>VWZL01004929.1:1121665-1189437 GCA_013396915.1 Stercorarius parasiticus
AAATTTAGTACACTGAAATAATGAAGTAGCAAGTGGATGTTATTTATTCTAAATTTAGTAAGATACCGTCTCTCAAAACTTCTTCACAAACTGAGACGAACAGGCTAGATAAGTGGACCACAAAGTAGACTGAGAACTGCCAGACCTGCCAGGCTTAGAGGATTATGATCAGTGGCATGACCTCCAGCTGCAGATAGGTCCGTAATGGTGTACCCCAGGGACTGATGCTGGGGCCAGTACTGTTTGATGACATCACTGACTACTTGAATGATGGGACAGAGTGCACCTTTGGCAGGTTTGTAGATGACATGAAACTGGGAGCAGTGGCTGATACACTGCAGTTGTGTTGCCATTCAGAGGGACACTGGCAGTCTGCAGAAATGGACTGACAGAAGTGTCATGAAGTTCAACAAAAGAAAATGCCGAGTCCGGTATCCTGGCCTGTAATAGGAAAAGTGTTGCCAGTAGGTCAGGGGAGGTGATTCTCCCCTTCTACTCAGCACTGGTGAGACACATTTGGAGTCTAGGTCCAGTGCAAGGAAGACAGGGATGTTACGGAGCAAGTCAGAAAAGGGCCACAAAGTTGATTAAGGCATTGAACATATGCCATATGAGGAGAGGCTGAGAGAGGTGGGACCTGATGGGGGGAGTGGTAAGAGACAATGGATCCAGACTCTTCTTCTCAATGGTGCTCAGTGACAGGACAAGAGGCACAATAAGCACAAAACGAATCATGAAAATTCCACTTAAACACAACGTACAGTGTGGGTGGTTGAACACTGAAACAACCTGTTCTCCATCCTTCAAGACACTGAAAACCCAACTGGACATGGCCTTGAGCAACCTGCCCTAGGTAACACTACTCTGAGCAGATAGGTTGGACCAGACAATCTCCAAAGGTGCCATCCAACCTCAGTGACTGATACTGTGATAAGGCATTGTGATAAGACTCTCACAGAAGAAGCTGATGTCCGATTTTCTCCAATTAATTTTCCCATCTGCAGTTGTCCAGAGACCTTCACCTTTCATGTTGCAGGCTAGCCTAATGTCAACACTGTCTCCTGTTCTGCTGCTGCTGTTGTGATAGGGATCATTATATAACTTTGTAATGTGAACATAAATGAAAAAATCCATATCACAACATTGTTAGTAAGAACTGTTGAAAGAAAGGTCCAGCAAAACCTTCCAACAGCTGGTCTGTGTACCCCTCCTCTCCTGAAAGAGCCATTTCCAGCTCCAAACGGGGCAGACAAGTATATTCTTCTTTGAACCTATAGGTTGAGGGCATGAACTATTCTACCTTTACCATAATAGGATTACCAGTGAGAAACTTGAGATGTCTAAGTGGCTTAGTTGAACTACTCTACAGGTCATTTGAGCACGTGATGACCAGTTTCCATGGAAATCTCGAAGGATTATATTCTCTCAGAATTTCTGGTATTTCTTAATATTCAGCTGAGGTGAAAGTATCACATGAACAGGTCTTAGGATGTCTCACAGATTAACCAGTGAGTCTTCAGTATTTATTCAGTGCTGAGAGGGATTTACATACAGAGTGATGAAGATATGTCTCTGTCTTACAGAGAAAAACAGGCACTGAAGATTCAAGTGGCTCATTTAAGGTAAGAAAAGTGGCTGACAGGAGAGAATGGCAATGCCTTACTCCAGTAAGACAACCAGCAAACAGAAGTCGCCTCTCTCCGTTCTTTCTGTGCTTGTAGTCCCAGCTGAAAACAAAAAGCTCTGGTGTACATTCAAACAACATTAAAAATTAATCACCTTGTCCTAATTTAAAAATCTCCATATTCATAAACAGTGATAGCCAACAAAAACCCTTACTAAAACCAGCAACAACTTTTTTACACCACAGCTGCTCTTTGAATAAAGATCAAATTTCTAACTTGAGCTATTGAGTTGACGAATGGAGACTTTTCTGGCTGAAAGTAAAGATGCACTGCTATCACTTGTTTGTACATAGGGGATGAATTATCCTTCTTCCACAGTAGAAAGAAGAGGTACAGGCTTTTTCTTAAAATAAACCTTTATTTTTTTAATTCCCCATAGATAGGAAGTGAGAATAAGTCAGTTATGGCAGAATTTGTCATACTAAGCGATGGAGCATAAATCATCCTAGAACAGTGACAGTGTTTGATGCTACACAGTGAACCTCCCTGGGATTCCCTGCAGTTAATTTTGATCTGAAAAAGCCAAGAGGCTCCAAGATGTTCTTATCACAGATAGCAACCTCCGTGTATTCTTTTTGATTATGGCCAAAGAAAAAACACGTGGGAGAAATAACACCATTTAAATAGAATTTTTGTATCTGAGGGAATGAAGTAATTAAAGCAGCAACAGAGGAAGAGGCCCTGTCTTTTGACATAAAGACTGGTAATAAGAGACTCAGCTCCCTGAAGTAGCTGCACATTGTACATTGCCAGTGGGTAGTTTGTCCCCAGTGTGCTTTCTTAAATGCTATTGAGTTTACACCACATTGTCCAATCTTGCTCATTTGCCTAAAAGAGTACAAAAACCACACACATAAGCAGTCTAGAATTCCTTATATCTGCAGCTTGTTTTATGTATAGCAGACATGCATCTGAGCATCTTCCAATGGTGCTGACCACAGAAATACTTGCTTTTGAAATAATGATTAAAAATGTGTGGACAAACACATTGCTTTCAGGTCATTTTGTAGAGACAAAACTAGTATACTTCATGTTTATTCTGGTCTTTTCCAGATCAAATGAATTCTTGCTTTGTGGTAAGCATGTGCAGCCTTCAGAAGCGTAACCAAATAAAAAACTGAGTTTTCAAGCTGGGTGCCTGGCTCCAGGCCATCCCCAAGACTGAGAGCTGCAGGACTTTGCTGCTGCCCCTGAGAGAGCTGCCAGCTTGGGAAGCTGCTCACTTCGTCTTCACCCAGGGCCATCAAATTCCCCTTCACAAAGACACTCCTCTGGATCACAGAAAATCACCTACTGGCAGCTCCACTTCTGTGGTTCATCCTTCCATGCTTGGCAGTGGGATCAGGACAGTTTGCATTACAGTGCCACCAACTGGAAAGGATTTCCTTCAAAAATATGTGATACCTGCAGGTAGCAGAAACAGTCAGAGCTCTTAGCTATTTGGCTAGTATATATTACACTCATCATATTGCCTCTAGTAGACTATGGCGCTTCATGGCACCTATTAGTAAACATGGAACACGGAAACTTGAGCTTGACTTTGATTTGAAATTCAATGATTACTGACATCTTAAAAAAGCAGGTCTCCAGAAGCACCCTGTAATTTTTTTGATGACCCCACTGACAACTAGATAAAGCCACATATAATGTGTAGATGTAGACCTTTACAAAAACATTGTATTACTTTAACCTCCCCCTGTTTATTCAGGCTGTTCTCTTTTCAGCCTATTATATGTACAATTAGAGCAGACTTACTGCCTTACAGTTGAATATCAATGCTTACTTATTAACAAAGCTCAAAAATTTTATTACAATGGAAGCTTTATTAAAATAGCCTACAGAAAGACTTAAGATGTAGATAATAATAAAGAAGTATACTCCTAAACAGCCACATCAATATATTCAGCACCTTTAAAAACTGTTGTGGAAAACACTGAAAGTTTTATTTCCCTTTTAGTGCTTAGAAAATAACATTAAGAAGCTTAAATGGCTTTCTCAAGGTCACACATTGAAGTCACTGACAGAGCGGCGACTGAAGAGCAGAAAAGCCAAGGTACTGAATGCTAGCAACCACAGGACTGGCACCAGTGCCCTAGGTCTAAGCCGTGCCTGTCTACTCTTGGCATAAATATAGCAAGTTGTTTATTCCCTTTTCCCCTAAAGAACAAAATGATTTGCAATTTCTGCTGGCTGCTGGGAATTTGGTTTGCTGGACCTTTGACGGCTGAAAATGAACCAACAGCAGGTGGCAGTAGTTTGTCACGCTTCCAACTCCCCCTGGGTTCACAAGCAAGAGTCTCTAGCCATATAAATAGCTTTTTGCCTCCTGGATTTGTTCTGTATTTCTGCAGAAGAGTTTTGACTCTCCCGGAAAGGTTTTCTACTAGACTTCAAAGAAAGCTTGGTACTGGTCGACTCTTGGCGATGCCAGGTATGCCCAGTACTCACCACTGAATACATACTGCTGGCCTCATTGAAAGACTGCCTGTGCGGCTGCAGAGAACAGTGATGTTCCAGGAGGCGTGGGTACAATGAAGAAAAAAGGGGCAGATAATTTTCTGTCAGTCTCTGGAGTACTACAGGAGCACCCTGAATTATATATGATGATCAGAATGACTTATGCAGACTTCTAAAGCAAGACTATAAAGCACTTAAATAATCTCTATGAAATGAACCTCTTAAATGCAGTGTTTAAGTACTGCATTTTCCTACATCAGAATACATGCCAGTAATGTATTTTTTGTTTATTTCCAATTAACATGCATGGTTTCTTCCTTCTTAACTTGCGTTTTATAACACAAGCAATGTCTCAAGGATATGTAAGCTAATTGTTTTGCACTGAAATGGCTGTGTTTTTCATCTGTTAGCTAGTTATTGTGTGCAGGAAGGCTGTTAAAACCTTAGTAAACATTATTAAGCACAAAAAGAATGATGATAGTTCAATGAGCACTAAGCTGTGGACTAATGGAATGATGCATGGTACAATGCAAGAACAAGGGGAAACTACAAAAGGAATTTCACATTTGCAAGCTCCACATTTGCAAGCAAGCTGAGCTTTGTGAAATCTCTAAAGATAAAATTCAGCAGGGTAAGGAGTGATTACGCACTTGCTGCAAGTTCTGCTTCTCAGCAGAACAAGCTGGTTGTAAGAACACTAGTAAAAGCTCCTATTTTCCTGTCCTTACTAGGGGGAAAAAGCAACAAAACTCTTCTATGCATACATTATTATGTAGAAAAGCTGCATAGGTAAAACTACGCATTTTCTAGCTTCTATTAATTTACAATTTTTATAATTTAATCTACAGAATGCTTACATCACCACTCAGAAAAATGGATTCTAGAAATGCAGATGTAAACTCAGTTTCTTCTCACATGTTGATAATAAATAATGCCACCCTTTTGTGCTTAGTATGGACAACATTTTATCAGCTAGCCACATCATTTAAACACAGCACCTTCCCATAATCACCTTGAACAAATGAATTTGGAAGTAATTCCTAGAAGTATTCTTAATGAAAGGCAACAGGCCTTACTAAATAGGGAACCCCTCTCCCAGTAAACCAATATTCCATGCCTGTTTATTCCAGTGAATAAACAGGCTTTGCTTAGGTTGGTTCATCTCTCTTGATTTCTTTCTTCTGTCCATGGATGAGGACAGGGATTTGCACCTCCTGTTCAAAGTACTGAAAACTGACAGAGAGCAAATGTTCTCTGATATGCAAGTTAAGATGAACTTGTGGTGGTATAAAACAGAAACAACCCACTGAAGGGTGACATTTTATTTTACTTTTTTCCTGGAACATCAAGGGGTCGAAGGATGCAAACGTTCGTATGTTGCTATTTTGATATTTTCTAATGCTAACAAGCATTGTCTATGCTCTCCAAAATCTGCCTCACAAAGCCGCTGTGCCAAGTATAATAGACTACATTACTACTGTCAGTGTAGCCTGTGACAGTGGAACCAGAGAGGCAGGAGCTACTTTACAAATTCTAAATATCTGTGTTGAACGAGTCTCTGCAGCTTTCCAGCAGCTCACATGCAATGAAACCCAGTGAGGCACCGCTTTCCCTTTTTTCTGACTTCCCTTGTGTCTCACGCATCAGTGAGCTTGCAGGCTGGCTCACTGCACACTATATGGAAAGGTGATACCATGAACTTTCTGGTCCTAATTTTGATTTGTTATTTAGGAGAAAGGACGGAAAGGACTGGCACAATTAGTCTGGTTGGACCTGAATTTGCATGCTGTATTTAGCAGTGTTTGTCCCAGACAAACGTTTTCTTTAGCAGTTTGAATCCTTTTTTACATTCTTGTGTCTCTAGAATATTTATTGAGTATTCCTCCCACTCAAAACCTTCCAGTCAGCAAAATGGTAAAATAATTATATGCAGCAGCAAAATGTTAAAATTATTATATGCAGCTATATAAAATAACTGCCTTATTTCAGCCATCCACATGATATTCCTGACATGAGATTCTAATAGCAGCTCTTAGAAGAGCATGAGCAGGCAGTTGTAATGCACTGCACGTAGACTAGATCACAGTCTTATTAATACATCCATAAATGTATCTGTTAATGCCCATTAGCCATCAAGTTGCAAGATCTGACTTGTGTATCCCCCTCACTTTACATCATTATGCTGACACAATTAGATTCGCAGCTCAGACTAATTAAAACCTGAACTAAGAACTAGAGAATACCAACTTTCTTCTAGCATCAAGAATAAAGTAGAAACAATGACTGAAAGACCCTCATTAAAAAAAGCATTACATGAGACTACAAAATAAACCCAGCTACAAAATAAGCCCAGTTAATATTAAGAGTATCACACCTAGTAGCACAAAGTACAAATAATTTGTCTAGCTCACCATTGTTTCAATCATCCTTATTTCCTTCACTATGTTTTACATATGGCAAGAGTTGCTTTATTTCAGGTTTCTAGGCATTTTTGAATGGCCAATATTACTACACACAAACTCTAATGAGTACAGTGTACAGAATCTTAGCAGGAGATGAGAATGAGTAGATGCTGGGCAACGCCCTCCCTGCTGTCCAGGACAGTCTTGATGGGTTGACTTCAGTCTCAGGGCAGGCAATTGGCTGAAGACTACCAGTATTACCAGCTCTTGTTTCATACAAATTTGTGTTTTCCTAAGAGATTGTGCCTTTTCTTCACGTCAGTGTAGGACTGGGAGAGCAGCTCTATTTCTTATTAAAACTTTCTCCTTCAGGCCTGTGAAAAAATGACCTCCACAGAAGTCACTACATAGAAAAGTCTCTGCATATGTCCCTTCAGTTCCTTGAATTATTGGTGGAGATTACTTGGCATTTTTACAGAAAACATTTGTCCTTTCGGTAACCAGTGGAGAACTTTTTTCTTGGTGGGGTATTCCTTACTCTTAGGAATGAGTTAATGTAGTCCCTACAGTATCTGGCACAATCCAGCATCTATGGAGAGTAGCATTTGAGCTACCAGAGCTGCTGCTGTTTCGACACATCATAGGCATTCCTCCTACACTTTCTATTTTAGCTATTTACTTAGTATCAGTGAGGTTCAACCTCTCTTTCTCCGCTTACGTTGTTAGGCAGACTTGCATTTGACAGGTAAAGAAGAAACTACCAGCTGAACCGAACAGACTGTTTGTGACCCGTGAAAAAACAGATCAGTAGCAACAGGCATGTCAGGACTAGATTTTAATAGGCAGCTCACAAGATGCTTATAGTTTTAACAGTATTTAATGTTTGATCGAACCAGTTCAAACATCCTTTGCACAGCCCATCCATGGGAGCAAAAGCAAGTTCATAGGTGTCAAAGTTATTCTTTTTACAGCCTGATTTTGAGGGAGAGATGCAGAGATTACGAGCAAACTCCAAGGCAACATGTTTCCTAAATCTGAAAAAATTACATTTTGCAGAAAGAAGGACAATTAGCAATTATTTAGGGTTGCTTCGGGACACTTGTCTTGAACATAATGTGTCCAGCTTAATTTGAATTGTCTCAAGTACAATTCTCCTAGCTATTATTAAAAATTAAATTTGCTTTAATTCGCCTTTATTGAAAAAACAATGCAAATATTAATGTTCTTGGGTTTTAGTGTCAGTGTCTTTTTAATTACAGTTTGAGATACTTTGCTGAATTTGAAAGGAGGAAGTCTGTTCTAATAAAGTTGGACTTGAAGCATATTATATGGAATGTGTATGTTTACATCAAATTGATAAGGGTTTAAGTCTGTTCTTCAACCTATGTGGTTACAGTAAAAATAGATCCCAAACTGGTTACTGAGCTGCAAGAGTTATTTGCTTGATGTAGGCTGTGAAAACACGGCAAACTGAATAATTGAAATAGTAATAAACCCCCAAAACTTGCTCATGTTCACTGGCAATTCAGGAAGATGTAATGTTTTCAGTAGCACAGGTCATAGCTCCACCTGATCTCAGACAGAAGCTGCACTGGTGGGATGGCATAAAAAAAAAGAAGCCACTGACAAAAGCAGACTTGGCACTTACAGCCAAGTGATGAAATGTCTTTAAAGTACTGACATTTAAAGCAACCATACTTTTAGCTGAGAACTAGTTTATTCTGTACTCCTCTGACTTCCTTAGCCTTACTACTCTATAACCCAGCTGTCATACAGCTGACAACAGGCCCATTAACTCTGCCAAATGATGGCTTTCCTATTTTCAAACACAGCAAGCTCCTAAGTATTCAGCCTCTGCTATCAACAGCCAAGTGTCAACTTTCATCAGCAGCTTTAAGCCACTCAGCTCAGCACCCAGTAATTTACTGGGTTAAACAGATCACTATTTTTCACTGCGCTCCCTCCTCCTTCCCCCCAGTCCCAGCCAGGAGTTTTTCATTGACCTTTTACATGCACATGGGTACAACATACCCTTGTTCAGGGAAGTATTTACACACATGTATGTTTAAGCCATACGAGAAGTCCCCAAACCAACTTAGCACAAGTAACTGCCAGAATCAGGACCAATCCATGGGAAGTGGTGTAGTTCGAAGTTTTCTGTTTCATACTTGGTTTAAATTCTCTCTTGTTTTCAATGATATTTCAAAGCGTTTGTGCTGTGTTACTTCCCAGTGCGCTGTGATATGCTTAACAGATTCCTACCTCTCTGGTTTGAAGGTGCATACACGTTACTGCTCTGAAGATGGAGCTAAAGATTTTTGCAAAGTTAGAAGGAACTAAACACAAATAAAAAGAACAGATAAAAAGTTTTCAGTGTTTTTTTCCCCTTGTAAAGGACTGACAAATAAGCCCTGTTTTCCTGACTGCAGCTTATAGAGTTGGACATCTGTAGCTCATTAGCTGTCTACAACTGTCATTCAAATCAATTAATTGAAAGAATTAGGTGCTTTTTAAAAGAGGAACAGAACAAAAATAAATTCACTTTTTTAACATTTCTTTTAAAAGTCTTTCTGACATTATTATCTGCTAAGCATCGACTAGCATATTGTTCCAAACCTTTTATTTTTCCTTTTTCTCTCTTCTTTCTCCTTTGCATTATTTAGCACTTGGTTTGTACATCAGAAATACCCAATAGTTTCACTCCTACCCAAAGCTTTCATTTTTGGAGAGGGACATTTTAGACCCCAGACTTACGAAAAGGCCCCTTGGATACTCTGTTTATAGTACACTATACTCTGTACAGTGGCCTAGCATTTGAGTACTACATCTACATGGCAGTTCTAGATCTGATCAAAATTATTTTAAATATTCTTTCCATGCTTAATACTATGCCTTTCAAGGATATTTTTCCAGCATTTTAGGTCTCCTAACAGTTTTCCTTTTGAAAGGTTATTGCAAAGTATCTTACTTATATGTGATCCAAGGAATTCTCTCCATGTTCAATCACTTTACAGACTGCTGGGACTCTGTGTTATTCTCTCTTTGCTGGATATCAGGAGAGGAAAACTTGGACAGTCTTCCATAATAACAGTAGAAGATGATGATGGATATGAGTTTATATGAATGCAGCCAGAAACTCCATACCCTGCTGGCGCTCCTGTCATGGCAAGGAGGACTGGACAAAATGAGTAGGAAAGAATTCAGTTTGCACAACTGCCTATAAACTGAGCATTATCCTTTGATTGCCTAACTCTGTAGTTGCACCTGATGTGCTTTTGTGTAGGTGTCTGTAAGTAATCACTAGTGCGCTGAAAAACAGCCCAGCTATGCTGCTGCTACCACACTGTGCCTTTATAGACTAAGATAGAGTCCCATTCTATGATAAGGAATTAATTCCAGACATTATCTTTTTTGAATACTACAACTGAGTCTACTTCTGCCAAAATCATGCAGTTCTTTTTAATCGTTCCCATTAGCAAAGGCTAGAGCCTACTGTTCTGGCCTAGGTCATGATAAAACTGTTGTCAAATCCTCTCACGCTCAAAGCTCCCAGGCATCAGAACCAGAATAAAATTAAATGAAACTATTTGATCACTTGACATGCGACCATTCAGTTCACAAGTCCTACCTCCACTTTGTCCACTAGGTTCTGTGAAAACTGGCTTAAGCTCATAGGCTTTGCTATCAGGTTCTAAATAACCTTATAAACAGGTATACTAAAATTAAATAGCGCTAAGGATTATAGACTCCACAAAGAAAAAGGGAGTAGTAGCTTTGTAATAGCTTTCACATAGTACACTGCAAGCTCTGTTACTCAGCACATGCTGCTGGACGCTGCACTCAAAACATCCAAAACCAACACCACATACAAATTAATGTTTCAATATGTTTGTCTTTCAGTCTCAGGGCGAAGTTTAATATTCATTAGAAAAAAGTGGTCAGACAGCAACATTGTTAAGAAATAAAGACATGGCTGTGGATTGAAATTTTCCTTCATAGGTGGGGATAGTCTGGCAAGGAAGTTTATAGCAGATGGGAAAATGAGAACATGAAACACTGCCTACTGGGCATTGCCAAAGTTCAAGTGAACTGGCTGAATAAATTAATTTGATTAGGTCCTACAAGCAAACTGTTTCCATTCAGGGGAACCACCTGAAATCAAGGTCTTTTTCCAGTTTTTGTTTGAGAAAAAACAAACAATTTTTGCAAATTTTCCCTGAAAAAAATGAATTTTTTTTTTTTCCAGAAACCATATGTTCTATGAAATATATCTCATGGACTTCTACAGACTTATAGTGTAAAAGATAAAACTAATTTCACAAAGTCCCAGAAACCAAGGAAGATCAGGGAAAGATGGCTTCCAATCCAGTGATAGATCCTTAATTTTTCCCTCACTGTCTGCAGTTAAATGAAAATTAATTGCAACCCTGGCTGAAACCATTTGCAGGCAATGTTTGCGCAGCAGACTGCAAAATTGTTACAGACTTCCTCTACTTAAAAACTCTAATGATCTTTATTACCTAATGCAGACGTTAAAGTTTTAAAGCTCTACTTACTTTTTTTGAGCGATACTCTGAGATCTTCAAAAGAAATATGTATTTTAGAATCAAAGCACTTTCATTAATACTGTTACTTATACTTGACAGGATAATAGGAGAGGCAACTATTAGGGGCTTTCAGATGATGAACATTAGCTCTTCCAAATACCAAGACCTGAGTTAACTTGGCAAACCTTGCCCCATTTTCACTTTTGTTTTTTTTTTTTTTCCTTTAAAGCAAATGAGCACTTCTCAGAACAGTTTTGCCTAACGCATCATTGCAAAGAGGACAAAACCATAATTAATGTAATCAGAAACAACACAGCAGAATTCTCTGCCTGTTCTCCCTAAAAGCATATCCTCCAGTTCAGGTGAGCCATTACTAGACACTGTCATGTGCGTCATGCTAGCTTAGAGCCAATGTGCTTTTCTAGATTAAGGTCAAAGCTTTCAGCATCCTGCAGGTTTGACTCTGCTTCTGCCAGATTTTTAGTTTGGAATAGATGAAAAGTGTTTAAGTGCTTTTATTTAATGTTGGGTACCCAAAACAGTGACTTTTGGCCATTTGACCCTGCATGACTTGATTAAACCGCAGTGGAAATATGTGGCTGCATCGGGTCTGTCTCCTTTCTAAGTCAGATGAAGAACTCACCAGGATCTTTAGCTGAATGAAGAAACCATCCCTATTAAAAACACACTTAGGATGCTGTGTAGGACTTCATGTCCCCAGGATCCTAACTTTTGGCAGCTAGTACAGATTCGCAATAACTGATAATTAGGACATACCCATGCTAAACCTTGAGTGTTCAGGACTGCTTTACATTTTCAAGCCTACCATTGCAATGAAAGGGATTCAAATTATAAAAATGCAAACTCAGCAAATTATAAAAATGCAAAATCTTTTATGTTTAGGTTGGAAAGCCACACATGGCTGCTGGCTTTGGACCACCCAGAAAGAGCTACAGGAGCTCTTCAGACTGATGGTGTTCATAGTGTCCCTTTCCTGCTCACTGCTGTTTCTGTGATGGCTTCTAGAAATTCTTGTGGCATCAGGAGTTTAATAGTATTTTCTGCTACCTAAATCATTCTCCGCTTGTTCTGAGGAATTATATTTGATCTGCTTAGTGGTTATAAATCTCAGAGAATGAAATTGTTCCTGAAGCTGTCAGCTTGTTTAGTGAAAAATCATTTCTCAGCACATCCTTGACCACTGGCAGATGGGGAGGCCACAAAATCATGCTTGCCCAAATCAGCCTGCCTTCTGACAGACACTGTTGCATTAAGGTCCATACCTTTTTTTTGCAGAATAGAGGGCTCAAGCCTTGCTTTACACTGTATTTGCTAAAAAACCCTACACTTAAAAGGAGTTTTCAGGATTAAGTTTTTGAAACAATTTAGATTTTTATTAATAGAGCTGAACCCATCAATCAAAAAGAACTTTTTAAGAGCTTCATATAATAAAGATACTTTACGAAATGGGTTTCCCTACTTCCTGGGGCCAGTGGCAGGGAGCAGGGACAAGGAATACCAGGCTAAATAGGTCTCATGACAATATTAACTTGCAGTCCAATTTAAGATGGCTGCATGTAAGTACCACCTTTCTGGACTCCAGGTGGCCCGTATGGCTGCACTATGACACCTTCAGCTCCATGAGCTCCTTGGGAAAGCACGGATTTTCTACCAATTGTGAAAGTCTGTGACTGCTTAGAGTAACCAAATGTTTTGAACACTGAGATGCAGTTTAAACATCCTCGGTAAGCTGTATTTCGAAGTATGAAACAGAAGGATAGTTGTATGCTTAAGATGTGAAACATAAATACCAGAAGGCTATCTCAGGATAAAGATTTTCATAGAGTATATTACCAGGAATATCTGAGTCTGAAAGAAGTCCAATCTTATTCATAGTCTCCCAGAGATGAAACATTTATGTCCTGTAAACTGGTATTGGAAATTAGTTGCCCTCATTATTTGTTAAAAATTAAATATAAACCTTTACTACTTCTTGAATTTATCTCTAAGCTCTTGCTGTGATTTTGCCTGTTAGATGAAAGAATACCTTGGTGTCAGACTTGGAGCTGTAAGGTAAAACTTCAGGATACTCTCTGTTCTCTCTCCGGCCTGAGAAGCTTCCAACTCACTCACCTAAGTGCAGCAGCAGCAGCATACCACATAGAATCACAGAATCATTTAGGTTGGAAAACAACCTTAAAATCATTGAGTCCAATTGTAAACCTAACACTGCCAAGGCCACCATTAAACCATGTCCCTAAGCACCACATCTACAGGTCTTTTAAATACTTCCAGGGACGGTGACTCAATCACTTCCCTGGGCATCCTGTTCCAATCATTGACAACTCTTTCAATGTAGAGATTTTTCCTAATATCCAATCTAAACCTTCCCTGGAGCAACTTGAGGCCATTTCTTCATTTCCTATCACTTGTTACTTGGGAAAAGAGACTGATACCTTTCCTCTCAGCTCACAACCCTTGAAAGGACTGATCTTGCTACTGTCTGATCACACTTTGCTCCTAACATCTCCAGTGCAAAAATGTTAAGAGTGGCTCACCCAAATTTTGCAGAAATCCTGGTTCTTGACAGAAGTTCTCCCTTGAGACTGATTATAATTCTTATTACCAGTTTGAACCTATGTTTGTCAAATATGCTCCTCTTAAGGTTTGCAAGCAGGAAAACTTGGAAGCAGAAAAACGTACAAAACTACCTCAGCCTTGCAACAACCACTGCACTGGAATACAAACAAATTTTATGGTAAAATGCATCATCCCTTTGTCTTTTTTAGCCTGCAGACTGAATCGTGTTTTTATTGAATGTGGATCTTACAATGGTCAAAGGCTAATATTTTATAAACCACTCTTTTTTCACTGAACATTTCAGATTATTTTCGTAGGCTCAACTCACTCATATTTCTGCCTCTCATTGTTAACTGCTCCATCTCCCATCTGAAAGGGGGTCCTGACACATAATTTGCAAGGTGCTCCTCAGCTTTCAAGAGGGATGTGCTGCTGCTGTTGTCTCTATGCCTGCCTGTTCATAGTGTAACTGTATACCATTTTTGTTCTTTAGGGAGAACTACCTAAGTTGTCCCATCCTAAGGTGAGTTGATAATTTAAAAAATTCCACTGCTGAAAGTTTTAGACCAGTTTGATTACTACAGTTTTGGTATTTATCCTTGAGTAGAGAGATGATAGCAAATACAGAGAAAGCAGTGGATAACTATTATTATGATATGAGCAATCCTGAGAAACTTTCCAGAAAGTTTACCAGCTTTTCATCATTTGTGAAGTATTTTCTCTGCTAACCATCAGGTTCCCCCATATGCCTTCTTTTGTCCATTTTCTCCCAACTAATCTTCCATGTTTTTCTGTTCTGCTCCATGGGGAGACAATGTTCAGCAAGGAGCTGTGGTTAGTGAGGAAGTTCTGCATGTCTTACAATGCACGTGTTTTCAGCAACTTCCTCCCTAGATTTAGCAGCTGTCAATGATACAGAGATTTCAAAGTTGCCTGCACATATGGGTATGATAGAAAAGGTTTCCTGTAAAGGGAACAAAATAAGCAAGCAAGCAAGCTGAATTTCCAGATGCTACTTTTAGATGAGATTCTGGTTGCAAGCACATATGCAGTCCATATAGTAATTAACTGTTCCAACACAGGAACCAGAACAATAGTGCAAAGGATGCTTCTGTTAAAATCAGCTAAAGGTTAAGGCAGCAATGATTAAGCACTGAGAATCAGAAATACTCTGCAGATAGGCTATATTCATGACAGAATCATTTTTAGTTTCTTTTTTTAAAGAAGAAAAGCAGAGAGAAGCAAGTCAGAACTGCTGAGAATTACTTTGTCTTTGCTTTTAGAAAAATAAAAAGTAAATGCATGGAATTATAATAGCACACTATACTATTTAAAACAAATAAACTGATTTCTGCTCATCATTTGCTGTAGCACTTGCAAAAATATCTGCAGAGTACTCTCAAAATCTGTGAGACGCAATTGAAAATGAATGCATCAGTGATCTTCACGTGTGGGAGACACCAGTAACATTTGACACAGAGAAAGAAATTATAGTGCTCCTTTCTGGAAATGTTTCTCCTATAGTAACAGAGCTGACATTCTACAAAGAATAACTAAAAATTCCATTTATGCAGTAGAAAGAATGGGCCCCATATTGCAAATCTCTCTATTTCTTTCTGCTTAGCTATCATTTGGGGAAGGACTGACTTTCTTGAGTTATATTTTTACTTCCTGGCTTGTTTTGTTATCCCAGATTAAATGTTTCAATTCCCTACACGACAGAAAAGAAAATACTGATGGTCAATTTCTGTAATTTCACTGGCTTTAACAGCACTTTTTGAGTGAGTAACAGCAGGATGAACATGAACAAGAACAGAATTCCATCCTAGAGATATTTTTGCTTAGAACACATTTAAGCTAAGATTTTAGTTAAAATGAAGAGTGTTTTCTCTTTCCCATCCTACAGCATCTCACAGGTGCAAGGGAGAGCTCTGTGTCACTACCTGGCAGTCCCTTCACTCATGGAAGCTACGAGAGGCATTCTGAACAGATGTTACTTGGGTTGTGTACACAAACCTACATTTGGATTTTTATATAAGTAAGCATTCAGAGCTTGAGGAACACAGAGAGCATTTTATGAAGGTATAACATTTGAATTTCTCCAGGTTATTATGTATTGTTATTCTCTTTTGCTTATTGTTTTCACACTCCATAATAATGGAAAGAGCTGTTGTAGAAGAACTGTAGGAAACTAATTGGGAATCACTCAGAGTTTGATTAATTAAGTGTAATTCACTTTTTGAAAGGAACAAATGCTTTCCTACAAAAGTAAATTTGCTAAGTTTCATTTATCAGAGTTGAGTTGTTTTCTTCTGAACATAAATGTTTCAATTTCCTGATTTTTATCTAGCATAAAGTCACAATAACCAGGGTATAATTTCTGAGCCACATCTACTGTTATATTTTATCAAGTAAATGCTGGTATAACTCAGTGAAATAAGGAGAAAACATCTACTGACTTAAACATACAAAACTGGTTATACACTGCTAAATTAATGCTAAAGATAAACCCCATATATTTTGATTCCGATGCTTGAAAAATACATTGTGTAAAGTGAATAAAGAAATGAATATAATTTGCCATTATTTTATAGGTTTAAAGTATAAAAATATGCTAAATTCTGTACTTATTTTTAATAGGTTCATATAGTTGAAAAACATACATCTAAGAGACAAAACACCAAATGCCATTTGCAATATACATCCTAAAAAATGAGCTAAATTTGTGTTATCATCATTTTATTGTGGTTAATATAGATCCCAGTCTGAACTCCTTTCAGGGAGAGTTGATTCTATTTGCTCAGACTGGTTTTGGATTAAGTACAAAGCATTCAAGCTTTAGGAGTTAATGAAAGGATAGAATGAGAGATTCCTTTGTTACAGTAAAGTTCTTTTCTAGTGTCAGAAGTGAGTTTTTCCTGCAATTCTACATGATAGTCACATAACAACCACAGTAATGTTAACAATTTTTTTTTTCTCCAGCTAGCTTAGTACTGTATACTTTATTGTTGATGTATTTTTATCAAAGTCATGATGTAAATACCCGTGAATTGTGTGGTCTTGCATGTTCAGCATTTCTTGCTTTACCAGTGAAGCACACATTCCTCTTTTTGGGTGCCCAAGGATATCAAGATTGTAATTAACACTAGACTTGTCAAATTCTCAGTTTAAAAGTTGGCCTTTAACCAGTTTTTGACTTACAGATGTGTGCACTGACAGTGAATGTTCAAAATGTATATAAGGAAGTGTTTGTGAACTGACATGTTTCAATTTCCTAAGAGAAGTGGAAATTGCTATTATAAGGATTTTTCAAACTCATTCAGCACAGGGCTGTGTTGCTTTGTATTGAAGTCAATGCACTTAAAAGAAATGCATGTATCAGACATTTGTAAATGTGACTGATAGTTTAAGAATAAATTTATTTGATCTGTAGTGTATGCACAGGGAGAAAATCCATATGAACAAATTTGCAGTTGGCTTCAAAAGGGAGAATTTCATTAAGGATAGTATTTTCATTGTTAAAAACTGCAAATGTAGAAGGTAAAGACCAAGGTATAGCAGATACAGTAAATATAAAAAGTTAGGCAGAAGACTAACAGATGAAACATCTGACTAAGAAACTGGCCGGCCCACCTGGTGTTGCATATGCCTCACTTTTCAGGTGCCACAATTAAATTGCTCACAGAAGTCTGATTCTCAGATGGCAAATCGTTCCTAAGAAAGGGAAAAAAAGAAACAGAAGAAATATTTAAAATTTTTCCTGGTTACAAAAACTTCTGTGCCCGTGTCATCAATTTACCACCACAAGGCCGACATTCAAAATTTGAAACTTTGAAAAACAGCAGCCCCTTTGCATGCTGCTACAAGTTACCAGAGAAATAAGGAGAGGTGAAGGCTTACGTTACATCAGCTGCTCTACAGCACCAGCTTGTGTGCCTGCTCTTGTACCACACGATGAGCACAGTAACACTCAATGGGAAACAAAAAATGAGAGATCAGTGGACCTATTCATGGTGTTTGGTGCTATTCAATATCAGTAAGGGTAGGAAAACCTGCTTCTACTTTGAAAACAAAGAAGAAAAACTACAATTGCTTTGAAGCAGTTTTACACTTTAGACATACCAGTCCGATCAATAGGTTTTTTTTGCATTGAAATAACAGTGTCACAGTCTTGGTTTAGGAAGGTAGCTTCATTATTTTAATATTTGATACATAATAAGCAAGGATCTCTCCCATGTAACACATTTTTCAGAATATTACTGCATTTAGTCTTCTACTCTACGGTAAACCTCAGGAAGCCGATAATTCTGAGAGAAAACAAATATAAGAATATCAGAAAGTGAAAGCTCTGATGTTTACTGTTGTCTTTCCTAAACTAAACCATGTATCCAAATATGGGTACATCATACTTATGACAGAATCCATAATGTGATAAAGAAATTATGCAAGAACAACTCATTCTTGTTACAATCACAGAACACCATATACCAGAGGCATTTAATTTATATTGCTATAGCTTGTCAGAGATAAAAATCGTTCTGAGAACTCTCTTAAGAACTTATGGTAAAAATAAATAAATGTCATGATCACCAAGTTACAAAAACAAGCCTATTTCTTCAGAATTATACAGCAAAAATCACATAGATTATTACTTTCTTTGGAAAACAGAGATGGGGAATATAATATACAACCCTTCATCCTTGTTAAACCTGACAATTACTGTCACTGGCTCATATATGGATCTTCTCCTTTTGTCAGCCCTACATTTTGCAGCTTTTTGATGCACTGCTCGGACAGAAACATTTTAATAAAGCTTTGGTATGTCTGTGCTGAATTTTAAGCAAAATTACTGTTCATGAGAAATGGATAGGGAGGGCAATCTTCCCTGACAGAGGACTGCCATAGACGATCAAATCTCCAATATTTTATCTTCATCAGTGGCCTGCGCTCAAAGTTCTGATGATAACGATGGTGCTTTAAAAAAGCAATTACTACACATGCAGGTGCTCAGCTAGAAGAGGAGGAAAAGAGGAGTACTGCCATCTCTTTCACTGTCAGTACTTATTGGTGTTGTAATTTTGCTACTAGAATTGTTCTCTCAGTCTGCAGATAACAGTTTCTGGATGGCCTTTGCCTACCATCTTTTTATCCCAGTTGTTACTGGTCAGCCAGCTAGCTACAATAGGTGGGTAGTGGATTTGTCACTTAAAGCTTTCATGACTCTCCTTCAATATTTTTTTCGCTTCCCTTCACAAACTTCCCTCTCTCAAAAGGCAACAGGAGCATATACACTGAAAAGTCTCGTGTGCAACAATAAAGTAAGTGTTCCTTCATAACACCAGCCCAGGGCTCTACAAAGATACGGGGGTTAGCCAAAATGCTGTCATACCTTCAATAAGATCTATCAGGGATCCTGCTTTTATGCTGGTGTTACATCACCTCCTGCTAATGTTGTCACGCCATAGAATGTGTCTTGCTCTGCAATCACTGCAGAAGCAGCACAGTGATCAGCAACCGCCGTTGCTTCTGCACTTTAGCCACTACTTGTTCCTCTAAGGCAATTCATAGTGTCTAGAGTATCTCCTGAACGCCCTGAGCTACCAGCTGAGTTTCACAGCAAAAAGGAAAGCCCTTCTATTTTGTGTAACAAGCAGAAAATGGGATATTCACACCCCATTCTTGCAATCCTCCTTTTTACTCCTTCTTAGAGTCATGATCTGTCAGCAACCTACCAATTCTTTATTGATGATAAATCCCATCGGGGCACTTCTCAGTCCTGCAGCTACCATCCCTTTTCCAAGATACATCCTCTCCTCTCAGCTGCTGGCCATCTGTCAGCTAGCTGCAAGCAGTAACATTGCTGCTCAAAGCTTAATGTCTGTTGTGGCGTGAAACATATAGTGCCATTGTGAAACTGTTCACCGTTTTGTCCAAAGATATTTTTCCTATTTAAGAATGGGAGCTGTGACCTTTCATAAAGGCGCAATCGCTGCTTGCTTTTGTGGCTGGAATTTTCAATGTACCAGTGGCCACTCAGAGCTAAAGACCACAAAAAAATAATGCTACCAGTTGCTAGAGGCACCGTATAGGCTGACTTTGAAACAATTCAATGCAGTATTTTAGTGCAAATACTGCCTATCTGGTACAATATAACTTTTCCTTAAAGGCAAAATGAATACTTCAAGAAATTCATCATCTTTGCTTTAGTTTCCAGAATTGGCAGCTTTTGACTGTATTCTGTAATGTTAATTTAAAATAGTTTGTGAGAAGCTGCTTCACTTTAGGAAGCAGTGGATTGCTCTCATCCTCCAAACAACTTCTCGGTTTTAATCTGCAGCTAAACTGTCAGGTCACTCTCGTCTTAACTTTAGAGATCCCTTTTAATCTATTTTGAATTTTGAATTTCCATTGCCTGAGGTCTTGTCTCTCTTCCCAGTGAAATTCACCAATTTTTCTTGTGATTTTGAAGTCTGCCCTGAATATTAACAACAGGTTTTACTGGATTTGGATCTACACTGCTGTCATACTTTCATTACCAGTAGCAGGTAAATTTTCATTTGCTGTATTGTCTTTTGCTGATGAAACAACAGGTTACATATTCTGGAAAATTAATATCACTTCTTTCTGTATCCCAACAGTGTTATACCCTTCGGGCACCTTGTTTGTCTTCCCTTTCTAAATCAGCCTCTGAATGTGGTCATTAGCATGGGAAAATGTGACAGTTTCCATATTCTCTCTAGGGATAACAGAATTGCAAACGCTGGTTGAAACACCTAATTTTAATGCTGGGTTTTGGGTTTTTTTCTCCTTGATCTTCAGCAGTCTGCAGCAATTCCATCAGACTAAGGAGATACACAATCAGAAGAGCCTGCCTTGCTAGGAATCCAAAAGAGACTGCATTCTTTAACAGCCAGCTTTCAATCCCCTTCCTTTTTTTCTCCTGTTCAGTAGTACTGCTTACAAGCCCCATTAATGATCCTGGAAAAATTGCCAGATTTTGCTGCCTGTTCAAGGATGAGGCTTTGCTCCACTGAAACCCTTTTATTAAATCAAGTTTTTACTTGCTACAGAAGCTAAATCAGCCTGAATATTGTGCTTTGTAACTGTTTCTTGTGTACACAGTTTGCTCTGAAGCGTAACTGACTCTCCAATTTCCATGCTTGCATAATTAATATATCTTATTACAAATAACATAAACATACATTCGAAGTGACTACTGAAACCATCATTTGACAGTGTAAACTGTGTTAGTAGTGGTGTCTTTGCAGAAAGGTAGTTAGACCGTTGTGCTCACTCCTTTAGTACTTAGACTGCTGAGTGAGGTTGAATTTGATGTGGGTTTTATGATGTCAGTTTAGGAACTGAACTGAGCTACTGGATTAATTTTAGTAGGTTAAAAACCATACATATTAGCAGGAACTATTACTTTGTTCTATCAACCTGTGGTCAACAGGAACTAGAAACAAAGAAAGATGTTCTATCTGAAAAACTTTTTTTCATCTGGGCTCGTACTGTAAACTTGCATGGAGTTCTAATACTGGCTGATGTGTCTGTAACACTGATGTCTACTGTGCCAAAACCTGAAAGAAATCTAGCGAATTTATTATCTGCTGGTTTTACGGTATCCAGATGATACAGTTCTGGGCAGACAACATCGTTATATCAAACAGGTATTTGTCTAAATTCAGGTGAACTGATGCCTGACTTTCAGCTTCCCCCTGCAAGGAAGACAGCAGTACGAACAGGCAGGATACTGTCCGCCAGTAAATCCGTATCAGGGATGAACTGACAATGTTCTCAGCCCTTTATGCAAGATCCCAAATTGAATTTGATCACGAAAAATATTAAAATCTTCTTGATCAAACTTGACTCGGAGAAGCAGGAAACCTTATCTTTCTAAATTCAGACACACAAAAATTACACCTTGTGTCCCATTGCAGTCCCCTCCTTCTCAGTCTAATTCTCATGTTGGATTTTGGACCTTAATTTCCCTCTAGCAGGCTATTTGGATTGCTGAAAAGTATTTTAACTGGATCAGGCCCTTTGTTTTAAGCAATAGTTATAGTATTATATCTATGTGCAGACACTAGTATTTGACACAGAACACCCAGTTGGCCAGAAATGTGAGGGTCCCATGGGTGTGTATGCTCACACTGTGAAATGGTACGGATAGACTTTAACTGTGCCTACACTGTGAAAAGCAAACAGGCTAGCAAGCGGTTAGTTCTGGAAACTTAAAAAGATATCATTTCATACTAAATATTAACTAAGATGAATTAATGCTTCTACAAAAAGCTCTGGAGACAATGTGCTCTCTCTGAAGTGGTGAGTCAGACAATTAGGTTCACACAAAGTCTTTAACAGAAAAATCCACACTTTACTCCATTAGAGGTACGTTCAAGGAACCAAAGTATTTAATTTGCTGGCTACATTCAAGCAGTGCAAATACCTACCCCTTAACACTAGTAGAAGTCTTCTTAGAATGTTTGTTACCGTTCTCTTTTTATCTCACTTGGATGATCACTTTATTTAACAGTGACTCCATCCTCACTTTTAAAATCCTCACCTACCAAAGGAAGAGGATATTTTAAACTAAATTGGACGTCTTCAGGAGCCAGAATAAAAAAGGTTTGGTGGGGCATAGGGGGATACACAGCTGTTGGGTAATTCTCCCTACCTGCTATCTGCATCTGACATTCATTAGAGTCTTCAAGCCACTCGTGCAAAAAATCTGCAGTGATTCCTCTGTGCTTGTGGCTGACTTCCAATCAGTCCTGTAGGCTTTTATTCCTGAAGTGAATCAATACAGAGAGAGTTACTTTCAAAGGGCCCAAGTCATCTGTACTCTATTTGCGTTTAGAACGTTATTTCAGCTTCTTTCCCACAGAGCAAATATCACCAGCAGCAAGACCATATCTTTTTATATCTATACAGAGAAAAGGACAGTTTAGCACTTTTGGCAAAGACATAAAGATACCATTGGCTTAACTATTTGAAGATTTTTTTTTAATCTGCCTGAAAAAAAAAAAAAACCCAAAAGAAAGAAAATGGGACTCGCGCTCTTTGAATTTATGTAATGTTAGCCATTTCAGAACTGACTGCATGGTAACCCTTCAGAAGGATGGATTCTGTGAAATAACATAAGAAATATCTTGGTTTGCAAAAATGAACAAAACTGCCTTACTATGAACTCAAATTAGCTCGATACAGAGACAAATAATACAGCAAAATGCTTAGCATCTAGTGTTTTTACCACTTCTAAATGCGTGGATGTCTCGAGATTAGTGAATGACAGAAAAAATTTTTATTGAAGTATTTGTCCAAATTTCAGAGATAATTTTAATGTGACTGCCCTTTCTTAATAACTGATTGTGCACTTAGGTGTTATTAGCATCGTCACGTATCTAAAGTGGATTTTGAAACTGATGATCATCAGAAGACCACTAATGAACATTTCTTATAACCTTGCTGAGAACCTGACCCCACATAAAAAAAACTGTAAGCAAATTTTATTGTTTTTCATTTATAATATAATCTGGGGGGATTATTTATTGCATCAGACATAACTCATATAGTAATGTATAACATGAAAATAGCTGATAAAGCAGAGACTCCATACAAGCAAATAAAAATCTTCAGATCATACTGTTTTTGTTCTGAAATTGGATGATTTTTCTAAGTTGTCATCACAGCATTTACTCCGACTACCACATTTTCAGTGGTGTGAGAATTGTATTGGTACAGCATCATCTCTTGTTTTGTGAGGATAGCTCTTAATGTGCTTTCTCAGTCCAAATAACATTGATTTGGATTAGTGAAGACTGAGGATGAATGAAAATGAGGTAGAAACAGGAAAAGAATTGTAGGATTCATCACTTAATACGTAAGTTTCACTTGAAAATTCCATTACATGCAGTTTAATAATCGTTTTAAATGAAGTGCTTTGAATTGAGGGTGGAAACTACAAAGGCTTTTCACAGCCACCATTGTTTGAGTTTTCAGATTGCCACATATATATCCCAGAATACCTTACTTCAGATAACGAAGTGAATGTTATCTGCGGTGGTGGGAGTACTAGAGCAGAGGTACAGCAGTCCCGTGCAGAAGTCACGGAAGTATGGCAATTAAGAAGTCTTGGTCTGAGGGAGATCCCTCAGATTCACCTGGCAGCTAATGCACACAGCAAGTGACAGTGACATACTGGGAAGTGCTGGAATGCCACATAATAATTTTCTACTCAGTCTGAGCAACATATGTGTTAATTTCTCCTAAATTTGTTAAAGAAAGAGAAGTGCTGAAGATTTAAGACCAACAGAACTGAGTTCCAGACAAGCCAGCATATATTTAGAATTGTCCAGTCCTGCATTTTAATCTGGCGACAGTTAATTTTATACTATTGTTTAATTCTACACTAATTTTTAATGTAGAAGTAATTCTCCTAGATTCAACTGCTGGCATTACAACACAGGAGATCTCCTGTGTTGAGTTTAAGTTCTACAATACATTGTAAAGACAGAAAATAAATGAAAGAGGTGGTGAAACTGTACATATGTTCTGTCTGTGGCACTCAAAAGTGTTTAATACTTCTATTGTAGATATAGCAATAGGAAGATCTTCTACAGAGTGGTATCCATTAACCCTTGTTCATGCCTTCTTACATCACAAGGGCAAATGAGTATCTCAGTTTTAGAGTAAAAGTACTAAGAACCTAAGGGAATAATTTCTTCATTGTAACTGGATTAAAAATACAATATATAACACATTTCAGGACTTAGATTAGCTGCAAACTAATTCTTCCAGCATTTATTTTATTTGTGTATATAATACAAACAAAGCCTAGATATATGTTAGGAAAAATTACAACTCCTGATAAAGTTTTTGTGGTCTACTGGCTTCTCAGAATCACAAGATTCACAATGGCAAATTAACCCTCTGAATTGCTTCATTCTGAGAGTATAATTAATTTTCTTTCATGTGTGGAATGTATGACTTGCTTGAGCTTGCTTGAGTGAACGCATATTTCTTAGCTGGTTTAGCATTGCCAAAACCTGAGAAAATATACAGCAGCCTGTATATATAAGATATACAGAATCTCCCTGCTCCATTTGCTTTATCAGACATATATCAATTATTTAGCAAGCAGAAGGTGCAATATCATTTAGGGCTGTTGAATCTATGGAAAATTGCAGCTGACATTTCTGGAACAGAATGGTATTGCAAGAACTTCCTGGTATTCATTTATCAAAGGTGAGTCGCCGAGTAACCTCCAAGTTAGCACAAAGAAGGTCACTTTGGACAAATGAGGTACCACATTTCTGCCTGCCCACAGAAAATGTGCCCTGAGATGTGAATACTAGTATAACATTTAGAAATACATAAAAATAATCAGATTAATTCTAAAGATAAAATAATGCTATTGCTACAGTTATGGCTGTACGACATTTTCTGGCCTCTTAATGATAAGCCTTTCACCTCCAAAATTTTAGGTTTAATCAGTTGAAGGCTAAGATGACTTCTATTTATCTGAAGTGGTATAGTAAGCCTCTCTCCAATGTGCATTTTTTGCTTTACGGGCAAAAAGCCTGCTCTGATGTTCCCTGTGGTCTGAGAAAATTCTCCTTCACCAAGATGCACAAAATGCAAGGCAGGCTCAAAGTTGGTTCAGTGAGCTCAGCTGGACAGAGGTTGTAAAAGTTAGTCCAAAAAGTCTCAGATTTTAGCTCGCTGAGGTTAAGAGAACCCTCACCTCCCACACTCTTCACCCACGAAGCAGAGTTGTAGGATGGCAGGTATCAGCAGCACAAGTTAAATGGGCACATCCTGCTCTCACCTAGTCTGATGCACATGGGAACTGCTTGGACCGGAAATGGTAGAGTTTTGTTTGGATTCAACAGCTGAGAGCGGAATTTGTGCATATAATTTACATACTTGCAGTTACAAAGAGCGTTTAATATTAAGCAGGAAGATATGTTACAGCCTGTGAAAATCCAAGATTAACATTTCCATTTCCCTGAGAATCTACCTGGGCACAGGGAGATGGTCAGAAACCACAGCCTGTGCCAGGTTTCCATCAAATGCATGAACTTTCAGAGGCAGAAGACAAGCATGGTCCAGCTAAAATGTTCCTTTGTGACTGAATTAGCCTCTAACAGCACTAACACTAAGTACCGAGGGGACTTAAGTTGGGGTTGCATGCCTGAAGATGAAGGCTAAAGCAGAGTTTTGACCCACCTCATCATAAGCAAGCTAAGAGGGGCCCTAATTCTTCATCTCTATTTGCTCAGGTAAGTCTGCCTGCCCCTAAGGAGCCCTACAGCTATGTTATTCGCTTACGTGGGTAAGTAAATTGGGGTATGGGAGGATTCCAGCAGTTTGGTGCAGAGAAGTGAAGAACATTTTACGTTCCATTAACCAGCTCCCTCTCCAGCTGATATAGCATACCATGCCAAAGCAGCAACAGACACACAAAAGAAATAACAATGGGCCTCACATGTTGGTCATTACGCTGGAAAGTCTATCAAATGGATGAAGTTTAAATGTGAGGGATATTACACCATGTTAGGCTCCATCTGGTCTAAAAGAAATGCTGACCACTCGCCTTGAAGAATTTAATAAAATGGCACAGGACTACTGCTGATATTGAAGCTAGCCCAAGCAGATGTTGTAGAGCTATGCAGACAGTGTGCAGAAAAGCTCTGGTTGGCAGTCTTGGGACAAGATTTGGCCAAACCAGTAAGGGCTGGCTGCCCAATATAATATGAGAAATCTGGTGCCATATGTTATAAACAACTGAAGGCAATATATTGATATAAGTTGAAACTTTTGTTCTAACTGTTGATGCAGCAGGGAGCGTGTATTCATTTTATGGAATGTGTGGTCATATTACATATGACCATATGATTGTAGTTTATCTTCCTTGGTAAATAAGCACTTTGGATACAGAAGTATTTTGTTGCCAGGGCAGATTCAGCATGCTGTTACACACTTTTAAGTCCCTTTTTAAAAAAATCAAGATGTGTTAGAAGTACTAGCAGAAGGAAACACTGTTAGCAAGACCCTGAGGTACTGAGCATGCTGCATTACTGCTGTGGCATACATTTACAGAACCAAGTCCTGTATTTTCTGGGAACTGCCATGATACAATTTCAGTATTTGTCCTGTTTGAGGTGTGATACCAAGATGACTTTTTTTTCCTCATGGCATTCTAGACCCAGCTAGCAACAACTGGTAACTGAGACAGTCCGGACTATCCCTATAGCAATTGTCCCCTACACACTTATTGCTCCTTGATACACAAAATCTTATTTTCTACAACCATTAATGCACTCCTGTTTAGCTCAGTGGAGCAGTATAAATGCATGAGCTGATCTCAATCATCAGAACTGAAATTGAGAGTTATTTAAGAAGGTCACAGAAATTACGAGGCTTTCTTTAAGTGTATGCATCTCAGTAAAATTTGTGTTACTACAGTATGTTGCATAAAGAAATGAAGGAGCTGAATAAATATGTAGTCCTCCTCTCAAGCTTCCCCCAACCAAATCATAACAAAATTACTTTCCTGTTACAATAGCACAGCTGGCTCTCAGGTAAGCTCCAGCAACATATGGAATAGCTCTGCTGTGCCACACCTGCAAGCAATATGCTGCAATAGCAAATATGAGGTTTGTACAGCAGGTTACTACCAGAAAGCAGCGAGTTTATGGCTGCTGCCTAAGGGAAGGCAAGTCAGGAGTTAAGGGGCACCTCAGAGCCTGTAGGGTACAGATCTCACCAGCTTAGGCTTGTCCCACCCCTCTCAACAAGGTAAGCAAAGCAGACCTGGAATAAACAGCCATATTGAACCATAAACTTAGATTATAAGAAACTTAGATTATTAGAAACATCACAGTGATGAAGTCAGTGTGAGATCAAACCTGGAAATCAAACCAGAGATCAAGTTTGGGTTCAGCAATCACCAGGTTGGGCTACAGGGACGGGCTGATATGAAGGCAGCAAGTCAATAACCAGGATCAAGGTGCTCCATGGCCAGGCAGGGGCTGTGGCTGAGCCAGAACCCAGCAACCCTTTGACACAACTCAAGACAAGAAGCAAGGCTTCCTGGCAGAGATTAAGTAGAGCTCCTGGGCCCATGGGTGTGGGGGAGCCTCAGGTGAGTCTGGTTGGGGCCATCTAGGCTTATTAGTGCCCCATGGCCCTGAGAAGTATCCGCTGGTTGTGTGCAATACAAGAGGAAATGCTCTGAGTACCAGCCCTGTACTGGCTAGAGTTTTCCTGGCCTCTTGTTTTTGCTCTCTTGGTGTATAGCTGTGGGCAGCCTTTGTCTGGTAGCTTTTAGCTGGAAGCTGTAAACAACATGGTGGCACAGGCTGAGGGGAGATGTGTGTTGGACCTGCTGATCTGTGAGGTGCTGTGGTAGGGTGACTGCAAGGTTGTTAACAGATACGGCTCCTAGTGCCCTGTGTCTTCAGGACAGTGGAAGCTTAGCGGATGAGTGCTCATGTTTCTGCTGTTATTAGTGTTATGTGCCTGCCCAACTCATAGCACTTCTCTCAAATAATTCTTTTTTTAAAAAAAAGAATTCCCAAGAGACCAGTGGATAGAAACAATTACACAGTCATCCTAATTTATAAAACTGGAAACCTGAGGCTGCGCTTATTTCCCCCCTCTCGTCTCTTGAGACTGAAGAAGCCAACCACTGCCTGGGAAGAAGCGAGGCCTACCAGGCGGGGCTGCGGTCCGACCCGCGGCACAGCAGGGGGCCCGAGGCCGCTGACAGACTCACCCTCCCTCCCCTTCCCTGCTTCCCTCACCTCTCTCGGGGCTGCACCGCGGCGTTCCTCCGGCAGCTTCTTACCGGCCCACAAGCCACCCCCTAGCTTTACAAGCCCTGCCCGGTGGGTAGGGCGGTGCCTGGAAACTGCGCCCAGGGCAGCCCTGCTCCTGGCTGGGGTGGCGGGAGGGGCCCGGCCCTCTCTGAGCTAGGAGTTCCAGGTACGACGCTCTGACTTTTCTTTTTCTTGCCTTTTCCCTGATTTCTGTAAAGAAATCCTTACGGATTGTCAAAGCAAATAGTTTTACCCCATAGGTTCTCATTTTGAACACTGTATTGCTCTCACAAGGTTGGAAAGTTCTTAATTGGTAACAGCAAAGATTAAGTAGTTCTATTAAAAAAGAAAAAAAAAAGTACTTTCTTTTAAAAAAATAATACCACCTTCATTTTCAGTAGAAAACTCAAAGCTGTTTCCCCAAATGATGGGGTGCAGGAGTTCTTTTTCAAACAATGTGAACCTGCCCAACCCGCAGTTTTCATAGGCAGCACACTCTCCTATGGGGTTGTCGATGAGTTTTCACTAAATTAGGTAGGTCTGGTAAGAAATAAGTGTTTGATTTAAAACATCTCAACTTGCTGTATCTTGTTAATGAAAAATTGGTATTTTTTTTTTAATACATCCATGCTTTTGTTGCAACAAAACTGAAGCTCTCACTGAATGATATGAAATACTGGCTTTAATTCAGTGTTAACTATCTCATTGTTTTATCTTAAAAACAACCAAAACTTAGATTCCTCTTACAAAACAACTGACCCCATTTTCTCCTTTTTAGTGCTTGCCTATACAATATAATTGACATTTAATACTTACTTGTTTCTGTCCCACTAACCCTTTTGCAGGAGCAGATTTTCACAGAGCAGGGGGGTGGGATGGAAATGCTGTTGTTTTTCTTCTGGGTGCTGGCTGAACAGCCCGTTGTTGGTCCAGTACCCTGTTCATAGGCTCAACCTCACTCACCCTTGACTGACAGGCATTGCCACTTGTCAGAGCAATGCTTGCCTCCTGCTAATAGGCTCCATACATGTGGGTGATCAAGAAGATTTTAAACTAAAAACCTGCATCTGGTGAATTCCAGAAGCAATTTTCACAGCTGGCTCATAGCTTACTAATTTGCAAGGCAGAAAAAGGCAGGGGGGGTGCGCGCGCGGCAGGAACCAAACCCAAAACACACCACAAAACCACCCAGCTGCAATGCAAACAAACTGTAGTTTAAGGAATCTGTAATCAGACATGTACAAAGTATGTATTTCTCCATGATACTAGTAAAAAGGTAATGTTAAAAATACTCTTGTAAGCACATGGGGATGTGAAGGATGCAATGAATGCTCTATTGCTGCCACTGTTTTTTGTTCAATCAAATGCGTAACCCTCCTCCTCTCCCCACCAACTATGGAATTACCAAGCAGATTTCTCATTAAACTCAGTGAGTCTGGATAAATTTACTTCTCTGTCAGCTTCAAGTATGCTGAAATACAACCTGAGGAATGATAGGTGTTTGGCAATCCAAAAAGGGTAATAGTTTACTTGTATGTAATATAAGTTAACAACAACAGAAATACAGAAACTAAGAAATGCCAGTGCAATTTTTATTTCCTCTTACCTCATAGGCTTGCAGGTGTTATTTTTCTAAGTATCAGATCATACACTGCATCAGCTGTTACGCCACCTACTCCATGTCATGTTAAAGGGAGAAAGACCGCAGTACCATCAGGCTGGATATCCTCATCTGTGGTTGAACTCTTTTAAGCGTTACTGCTATGCAAGAATGGAGGTAAGATTCAGAGCATGCAAGAGGGGATATATATGAATGAATGTATGTCCCAATGCAGAGGATGCCAAATTGAAAGAGGCTTCTGGTGCCACCACCGCCTGCTTCCTGTGTTTTCTAACAACTCTCTCACTCAAAGTGTATGACTCCTTCTTGACCTGTGGAGCTATGCTTTTTGGGATTGTGTAACAGGATTCCCACATAGCCCAAAGACTGGAGATTAGTTTGGCTCCTCAAAAACCCCAGGGAGGCTTTCAGCTTCTAAAGCTAAGTTTTATCTGAATGCAAACTAAGATAAAACTGAAAATGCACAAACACAAGTCTTCAGGGCAACATAGTGAAATAAAAAGGGGTTTTAACTAAGGTGCCTTCGTATCTCTTGCTTCTATGTCAGGAAATTTGCAGGGTGGATCCTTTCAGGCATTTTTTTAAAAGAGAATAAACACAACACAGGTCTCCAGGAAAATCTCTTCTCCATCACTTCTAAGGTATAGCTCTGTGTTTCCTTGTTGCTCAGAGGCTACTTGGTCTCTGCTTATGCTGCAGGTGCCTGACCTGTTTGTCAAAAGTTGGGTTTTGAGCCCTGTCCTTCTCTCACAAGGGCTCCTGGAGCTTTGTATGATCAGTTAAACTTGGAGGTGCGATCTCTTGTATTCCTTTTGACTGAAAGCACAGCAGTCTGTACAAAGCAGTTAGATAATCTTCACTGCCTGAGCACCCTTTTTTTTAACAAGGCATAACTTCTGATTTATTTTTTTTAATGATATGCAAAGAAAACCTGTCTGATTTGAAACTGACTTAAATGAAATGATTCTGGCCAGAAAAAAGAAGGATAAATCTGAAAAGTCTGTTGGAAACTGGCCTGTTCAGGTTTTGTCAGAGGAGTATACAATCTTTTAGGTTTTAACAAAGATGTTATAAACTGTCACCACAAAATGTATTTGTTTGTTCTTCTTGGCCAAGCAGACTGAATAAAAGTGGCATTTATCTTTAATGAATAGGAGATGCTCTTCAGTATTTGTAGTAGCAAAGAGAAATTCTTCATTTGGAGTTGGTTTTCTCTGGTGTCCTGCATTTTATAACTTGTTTAGGTCAAATCCCTCTCCATATTTGTTGTGTAAGTCCATGCTAATGTCACAACTACCTAGTTGAATAAAAGATAGACAAATGCAGTAGTATGCCTAGTTTTGAAGAGATGGTGACATTCTGCATTGTCCCTGTTAAATACGGAGTGAAACCAAACCAAGGTTCTTACCAGTGTTGTCTGTTACTGATGTACCCTGCAGAGTATCCACTAGCAGACAGAGCTTGAACCCATACATACAAGAGTCATTTCTGCTATGGCAAGTATGACATTTATACATAGCCATATTTTAGAACAAACCCTAACTTTGGCACCAGTTTTGACTTAGAAGCACAGCTATGATCATGGTCTGAAATTTCTGATATCGTCAGTGTATTCTCTGGAGGTGATTGCTTTGGGTTGGCGTTACTAAATCTCAGGAGTTACTTCTTGGGTTGTGTCATTTGTGTCTGTCCCTGTCCCCCCACCCCCACACGGATGAAGCATGCCTTTCAGTCTATTAAAGATTAAATGTAAAGCAAAAGAAAGAATTAGAAAAGACAGAGGGATGTTTGATAATGCCCTCGATGTAAATAATACTGCCTTTGACATCGATTTTGAGAGTCATTGTTTCAGGCAATAACCTGGCCTATCTTTCATGAGTAAATCCTCCTCTACTATTATTAACTGGTTTCCGTTCACTGCAAAGTATTCTGGCAGCAAAACTTTCTGAATTACAACAGCAAAATATTTACAAAAGCAGTATATCTGAATATTGTTCTTCTATACCCGATGATACATATGAGATACCTTTTAACTGTATGAGTTAATGCTTTCTGCAGTAGTGTTCTCATGCTCCTTTGTTTCACAAGCAGCAATGCTGAGCCAGTAACACCCTGAGCAATGCTATTGGTTTTGTTTTCTGCCATTTAATTTCCTGTAGTTGAGGCTATCATCAGAAGATCTTGCAAGCAAAATAGTACTCTGTAAACCATAAATTGGGAACTGCCACAATGAGATCTCCTGATGTGTTTTGTTGGGTTTTTTTTCCCAAATATGTCATGTGTTATGGATGGAAACATTGATAGCAGCTTTATTAGATGAAATAGAGCAAAACAAACATTTGGAATACAGTGGTACAGTCTGCTTAGTGCCGTAGCAAAATATAGATCTACTAGCCTTATAAGAATGTGACTCAATAGTTGTTTTGTATTTATGTTGTCATTTTAAGGAACTTTGAAATGTTCTAACGGCCAAAAGTGTGCAAAGCCTAAATTCCTTTTGATTAGTTGTATATATTTACAACTTCTTTCATGCACTCTACTTTGAATCAAATACTGTCATTAGGCATCTCCAAGAAATGGCCTGCATGCATGACTTTTGTCTCTGTGTGACATTTACAGCCAACGGTAAGGTAAATGTAAGCTGATTATCACATAACAGGTAGCTATTGTTCTGAAAATCAATGGGGAGTCTGACCAATCAAATTTAATAAAGAACATAAAGATTGATCATTCCTTCACTTTAGTTCAAATGTATTTATTTTTCTTTGTGTGGTAGTCAATATGGAAAGCACCTTACTTCGAATTAAGTATGAAACTTAACTTCAAGAACACCAAATTTCAATTATACTTCAGAATTATTACAATATGTCCAGTGGATTTTGAATTGAAGGCTGGTCTTAATTTGACTGTAACAACTTTTGTCCAGAAATGCTTAATATTTTTTTCCTAATAAAAAGTGTGGAAAATACATTTTTGAAGCATGAATGCTCAAAGCTGGAAGCAAATTTTTAATTATGTGCACACTATAAAAGTCTGCAAGTAGGGCTCTGGTGGCTAGTTTTGCAAATCACCGTGCTCTTAAATTGGTCAGAAGCTTGAAACTTACAGCTTGATTTAAAAGGGCTAGGCGAAAGTCAGGTGTGTACTTTGATCTGTGTTGGACTAGTTAATATGCAAGTCAGATGATAGCTTCATTACTCCCGTATGAATAACCTGGGTGACTGAGTAATGCAGCATGAATTTCAAACCATGTATTACAAATGCATTTGAATAATTAGCAAATGATTGTGTGCTAGTCAATTTAATTTGTAATTTTTTTGAAAAGTTGGTATTACTTTATTATATCCTTTAGAACCTCCCATAAAGAAGGACAAGCTAAGACTTGAAAATCCAGTATCAGAAAAGATACCATACTGTGGGACTTGACTTTTGTGCCCCTAATGAATTTGTGTTACTAACATTAGAAGTCAGGGATGATAGCAAGCTGAGAGGCTATGTTATGAGAAAATACTTACATGAGGTTAATCATCTGACTTACTACAGGAAAGGTATCAAATGAGAGTGTTATGGCAAGTTCTAGAGTTGAGCTGGACTTCACCCCACAGACAAGACAAATTTGGATATGCAGGGCTTTAATTTGAGACGCTATTTTTGCCACTTCAGCTTATCATGCTTTCAGGATCACAACAGCAGGAAAACTTTTGAGAGTCATGAAATAGCAATGCATGCAGACACCTCATGTGTTGAAGTCTAGCATTTATGACTCATTGTTAAAGGATAGGAAACCTGTACGGCCTCATCCTTAAGTTTATTTTATTACATAAAATAGGAAAATATGCATATTTCTTCAAACAGAAGTTTCCCTTCCTTCACTCTTGTCAGTCTGGTGTTTGGAAGGGATGTGGGGTAGCATGCTCCAAGGAACCCAGTGTTTTCCCAGCTTGCTACTATTCTGCAAACATACTGCTGGTCTGCAGGCCCTCACCCAGGACCTGTGTCTTTTAGCATGACTGCGTTGCCTGTGACTGAAAGAAGGATGTAGCAGAGGTAAAGCAGGTAGAGAAGAGTGGCTAAATTGATTAAGAGGTTGGAACAGATATGTTATGCTATGAGGAAAGGACAAGAGCGCTCAGTTTAGAGTGGAGAGGCCTGAGGAAGTGGACATGTGACTGAGGCTCAAAAACCATGAGGGCAGTGTTGAATGCTGTTTACCAGATCCCACAGAACTACATGCAGGGGCCTCTCAAGAAAACTAGCACTTCAGTTCAGTATGGATAAGAGACAGTACTGTCCTCATCCAGCAGTGAGCTTTGGGAACTTCATGTGACGGGAGGATAAGGAGGCAGGTTGTATTGGCAGGCTGGAAAAAAAAATAGTAATTGGGATAGATACTCACATGCAGTATGTTCCTAAACTGATGGGAGTAATCAGGGAGGGTACCTTTTAAGAAACCTCACTTTAAAAAAAAAAACCAAAAAAAAAACCCAAACAAAAAAAAACAACAAAACCCCCCCAACCAAACAAAAAAAAACCCCCACAAAACAAAACGAAAACCGAAGCCATGCTGTGGGTGCTAGGAAAGTGTGGAGGGCATAGACAACAGAGAGTGGGCAGGCTTGCATGCTTTCAGTGAATAGCATCTGCTGTTGCCACTACTGGGGACCAAATGCTGGGTAGGATGGACCATTGGCCTGATCCAGTAGGGCATTTCTAATGTTCTCTCTCTTAAGTCTCCAGATTATTCCAATAAACAGGTGTATGTTAATGAATGCTTGTCCTTTACACAAAGCTTTATTTTTCCTCTCTGTCCAAACCATTCTTTTTTTAATGCACACAAGAGACTGATCAGTGTAAGATGGATGCTGCCTTAACTTTCTTAAAGAAGGTTAAATTGGCTGGAAAAGACTTCATGTTTGAAATATTTCACAGCAGAGCTATAGAGAGAAAGTGTACTTTCTTGTCTCTGAATCTGTTCAGACCCTTTGATTTTTTTTAATATTTTTTCTTTAGCTGTCTCTTCTGGGATGCATATCTCGTGTTATACCTTTGTACCTTCCACAGTATCTGAGGTCATCTGAATAACTTATATCATTTAAACACTGGCACATCTGAATCATCATCTTTTGTACTATTTGGGACTTATTCTTCTGGAATGAAAATTATGGATTTGACAGATATGGCAAAGAGAGAAAGACTAGGTATTCTTTCTACTGTGGATTCAATTAGAGCAATTCCTACACATATATGGTTAGATGGCCGTAGTCACATGGCTACTCAAAAATGACACCTTCTCCTGCCTCTTGTGTCTAATTTCAGATATCTCAAGAATATTTCTGTGCACAGAATATTCAAAAGTGATTAACAGCTCAATGTGCTTTCATCACAAGGCTATTATTTTCAGTGCTTTGCTTGCACAAAGCACAGGCAGCTGTGTCCTATTCTTCTATGAAGCAGCAATGCAGTGTCTGGTCATTATACCATCCTAATGTGTTAAATTATATCAATATCATAAAGCAATAGCAATTTAAAAAACATTAAACTGCTCATTTAAAAAAATAAAACCCTTGACAACTCCCCAAACCTCTCAAAGGAAGCAACAGATGTTGAGCTGAAACTGGGAGCCTTTTATAATTCAGTCAACCATTCATTTCCCAAATCCTATTTAAAATTTTAGCTTTTTGATCAAAAGAAGGAGAGGGAAGAGAAGCAGACCACTTCATATCTTGGATCTTGCCTTTTTTCCCCCCCCCGCTTCCTAAACATTTCTAAGGCTGCAATTTTAGGAGGCTGTTCTGCACAGGGGTCCAGAGTGACAGCTGATTCACATGGATGGTCATACTCTCCCTGTTTGGCAAGTTCATCCACGCTGTCTAAATTATCAGAAGGAGATGGGTTCCACTTTGACATTTTCCCGGGAGGGAAATTCATGTTTGAATGGGAAAGGATGGTTCTGATCCCAATGTTCTGCCCTCTCTGCCAGGCCCCTGAGCTTTTATCCTCAGCTTCAGTGCCATCCTGCCTAGAGCTTTTCTCCAAATGGTCTTTAGCCTCTTGAGAAATAAGCCTCTTGAGAAATCGTCTTGTCAGTGGTGTGGTATCAGTTCACATTGAGCTGGCCAATGCAGACCAGTACTTCTATTTCTTCCTTCACTAATGTGATTTCTAATGGAGTCCCTCAGAAAGGACCAATGACACTGTCATTGCTTTAGTACTTATTTAAAGGAAGTGACGCTATTCAAATTCAGGCTGCACATTGCTGAAAGAAAAACTTTGTTTATTTTCCAGCATTTTATGTAGGCTGGTTACATGTTTTTAATTGCTGTAAGAATATTAGAGCTCTGTTTTATGGCTACTTGGAATGCTGAATTCCCCCTGAATACAAATTACAAGAATTATTTACAGGTAGCCTTTAGTATCAACATTTAGCCATATTCCTCTTGTAATTATATGTTTGCAGGCTCAGGCTTTCTGGATTGATGCATTCTACCAGAGGATTGTTTCAGTGTAGCTCTCTTCTCTTGATGTGCTTTAAATACTAAAATCATAGATTAGTTGAGGATTATCCCCTTTGAGGATTGACCAAGAAGGAGATTTTTTGCTATTAAAAAGAGTTGCTGTTATTTCCCTTCCATAGGGGGATCAACTTCTTGACTTCCTCCCCAAGCCCCCTGAGGATCTGTCTGGATTATCTTTTTAAGTGTCAAAACTGACCTAGTAGCCTAGAAGGGCACTTACTCCTCTTAGTAGCTTTTGCAACTCAGCACCTTACATAGGCAAAGGAACTTTTGTGGCTAGAAGGACAGCTCAGGACTGTCATAATCCTTTTTTTTTTGCTTTTTGTTAGCAAATATGTCTGAAAATAGATCCTTTTCAGTCTCTCCAAGGATGAAAAACAGTTTCTCGCCTTATAGCAGCAGTGAAATGCATTCCTTGAAATGAAAGTAGGATGGTGCTTGTACTGTTTTATAGATATCAAGTGACCATTCTCTATGAAGTATCTTCATCAGAGAGTGAGTAAATAGGATGGAAGAGCACAAAAAAATCTGATCCCGCACTGGGCAGATCACTTGTAATATGCCTTACAAAAATGTGTACAGTCACTCTCCCATTAGTGCTGCGTTCGGGAGGGAATTCTAAAACTTCTTCACAACACTTCTTTGGCTTTATTTTTAAGTGCTTTTCAGCATACCTACCTATCACCTGAGCTTGATTCATTAATGAATACTGCTGTTCATGGTGTTATTTATATTTGCAGGTTCATCATTTTGTGATCTGTGTAAGAATGCAGAATTACATTGCAAACCTCAGATGGACAGAGGAGAGCTTTGTTCCATCAAATCATATTTAAATCTCATTTTTAAGATACGGAATAAATTCAGTTTACAGATTTACTTTTAAACAGTTTACTAAGGTTATTAAAGGCAGATGAGAAAAAGGGATTGGATAGTTTTTCCAAAGACAGTATGCTTGAGGGAAAAAAAAAATCTTTTGCAGTCATGTTGTCATTCTGGTGTGCATTTCAAACTACTGAGGAGTACTTTGGAAATCATGTGGACGTTAGTACCTTTGTTCACATCTGTAGGTGTGATGGCTTTTACCTGCCTGTGAACAATTTAATATTGCAGCTGTTCTCATAATACAAACTTGTCCAGGAGGATTCTGCTTCCGTTTTTAAAAGTATGGTAAGGTGCTTCTGACTGAGTTTTACTTGAAAATGATGATTCTTAGGTGGAGCAAGTGGAAGACTTTAGAAAATTTAATCACAATCATAATATGAAGATGGATTGCTAATATGTCTTTCTGTGTATTTGCAGAGAATTTTCACAGGTTCATAGGGAAGGACAAGTTAATCTTGAATGTATTCACTTGAGTACTGAGATCTGTGCACACTTGCAGAGGGGCTGTCACACCTGGTATCTCCTGGTAATTCACAGCTATTCATAAGTGTGATTAAGAAATCTTGATTTAGCCCAAGAAACCTGGAGTGAAACCCACAAAGGAATTTCTTCAAAAACAGAAACGTTCTTTCTGAATAAGCCCAACTGTAAAGGCTTATGTCAGTTATGCCATGGTTTGGGCCTGACTAACCACTGAAACGAATGACAGATGCTCTTGTGTACATAGTTTGATGGAGTGGCACATGGAGTATGATTCAGAGAACTACTAGCAATTCACTGTTCCTGGTCAGGAGTGTGAATGTCAGTAATGTCACGTGGAAAGCCAGACTCAAGAGTGGGCAAAGAGGACAACCATCAGCACCTGCAACTATATTAGAGGCATCTGGCAACCAGAGTGGTAGTTTCAAGTTTCAGAGCAGATTCAGACCACATTTTGAGCTGATGCAGTTGTCAGGCTGCCTGTTCTCATTATAGTACATTGGTACCTAACTTAGGGCAGGTGGAGTCTGGAGCATGCAGCCTAGGGTGACACAAGATAGCATCAGGATGGACACGTATTTTCTTTCACGGAACTATTAATATCTTCATTCCTACTTGCCACAGTCACATTGTGCACAGTTAGAAGTGCTGTGTGACATGCAGACCCTTTGTCCTGTGGGATGGGGAATGTTCTTTCCTCCTTGGGTAGTGATCAGAGGAGGAAGAGTGTGAAATAGATGGGGATTTTTAGCCAGGAGAGGATTATAAGTGAAATGCGAGAGTCAAAATTGTTGGCTCGCCTGGAATAGAAAAAAGCGAGAAGGCTAAAAAGAGCTGTTGGTCCTGACAGTCACAAAGAAAGAGGGATCAGGCTATAGATACCCTCATCGCCATGGTTGTTGCTAAACCTCAGCACTGTGAAATGCATAAAGGTGCCTGTGAGCAGAGTGGTGAGCCCTCCTCAACAGGGTAATAAAATCAGCAGGGACAATTGAAGCGTGGCTTCATGCAGTGCCCTCTGAGGCATAAGAAAAGGTGCCACATACAGGATTTATTAACTTCTCATTGGGATATGTGAGTGTCTGTTTTCAGGTGGTGCCAGCACCAAGCATTCAGAAAGGAAGCATACTTGTGGGAAGCTCTTAAAAAAAACCCAACCAAACAACTCATCTCTGCTGCCCAGCGTGCAGCTGCATTGCCCATATGTATAACACTCTGATTGGCAGCTGATGGACGAGATGAGTCGTAGTGAAGCCCAAAAATGGCACAGCTTGAATACTGGTATATGAACAGCATTTCAATATTTGTCCTTCCTCTCTTCAGTGTCCAGGAAAGTGAGGCAGGAACTGGACAGCACCAAAAAAATCTCATGCAGATGAATGGGATACCTGCCAGATGCATGCAGAGAGGTCATTTAGTGGCCATGAGTAGATATAAAAGCTTGGTTGCCTGAAGCAACTCAGTGCATTTGGAAGAGGCTGGTTACTTATCAGAGTGGCTTCAGCGTCTGTGCCTTGAAATACAGTGCTGTTCTGCAGGCCAGATAACCATGACTAGTGAGAGACGGTGTCCACTTCTTGCTTCTGTGAGCAGATAAAGGTATCAAAGGTGAGCATTGTGTGCATAACAGATTTTCATTCATTTTCTCCAGGGAAAAGAAAAAAAAACACACCACCTTTTAGGTTCTTTAGAAAAATGGAGTTGTATAGCAGTATAATCTTCTGTTCCCTTCTTTGACAGGATCATTTTATTTCGTATTCACGACACAAGACTTTTTCACCAAGTATATTGGCATATTGATCAATGTCTGAAGTCAGGGGGCCCACTTCTACCTGTACAATGAATAAAACCAGGGGATGGCTCAGCAAAACAGAGATTTATATTGGAATCTGTATGTGGTTGTTTGGTTTTTTTTTTGTTTAAATGTGAACACATAGAAGCTTTACAGTTATGTTTGAATTACTTTTTTTTTTTTTTAATTCCCCTGCAATGTGTATTATTCTTGACTCTGAATTCATGAGAGATACCCGAGTATCCTGGTATAACTGTGTATAGAGACAATTACTTTACGTAACAGTAAGGGTTTTTACCAATGACAAGTACAGCTCGGTGAAAAAAAAATAAAAATCACTCAAGCGTAATCCTAGCCACCAAGATGTTTTAAAGTCCATGCTGCTTCAGAAAGTACTTCCTGTAACTAAAGGTATAGATTGGATTGTTTTGCTAGTTTAGGTGTACATACGAATTTAGTCTGCACATAGAGTACTGAAAAGTAGCAAACACTTTGTTGCAGTCTGTAATTTTGTTGACTTTATGATACAATAATTTCTGAGAATGATCCATCCATTCCAATGATCCACGTATTTCACATGTCTTATCTTTAAATGCTAGCTGTAGTTTATGATAAATGAAGACTCTTTCGCTGTCCTCCTAATCTCTCCTTCTCCTAATCACAGTGTGATTCAGGAGTTTACTAAAGGTTTTTAGCCTGAAAAGGTATCCTTGGATAACATACATATATACCTGATGACATGCCTAATGAAATGGTGTAAAAACAAAGAAATAAAGTGAGGGAACTCTGTTCAAAATCTGTTCTAATCTCTAGCTAGCTAAAAAATGCTAAAGCACAGCATTATGTTTTCAACAGAAGTTTCTAAAATAAATTTATAATCTCACACTTCGTCTTGGATTTAAGTAATTTACTCTGCTGAGTTAAATTATTTGAATCGGAGTCCATGGCTTTCACTATTAGAAGAAAAAAAACAACCAATGAAATATCAGGTGCATAGCAAATGAGATTAGTTTATCAGGCAACACTGCGTTACTCCTCTGATAATGTAGATCACGTGCATCTCTCAGGTACCGCTTCAGAGAGTTATCGTATCTTGGAGTAAAAGTAATTGTTACAACACAATAGAAGGCTCTGCTCAACAAACAAATGACTTAGCTCATGGGGGCCTGGTAATGAGAAAGCTTTACTTCCCTTCCATTCACTTATCAATGAGATATGGTTCACCGTAATGTTCAAATTCTTTTCGAGGAGAATGGCAATGAAACTGTGTTATTACCAATATAAATGCTAAATTTGCCTTTTCAATTACAGGCTCATTCTTTCCAAGTGGGAGCAATAGAGCAAAAATAATGATTAATGGGCTCACAACAATGCTGTACATAAAATATTCAGTCAAAACCCAAGAGGTGTATGTCCTAAAATAGTTCTGAGAAGCATGTCAATTACCAAAAATAAAAAAGTGGATATCTAGCTTAACCCTCTGTAAAATTTCCTAACGTGTTTGAGTCAATTAGAAGTCCAGGTCCTGTTTTCAAAAGTGGTAAGGCATTTAAGGGTTTAAACCTCTTTAAAAGTCAATGGCACTTCCTAGCAGTGGGATTTCTAGAAACTAAGTTGTTTTTTTTTTTAGAAACTACAGGGCTTTTTTTTTGTTGTTGTTTAGCTGTTTCCTGTATATATCATAGTTTCAACTCAATCATGGTAGAATGAATGTCCCACCTAATCTAGGATAATTCACTGAATAGAAGAGTACCGAAGAGGCTGAGACTTTTGCCTGATGAAATGGTGTAAAGCGAGGGAACTCTAGTATCTTTTCCCGGTAAAATGTTGAGATAACTATTACATTTCCTGCATTCAGAGGTAGTCTGGAATTTTATCTGTTTGGTGAACTAGAGAAAGCATTTCTAGCCTTTGGTTGCAAATTTGGATTGAGGTTACAGATGTGCACTAGAGACTGGGCAGTTATTTGTCCCTCTCTATAAAACCAGAGCCTCTCTGTAAAATTGCATCATATCTAAAAAGACTATTTTCCCTGTGCTTTCTCACCTAAAGCCCTGTCTCCCTGTTTCCCACCTGTGATCTGTCACACCTTGGAAATACCTGAAATTGTGCAAGCCGTGTGTAACAAAATGCACGGTTGCTGCTTTAACCAGGAGCTGCTTCCACTTCTAGACAGGCAGGGTTAAATGTGAGTCTTCCTGGCAGGACACTATGCAGGATTTATTCAAGGAGGGATCTTGGGTGAACACTCTGAGCATGTAATTAGAGGGGTCCTGCTCTTGTTCCTTTAAGTCCTAAGGACACTTGTTGAAGGGGCTGTTTCTGTGTTGTTCACTGCTTTACAAGTGCACCCAAGCTAGATCTGTTGAGGTCTTACTGCTCTTTGGATTTGGCTCATGTCTTAACAGCACATGCAAAACTGAATGTTGCCATCTCAAAGATGAAGAGCTATAGGCATACATCTTCTGCTTTGAGAAGAGAAATAATTGGGAAAAGGGATGGATTAGGGAAGGAGAAGTAGGGGAAAAGCCCTAATTCTTTGGACTTGCTCCCATCAAAGAAATGGGAAAGCGGGGGGTTAAAACTGTTGCTTTTAGAAGGGGCAGTATCCTTTGTCAGCCCAACTTTCTAAATTGTGTTGTAGTCGAGGCAGGATATTTTGCCCCCTTCCTCAGTGTGCAGTCCCAAACAACTGTTATAGATAAAAGAAAATTTTCAGTGTACACAAATACAGTTGGTCTCTTCATATGAAGCGCTTTCATTTTGATAGATACAGATATTTCTACTACACATGCACTCAATATATAAAAGTGAGTCCTTGCTAGCCACATGCTTTTGAAAATGAAGAGGCTGGGACCTGTTTTCTAAGACAACAGCCAGTATCAAACATAGCTTTCCATACAATACTATGTTCTTTTTTCTTTGAAGTCTCTTAGCTTAATGTGCAAAGATCAATTAATCGGCTTTGTACCCATGTGGGACACAGTGGTAAATTAGATAAACTTGTTGGTCCAAACGCTGCTTAGGGAGATACCACAAGAGATGACACTATTTAATGTAATGTCATAAGAATCTCATTCTGTCAGCATTAAGAATACTTCAGTTATTAATTTGGACATATTGATTATGGCTAAGTAACAGATACAGTGAGAAAGTGAAAGAAGTGACACCAGCTAGGAATCCTTTTCATGTCCTGTGACTACAACTGATGGGCATCCTTTCTCTGAAAAACAAAAATCTTTAGCTGAATGTGCTTTTTTTCCCCCTCTCCATTTTCACATTCATTTAAGCATCAATTATTACAAAAACTTAGCTAAATATGTACCTTTTTGCCCTCTGGTAAATACTTCATGCAATTCTAAGCTACTAGTTTTAACATACTGCATTTCTTACTGCTGTCCTTGTTCCTTTGGGAAAAAAACATACTGTTGCAGTATGTTTTCAATACACTTCCTTTTTTAAACATAGTCTTGAATTCTGTAATCAGTGAACTTGTCTGGCCCTTCTTTTCTTTGCCTTTGAAGGATAGAGTTTAGCTGAAGTAAGGCCCCATGCATCCCTTCTTGGAAAATGTTGGAAAGAGTTGAATATTGAATACAATAAGTGTTTCTGCTTTTCTCCAGGAAAAAAAAATAAGTTTGCCTTATTTAAATTCTATAGGAAGCTAAAGCAGACAAGAGGGTTTTCTACATTAAATTGATCTACACTTAATTTCTAGATGCCTTCATCCTTGGTAAAGACTGAACTTATATATTTTAATGTTTTCTACATTTTGCTTGATGTTCTTCCAACTACACCTATTTTTAATCTCATTTAGGTATCACATACTGGCTCAAGCAATTACTGCGGATATTTTACGTGCCTGTTTCAGAATATTTTGGAGGAAATGCACAGCAACAAAATATTTTTGAGCAAAGGCTTGTAAAGAAAACATGTTTTGCAGCAAAGAGTATTTTTCCTCTCCAGAAGATGTGTTGGGGTTGGTTGTTTTGTTTTGGGGTTTTTTTTTGGAAAGGAGTATGCTTCTGTAATTGAGTGTAGCATTTGAAGAAAAAGAATTAGATAAAACCAGGTGTAGACTATTTTCCTGTCTCTATAACAGGTTATATGCTTCATTTTCAGGTTTGGCTGAAGTGGTAACTGTAATGGGAATAATTTATTTTGTTGAATGGTTATGTGAATCCTTGATTCATTCTTACTTAAGTGAAAACTCCTCATAAACCATATTCTGTTGAGCATGTGAGTGCATGTTTATATCTGTATGGTGGGTGGAAGGGATGGCAGTTTTGGTAATGCGTTTTCCAATCATTGGATTTGATACAGAATGTGGAGAGAGCTGCAGGTAGAACTTCACAATGAAGTTGTTAGTTGCCATTTATTAATACATAAATTAATAAATTAAGTTCAATTTCTTAAAGATTAAATCAGTCATCTAGTTATGTTATTCAGTTCCTGATGCAACAGTTTGTGAGGATATACTTGGATGGACTTGTGAATGAGTTTGTATGGTAAAACATATGTTACAGAGGGAATATCTTTCCATGCATCTTTGAAGGCTTCTTGTAAGATTTGGAAAAAGGAATATAATTCTTCAAAAATTCTTGTGGGTTGACAGCTCTTCTCCCAACAGTCATGCTGCATAAAGGCTATTCTTTAATGAAATGTAGAATTTTGATTAATTTTATTTAAAAGCTATTCTGCAATCTTATTAGTTTTATGATGTTATCATCAGTTGAGCATGACTATGAAAGAATGCCATTACTCTAAACTTTGGGATATCATATATTGTCAATTGTGATACAGAATACAGAGGGATGAGATTGTGCTATGGGCTAGGGGGCTTAATAGTACATGTAGAACTGTTTTTGCATAGTGTCAAAAATAGTGTAAAAAACAAAACCAGACCCCCTTTCCAGTGGGGTACTAGCCTTGTTCTGCTGGGACCTTTGACAAAAGATGTCTCTGATTATATTTTGACTGACGTGGTGGTAAAGTTTAGCCTTAAATCCCTGTTTCCTTGGACACTGGCAATCATAAAAGAATCTTAGCTTTCGTTTGTAAAGAAGGTAAAACAGATTTTAGCGGAAAAGTTGTAGGCCAGCTTTGTGCAACATCTGTACTTGTAAAAGAGCTGGCAAGTATGAACTATCTGTATCTGTTGATTTATCATATGCAACACCAGGGGTCCAGAGGCCAAAAAACAATGTGGTCAATGCATGTGCTGAAGATATTTGGAGAGCAGAAGGTAGAGTCTAAATGTATGAGAATGAGACATAACATGTGACACTTGAAAGATCTGTAGCACTGTGAGGACAAACATAGTAGGTTCATCCTCTACTCTAAGCACAAGAAAATGTGGACAGCTTCTCCTTGACATCTAGTGATGTATCAGAGGGGAAGAACTCATCACCTGATCTTCTTCCCTACCTTTTGAGTTCCTGTGTAGTTACATTACTCCTGTGTACTAGTAGTTCAGGGGACCCCATCTCCCATAACATCCAATGCTAGGAATGGGTAGAGAAGCAGTGGTGCCTCGAGAGAAGAATGTTGCCACCAGCAGATTGCCTCAGAAGCCAGTCCTTTCTGGGAGAAGCGGGAACCTGTGATGCTCATTGAGGGGTTGTGTGAATCAGCAGATGAACACATGCATATCAACTTTTCATTATAAAACATTCAGCGCAAATGATGCAGTGTCTTATTTTGGAGTCGTGTCCTATGGCTTTGCTATTAAATACTATGTCATTTGGATCTGTTTATGATATTACTAGCCATAAGTAAACAACAGTGAAGAAGCAAACCAGTTACTCCCTCCTTGCTTTTGATGCAAGAAGCCAAACGAGTTAGTGCCAGTATTTTCATTATGATTTATTTCCTGTTAGCATATCTAGCATTTAGAATTTAAACTCTTTTCTGAGGACATTTGATACAGCCTTCTTTGAGGACGTTTTTGCAGTTGTTTTTACTGCTTGAGGCAGTATGCCTGTAAGCAGAACTGCTCCCAGGTGCCTCAACAGCACCCTCAAGGGCTCTGTTGATGGCTTCATTTCTGTGAGCACCAGCCACTTCACTTCCTTTTGCCACATCCTAAGCACAAAATTTAACAGCAGAAGCATATTGCCTGAGTGATTTGAGGACAGGTTTTTTTGGTCCCAAAGTTTTGTACATTGGAAAACATTCCTTCAGTCTTCTAGCCAAAATTTAAATCAGAGCAAAGTAAAGGAAACTGATATTTTTATCTTTTTTTAAAAGGACTATTTCCCAAGACAAGGTGTGTGCTCTGCATTACTGGAAGGACTATTATAAATAATTGTACTACTGGAGAATTTCTGCTTTATACTTGACCGCTTCACAACTCTTTCTGTAATATCACAGTAGCTCAAAACTAGGAAAGGTGAAGCAGAAACTTTAGATGAAGTCTTGTGCTTGTAAAGCAGAAAATGGTGAGATTAAACACTGTTGTCCCGCTTTAAAAATTAATAATCTGCAATATTACACAAGCACATTTTAGAAAAGTGAACATCTGACAGATGTCAGCTTCCCTGAGGAGTCATCACAGTGATATGAAAATAATGAACTAAACACCAATGATTGAAGAGTCATTTTGATATGACTCTAACCATTCCACAGAAATAATGTCATGTAAAGAGAAATCAAAGTTATATAAAACTGAATATCAGAAAGATGGTGTTAACATAACACTGAGGTACACCAGCTAAAAATACAATCTTTATGTAAAAAAGAGCAATAAAACTGAATAGTCAGAACAGACAGAAGTTTAATAAAAATAAATGCTCTGAACTTCTGTTTAAAAAGATGACTAGCATTTTCACAACAGTGGAGTTAGATTTCCCTAGGATATCCTTTTTTATCCTTACTTCTAGAAATACTTTGGGACAAATATTAAAATCCAATACATTAAAAAAATACATTTTTTTTAAAACCTAGCATTTTCTGGCCAATTTCCTGCTTAAAAAACTCCTAAGCGGCTCCTGCCATAAGACACAATCATAATAAAGTGTATTTAAATTACAATTGGCAAAATCCTGTGATGAGACATGGTAGATATCACAATTTGCTGTCCTTACTCCATTGTATCTACTTATTTGTTCACCATTTTTCAAATTTTAGCTATATGTGATTTGTTTTGTACCCAGTTAGTGGGGTTTAATGAAAATAAATCATAATTTTCCCTCAGTAAGTTAGCCTCCCCAAGAAATCTCACTGAAATGTGCAAATGACTTGGGCATAGATTAGATAAGAAAAATGTACGCCAAAAATCTGTAGTAATGTTTTGTAAAATTACAAGCTCATGGCAACAAAATTCTTTTGCAGCTTTCTAGCACTGTGATGCCTATTTCTCTTACACTTTTTATTGTAGGTGCTATTTTAAAAGAAGATTTTATGAAACTGGTTGCATTCATTAATATGGTCAGAAACAGATCAATAATCAATTTTAGCTAATTATTGTTATACTGTAACAAGTATGAGTGTACTTTTTTCTATAGTATGGTTGCTATACCAAGTATAGTATATTATAGTTAGTAAGCTTGTCTCTGGTAGAGTTATATGATAACTACTAAAGTCTTCTTCTATTTGTTTTAAACTAAGAATTAAAAGAAGCTTTTACTTTCATGCAACACTGCCAAGCATAACGGCAGCACTAAGTTGCTTCTGTCTTGAAAGGAAGGGCAAAATAGAATAATTCTGTATTTTTTCACACATATTCTGGTGACCTGCAATAACGATGTCTCTTGCTTTATGATTTTTAATGTAATGATTTTGCCCCACTAATGCTGACAGCATATTTCCATGAGAATATGTATGAGGTTCATATTCCTCATAAAACAGATTTCTAGCATGCTTGCAAAAGGTATCTAAAAAGATAGTAAATGTCTCTGCTCTAAATCATTTATTCAGTCATTTTAAAGCTTTCAGGAAAATCTGGCAGAACAGATTAAGGCTTGAATCTCCCAGCTATGCAAGATGAACTCTGTTGCATCAGAAGGGAGTAGAAGTGTTCTTCTGCACAGGAGGCTCCCTTGGCAGCCATCCCTCCTTATACTCAGATGACTGTTCCAGGGGGATCAGGGAAAGACAAGTGGTAGGCATAGACCACAAAATATTAGCAAGATCTCTTGTCGCTTACAGATATCAGTTTAACTCATCATTTGTTCCACTGCCTTGGTTTTTCAGAAGGCTGACTTCGGTTTTCTCTGTGTTTGAGATGGGTGGGAGAGCTCTCAGCCAAGCTTCTTTGACCTCAAAGGCTGAATAAATTGTTTCCCTGCATAGTCTAGCATGCTCAGATGTGGAAATGAGAGAGGCTGTCATGAGAGAGCTCACCTACCCTAGACACCCGAAGGCATCACAGCTTAGCGACATTATTGGAGCTCTTGGGGGTCCCTTGTGTCCTTTTCTGTACAGTCACAGGCCTGATGTGAGCATCTTTAGGGAACTTGTACTTTACAAGTTCTCTTGCTTGCTTGAGACGTGACCATTACCAAAGTAACATTACATCAGGACAAATCTGTTTGAGTCCTTAGCACTTCTGAGCCTGGTTTTCCTCTCATTTTGACCTATATAATTCCACACACCAAGGGCTGTGGTGGTGGTACTGCAAATCACTTTCACTACGTAAGGGAGAGGAGAACTAGACTTAATGGGAAGCTTTGGTGAAATGGATGTTCCAGAGCTCATAGTGCACCTTCAAAGGCATGCTGCCCGAGAAATGTATGAAAATCAGTCATGTCCTTTTGCATACTTTATCAAATACTAGCTATTAAGTCTATCATCAGGCAGTTTCTCATCTTGCCAAAGGACATCTTGAACTGAAGTCCAGAGAATGGAGCATATAACTGAATCACTACTGACCAGCTGTCACAACAGCCCCCTCCTCTCCCAAACAGTAATGAAAGGAAGCAAATGAGACATCGTGATTCAAACTTTTATTCTGACGACATCCCATTGTTGTGCTCTAGCACTGAGCCAAGCAGAACTGAAGAGAAATCATCCTACTCATTACATTTTCCGAAAGCTTATTAAAAGCACTTGTATGCTGCTGATATCGCCACAGGAGCTGACTGAAGCTTCAGAGATGAAGCCAATATGCTGTTTGAGATAATGGTAACGTGTGCAAAACAGCAAGAAAAAAGATACTGTCCTAGAAGCCTGAAAAAACCCTACAATTTTAGCACACCTAAAGAATCAGACAGATGTTATTAATATTTGTCATCATTGATATATCGACCATTATATTATGATATAGTATTGACCTTTGTATTATGGTCTGTCTGTAAAACATAACTGATTAATTAAATAGCTACACAGTATTATTCTTTACCTGGATACCCACATGAAATTAAATACCAGCCACAGCTTAGACCTGCTAAAGAATGTAGGTAGAATCCAGACCCACTGTCAGACCTCCCAGCTACGTTCCCCTCCATGTATGGGGGAAGAAGCATCCTTCCTGCAATACCTTCTCACGTCTATGTTGTTACCATATAATCCCATAGTCTCTGTAATTTAACCTGACTAGCTGTTGTCATTCTTATAGAAATGTCCTATAAGTACACAGAAATACTTCCATTTGTTTTTTTTTCAGATGCAATTATACAACCAAGTAGAAAATATGACAGCATCATTTTAAAACAGAGGACATGAGGTGTAGGTATGTCTTCAGAAAGGCCAGGCTTTCTTTTCTAGCTCTGGTAAAATCTTATCCTGCTGGGAGAGGCCGCGTGGCCTTGGAGTAGCCTAAGCTTTTGCAAGCCATAGCTCCGAAACAGGCTTGTATGAGCAAATAGTGGCTTATAGGGGAGAACTTGTATTCCTTTCAGACTTTGAGACACTTAAAACAAAAGGGGGAGAAGGGAAAGGAATGAAGAACAAAAAAGAGGGTTTTTTGTCAATTTATGTAGTACCTCCATCAATTGCTACCTGCTTCGACCTTAACAAAACAAAGAGCTCTTTCATAACGTTCAAGAAAAACAGTTTGAAATATAAGTATAAAACCAGAAACACACATCCTTTCTAGTTATATTTTTCTGAGACGGCATATTCTGAAGCAGATCCATTATTGAGTCTTCAGACAATGAACGTAGATTTTTTTTAATGATTTATGTCAGTGGAATTAGAGATGATTTATCACTGTTCTCTCTGAAACAACTGACTGTAGAATAAGAAAAGAATTCTCTCTCTTTGTTTCTTGTCAGAGAAAATTGTCATGGTGTTGGATTCATGGTGCTCAGACCACCATAGTGCTTGTATAATTCCAGTTGCTTTGATTTTTGATGTGTAGAGTTTTGGAGTGGAATTAAATCACTGCTTTTCTTCACAAGGATGTATACGTGATGTTTAGCTGAACACATCTGAAACACCTACAACATGCAAATGCAGGCCAGTGCTATAAATAAGCCTATTTTATTTTGATCTGAATTTTGGCAGACCCGAGAACCGTATTCAGAATTTGCTCGTAAATAATATTCAGTTAATGATAAGAACCTTTCCCCCCCAAAAAAAAGGCAAAACAAAAGAAAAAAAAAAGAAAACAGTCCCTGAGTTCTTCTAGAGTGTAAAGTACGGACACAAATGGCTTGGTTCCCCTGGTCTGCAGACTATGCTGTTCCACTCACCCTCACCGCTTTTTTTTAAATTGGAACGGTGCTTACTGTTTGAGAAAATAATTGCAACAATCTTTATTCGTGAGGCGAGAATTCAATTTCTGCGGAGGAATTTAAATAGCAGGTAAGGATAGTTATCTTTCTGATATTTGATAAATGGAAAAAAGATTTAGTTATCTTGAGGTGAGATTGCTTTTGAGAGAGGATGACATTTATTACCTCAAGGACATATTTCAGAAAATCCCTATCCTTTATCCAGAGGTGATAGCTCTGTTCATCAGAGAAGGCAGCAATTGGGAAAAGAAAAGATTCATTATATTTTTGTGTGCTTGAGTGGGGGCTGCAATTGGTTTGTTTCTGCAGAGGGCATCGGTGGAATAGAGAGTGCGTTCTGCAGAGAAGGAAGAGTTTATCCAGTGAGACTTCTCCCAACTTCTTTTCAATTCTGTGGTAAACTTCTTGCGCTCTTAAATCCTCATCTGTTAATTCCTTAATAGACAAACATCCCATTTGTTGGGTAGTCGCCTGAGGGTGAAATCACTTCCCTTCTTCAGCTCTCCCAAAGACCAATCATTTCAAGCGCAGCAAAATTAATGACTGACTTTGTGTCCTGTCCACTGCCTCACCCCCCCAGTAATCCCAGCTCCCTGTTGTGTCCTCCTTTAACCCTTCTCAATATACCTACAGTTTGCCTTGCCATGGCTCCCACCGTTTCTGTTATTATTTCTCCTCCTTCCCACCACGTTGCTTTCCAGGTCCAGCCAAACCACCAGCCGCAGGTCCTGTGCCTGAGTCTGCACCATGGCGGGGGGTCTTGCTGGGTGAGAGAGAGAATCGGAGAGCTCACCCCTTCCCCTTCTCCTTCCCCTCCCTTCTCTCCTCCCCTCCCCATAGGGCACTACTTCAGTTCTCTGCCTTCTCTCACTCATCTGTTTCTCATCCCGGAGACCTCTGCCTCAGTCACATTTATTGAAATTGGCCAAGGGAGTAAAAAGTATTAGGAGAAAGCTGACGGATAAATAGTGCCATTATATAATTCTCCCTCTTCATTAGAGAATCAGCCTAAAAATACAGGGAAAACCCCCACCCTTTCTTAGTGGAAAGAATTGCTCCATTTGTATGTAATATGAAATCAAATTGATACGTTTTCAAGATGTGAGTATAGCAGAGTAGGCTATCATACTGTCATTTTAAAGGGATGCTACCTGCATACATGGTTTTCTGCAGGTTAATAATAAGCCCTTTGAATCTAGACCTATTGACTTCATTATACCATGGGACACATGTCTCAGGGCTTTCTAGAAGACAGCTTTTGCCTTCCCGTGATAGCTAGAAAAGATGGAAGAGATGTATACTAACTCAGCACATAAAATGGTCCTGTTTTATCTTAATTCCGAAGCCAGTGTTGCTTAGTTTTTTGGGGTTGGCTATCCTCTGCATGACCTTCATCTGAGGAGAGGTTGCTGTCCCTTTCTGCTGAAATTTCTGTCCCTTTCTGTCAAATTTCCTTCCTTCAGCACATTTCTCAGGCATCAGTTTAGATTGCACAGCCTACGTGCCTGCCCTGAAGTCCCCAAGGCTTGCTACATTTTGGTGTGTGACAGCGGCTTCTTGCCATGCAGAGTGAACGTGTCCCAGAACCAGCAAGAGCCATTTTCTGGCTTGAGTTTCTGCTGGTAATGAGCAGTGGTGAAGCAACCTTGCCACAGGCTGAGAAAGTGAAATAAATCAGATGCCTAGTAATAAGGAAGGTTAGTTGTGGGAAGGGTAGCTGATCAGAGACACCTTCGTAAACAGTCAGCAATTCTAAGAGAGATAGGGCAAACTGAATAACGTCAGCTGTACCTGCTTGTCACTTCTCAGTGACAAATGTTCATAGGGTAGATGAGCAAGGAAGGACCTTTTTCTTCCTCATTAAGCTATAAACCTTTGTGGCTTGACAGGATCAAAGAAAGAAAGAACATGTTTTTTCAGTCTTCTCTCTTAGGAATAGAGGATTCTTAAGCCTGTTTTAAAACTAATAGTGAAGCTAACCACTTCTCCAGATATACTTTAAAATGACAAAAAAAATATATTTGAGACTATTCCAGAGTTCCAAATTACTAACTGATCTTTTTATTTACAAATATTTTGTCAGTATAGATTTAGTCAGGTTAATATTCACTGATTTTTTTATTCTAACTCTTTTGCTTGTGTTTTAATATCGTGAATAATTTTCTGCTGCATAGATCTGTCTTTGCAATATTATATGCTTATCTAAAATGCACTCTTTTTCTAGTTTGGATATTACATAATTTAGTAAGATATTACAAAAACTCACTTCAAGATTTCAATGAGCTATTTCCTCTTCATGAAAAAACAATATGACCTTATATTTATTTGGCACCTCTGAAAGTATTGAGAGTCACTCACACCGTTCTCTTATAATTTATTTAAAGGACAGACATTGAATTCTGCCCTACAATTTCACACACAGAAGTTATTAAATATTCTCACACTAAAAATTCTCACTTCAGGTTCTTGGCTGCTGAAAATTATTTCTTCTTGACACAATGGAAGCAAATTAGATAAGATTTTGCACAACAAAGAAACAGAAGACTTTTACCATATAGGAGGGGATACTAATCATAGAGCAAATAAAAGAATTACATAATGTCATCTGCTTCTTCTGGTATAAATTAGCATTCCTCTGCCATATGTCCTTTATTTATGGTAAAACTTCTTCTGCGGCTTCATTCTCTTTTTTTTTTTTTTTTAAAGTATATGTTTTGTGATCTTATTTTCTTACTCTGAAGAGATTATTTAACAGGCAGTGTTTCTTTATTATTTTATATGGCATTCAGAATATTGGGTGAATGGTTTATAAATAAAGGATAAAACTTTTGCTTGAAGACAATAAAAAGAATGAATCCTTTCTTACACTATAATATATCTATTCTGTCGATGAGGTAATAGTAGTATCACTACTGTCCATTAAATCATCACTCTTCCTTTCCCTGTCTATAGTTTCATACTGTTTCTCATTACTGTACTGTCAGAATGAGTTCTGTGTAAAAACAACTGGTGAAGGCGGAACAGCTTGCATATCTTCAATTGCAAGTGAGAGGTTAAAGTATGGTTGTGAGAGAGATTCATTGTGCCCTGCTTTTGATAAGCAGAGGAACCTCATCACCTTCTGTGGAGCGGCAAATGATGGATGCAGGCCACATTTGACCTTTCTCCACCACCTCTGCAGCCTCCTCAGGAGTCCTGGGTCAGTGTTTACAGAGATTTATGGGTATCACACCCCCAAATATCTTAAAAGCCCTGTAGATAGAGGGTGGCATAACTCTTCTCTGTGTTGAAAACTTGATCTACCAGTTCAGGAGCACAACTGCAGGTTCAGGGGAGGCTAGGGGAGGAGGAAGAGTCTGAGGGAGGATGGACAGATTCCAGGGAGGATCATTGGTTCTGAGCTGTCTAAGATGAAATGCTGAAAGCTGAGCTCCTTACTCCAGGTTTCTTTTGCAGCAGATGCTTTCAGATGATGTCCTTGCTCTGCTGAAGGCAAGTATTTTTAAAGGTCTTTCCACTGACTCTCAAGAGTCAGCCTGAAGTGACCAGCTCAGACTTAGTGTGAATGTATGCTCTTCTCCTTCACACTCACTTGGTGGTCAGCTGCTTGCAAGTTTTTGGATGGTCATTTCAGCATGCTCTTTATAACCATAGCCTTTGGTCAGTATAGCGGCTGTTATTCCCTTACAGGACCATATGGATAATGCCTCTAATGGGAAGGAAAAAGGACAGAGCCTTGCTTTCTTTATTAGGAAGGTGATGCCATAAAAACATTAAGCTGTGCTACCGCTCACAGTTTAATGGGATATATATATTTTTAATATTCCTCCTTATTAGAAGAACTTGTTAATAATATAGCAAGTCAGAAATCTGGAATTTATGCAGAGTTGGGCAAGGGAAGGTGGCAGAACCTCTTTTTTTTTTTTTTTCTTTTTTTCTCTAACAAAGAATAGTTCTGGACAAATGTAGGCTGCCACATCACAGATAAGAGTTTTACCCTTAAATTTATGGAGTTGTCTCTCCGGAAATGGTGAGAACTGCCAGTAGCTCAAGTCTGCCAGCTGCTCTCGTCAGGGAAATTTAGCATCTGGGTTTGGATTTACCAGCCATTTCAAACTGACCTTTTTCACTTTAAATTAAAAGCAAAAAAAAAGCGGGGGAGGAGAGGGTGAAGAAAGGAAAAATGCTTGCAGTCTAACCTTGTGACTTCTATGCACAATGTGCTATTTCAGATGGCTAGCCCTGATGTATCTGTAGAAAATGCGTTTTTTGCTCCCTTGGGGCAGTCCTCCATAGTCTTGGTACAATCTTTTATTGTTATACAATCACCTAGATAACTTCAGATACGTTAATAGCAAAAGCAGCCTTGAAGGGAAAACAACAGTGTGTGTATCAGTGACAGCTTCAACCTCTCCTTCAAAAAAAACCCCAAATTTCTCTGAAATGGCTATACTTAGATGGATAGGAAAAGACAGCTTTGGCTTCCATGTCATTCTTCGGGTCTTTAGTGCCTAGTGCTTCTGATGAAAGACTTTCTGGAAGAGTCAAGAATGTTTTAAAGTTCTCACAAAAATCAAGGCTAGAATTACACCTGGTGTGAGAAATTTTGTGTGGCTTTTCTAATCCACTGGATTTATGCAAACGTGTCACACCAAAGTGACAAAGATTGAATGGAAAATATTCATGCTGTTTGATCCTCAGCAGAAGGTCTGAACTGTTAAAGTCGAAGTTTGCAGTGCCTTGCAGAAGGCGTCTGTATAAAGCTTTGGACCCCTGTATGATCTTTCACCCAATGTTTTAATACATCAATATCTATAGCAAAACCCTTGAAAAATCTTTCTTTACCTCATGTGAAGGAAGGACTGGGGAACGAGTTGTGGATGTACTGTTATGTATGAGATCCCAACAGAGTATTTCAGAAGACTTGATGGTGTTGAGCACTCAAACTGCAGTTGCATCTGGAGAGAGACCAAGCACTGTTTATAACCTTAAAGAGGATATTAGCAACTGTTTATTTTGCAACTGCTATTTGAAGATATTACAACTATTTTATCCATGTTTTCTAAATTCTTGGATGTAAGAATACAAGAACTGTGGAGCTTTTGTCTAGATAGTTCCAGTTAAGAAATATGCATTAAATATCTTCCACGGTTAGTTTATATTTCTCACCACCTTCAGTCATTTAATTTAGTTAATACTTTTTGTTATCACCTTCCTTTCTGCACCATTCAGTGAAGTCTAATCTAAGACTGAAAGTCAGGAATAGATAAGTTTGGATATTGAATATGCCAGTTGCCTTTTATCTTTAAAAAGATAATCACATTTCATAAAGAAATTATTATATATGTTTTTTAAAGAGAAAAGGTAGATATGACTAGTGAGTTTACTTCAGCTCACATCAGCTTTAGCAGGAAATACTAGTTACTAAAGCTTTATCTGGGAGTATCACTCTGGATTCCTATTTTTTAATATTTTGGTATTTGATGCTATGATGACTGTGAAGTGTCCTATTGATGTCCTTTAAGGCAAAAGTTGGTAAGATCAAAGATAGAAGTTATGGATACATCTCAGCACAGCTCTTTTTCTCATGTATGCCCCACAGGGCCCCTTCGCCAACTTCACATTTGCTGCTGTCAGAGAAGGAGAAGCACTACTGGCAAGGGGAAAAAAGATGTAGGAAAAAGGAGTGCACAGAATTACTCCTTGCTGCTGGAGCACTGAATTGACGGCAGTAGCATCACTCCAGTTTCCAGGAGGGAATCAGGGGGGAGAGGAGAAACCAGCCAGTGCACAGCAAATGGAAAGGGTCTAGACAAAAAGGTCAGCACAGAGATCTACACAACAGTAGCATCACAGATGCTCAGATAGTATCGCAAAACCTGCACCTAATCATTTTAATTGTTGTTCGTTAGTCTGTAACCCATGCTCTTTGTCTACAAAAAGTAATAGGAATGACTTGTGCAGCTTTTTCCCATAGTCAGAGGTATAGCCATTTTGTAGATGGCATATATTTAAACTAAACCAATGAAATTATAACTTAAAGGAAATTTGACATTTTTTGAGTGCCGAAAATACATGCACGACAATTTGCTGATGAAAAATCGTGCCAGGAAGTCAAAGGCTGCTTTAAGGCTTCGTTGAATGTGACTTTGCATGGCATTGCTACACAGGAATATTATTTATTTCTGTGTTACGGTAGCTGGTGAGACACTGTATGTTACAACTGCATAGTACTGTGCAGGAAGACACTGGGGGAGCAGAGACACAGTACGTACATTTAAGAAAATGAGGCACTAATATCCTATTAATGACAGATGATTATGAACAAATGTATTCCCTGAGGCCATGAAGAAAGTCAAGAATGAAAATGAGCAATAATTCTCTAGTTCGCTATGGCTGCTTAAAAAGGGATCCCAAGAGGAATCTCTCACTGTTTCTTCAGCAATGACTAAAGATATGGTTTTGTCATGAAGGGGCTTTTGGTAAGAGCCAGAGATTTGTCATAATGTAACAGGATAAAATCATGTAAATAAAAATTTGTTTTCACACAAACCAAAGTGACAGTGGCATTGTCAGTTACAAATATTCTACAACTGGTGGATGATAACTTCAAATAAATTTTATGGGAGTTTCAATTAATTTTACATGATCTGGGCTGGGCTTGTCAAAGATTGTAACTGAGTGCTTCAATATCAGCTATAGGAGTCTGGGCGCTTAACAACTGTAGGTATCTTTGAAAATCCTAGTCAGAAAAAATTATGTCAGTATTAGTGAAAGACTTTGCTGTGAAGAATTAATGTATGAAGTAGAGAGGTTGAAAATAAGAGTGAAAATTACTTTTCCGAAGATCAATATAATCATCAGTGTTTAAATGAGCTAATGCATTATTAATTAAAGTGGCCTGATAATATGAAATTCATCATTAGGCTATCTGCTTATCATTAAAGAAGTCATGCAGTGTTATTAAACCTGACCAAGGTACACATTGTGATTGAACTGTGACAGTGTGTACAGGTGGCCTGAAATCCACTTATGACCCCCAGCTTAGAAAGCTGGCTGTGTCTGAGGATCTCTGGGGAGGGATTCACAAGGTCTGAATGAGATGATGGTAGTCACCTCCTAAACAGCAGCGAATAGGTGAAATGGCATTTTTTTGTGTAGGGCTTCGTTCTCCTCTACCATTCTTAAAGTATAGCATTGAATACAGCAATACCCCTTACATTAAATTACATTGCAATTAATATGCCAGACACTGTTTTCCTAAGTGGAGTGTGTTTATGTATAATTTAATACTAGCTGTTTCAGTTATTGTGGTGTTTGTCATAAAATAACATGTAAAATTGTATATGATAAGTATCAATGATAGAATAGAAGAATATGAGCTAGTAAGCTTATATTCATTAGCGAGTGGGGCAAGATTTCTGCTATTATAGACAATTTCTCTATTATAATTTCCCTGAAATAATCATTACCTATGATTTTACATATCTACTCTTCCTCTTTTACATTTGTTTTTATTTTCCTTCTGTATCCACACAAACATAATTGAAACAGATTATAGGCCTTTGCTATGGTACATGAATTTGGCATAACATATCTATATAGCGTTGCATGATTAAGTTGTTAAGTGACTGGAAAAGGTACTTTCTTCAGTGGAGGTTCCATAAACTCTTACAATTTCCCTACTGATGGCCAGAAAGCAACAACTACTGCAGTTGTCTCATGCGATGACTAGGGAGCATCATTCTAGATCCCTGTTTTTTACCAAGTTGGTGTCTGTTGCTGTGATGACTGAGAAGTGTTATATTGATCTCCTTTAAGGTAAAAGTGGATTGGATGACAGAAAAATACAGGCCATGTGTTGTTACTCATCTGTGAGTAGAGTGACCACATGAAAATCATTTCCCCCGTGAATGGTCAGCTAGTGCTGCTATAATACTGAATTTTCTGGAAGAAGGGAGTTTGTGCTTAAGAAGGTAGAAGTGCAGGCCATGGCAAGAGGAGAGATCTGCATCTTGGGCAAGTAGAGAATTTGTATGTTTGACTTTGTCATTTACAACCCCTCCCCAAAATGTGGTGGAGAGCTTTTCTTAGGGAAAGGCATCACTGATGGTTCTCAAAGAGCCTTAACCTTTCAGTTACGGTGCAGAAAGACTTTTGGAAGCTGGTGGAAATGGTACCCAGTCCGTACTACAAAATGTGTGAGATAAGCCCTGGCTTCCCCGACATATTTCAGCAGTTGTTCTCAATGAGCAGTGTGATTTAATGGATGTGTCAGAAGGATTCAGACATAATGGTCCCTCTGCCTAAAGGCTCCTAGAGAAAATTTCCCTTGTCTAAAGGGCTCAGTCATATTTTTTATACTGCATGTTGGCTGAAATGACAATTACATGTTAGCTGCTGCTTCTTCTTCCTTCCAGCAGTTTCACTGATATGGAACTATGGAAAGTCTGGAATAAAATGATAAAAATTTTATGCTTTCTCCCAGAAAGCGGTGGCTTTTTCTTTCACAGGATTCAGGATTTAGTAGGCTTATCTGACATCTTTTTTTTTTTTTTTAAATGTTTCTACTGGTGTCTGGAGCATTTCTATGTAATGTCTTTCCATTTTTGTGTCATAAGACCAAACACAGTCATCTTGTCTGTGTTGTCATTCCCAAAGTTAATGACATCAAGTTGCCATTTACCAAAGCGTTAAAGTATACTCCCAGACAATATTTGACAGAAAATTTCCCCAAAATACACAGATTTAAAAACAGAACAAAAAAATGTACTGGTATGTATTGTAAAAATAATGTGTTATATTCATTTATTTGATATTGTATGTGTAAATAAATATGATAAGAGTTGACAAGGAGAACTTGAACGGAGACTTAATCACAACCTCAAGTGTAACAAATACCTACAGCAAATAAGGACTAAGCTTCCCAAAATGACAGCCTATGCATGTTGCAAGCAAAGCCCTTGCTATTCCATGTAGTCAATTTAATGAAATTCAGTATCTCGTATGCAGATTGTCCATTTTCTTTAATAATAGTCATTGTAGTAAGAAGAGATTCCCTACAGTTGTGAACTTTATATAATCCCTACAGGTTTCTTGATAGTTTCCATGTAGCTCTGAGAATAATTATTAGCTTTTCTGTGGCCAACCCATGCCATTTTTTTCTTACTGTAATTGCCAACCTTGCTGATCTCCTTGGTAATAGTATCTGATGTTTCACAGCACAATGTATCCAGAATAAAGTTAGTTACTTAATGATAAGTGTGAAGCAAGTTTTCCATTGAGCAGGCATTATCCTCATAATGTCTTCAGTAAAAAAAATTGATTATTGTTTTTTATTTTGGACAGTGAAATGAGTTTAAACTCATAGCATGACAAGATGAATCTGAAAGCATACCAGTAATTATAGCTGCCTCTGTTTGCTTTTCCTCATACATACCTTTGGTAAAGCAGCATGGCCTCTTTAGTTTAATACTGTACTCAGACTCAAGATACTCCTTCGCGTGGCCAGGTCAACATGTGGGGCAACTTTAGGAAGTTACTTTTCTCTTTCTGAGCTGCTTTCTTCATCTGAAAAGCAAAGGTATTGATGACGACTTCCTTTGCATAGTGCTTTGTGACCTGCTGGTTGAAAAGACTATGCAAGAGCTAGGTATTATAATTACCACTATTCTTCAAAGATTGTATTTTCTTAGTTTAACAAAAGCAGTGTCAGTAACTTCTAGTTTTACTGTTCTACCTTTACATTTTATTGCTTTTATTTAGTAATTTAAGTATTCTGACTTTATCTTCTAATGTAGAATTCTGGCAAATATATTTACTATCTTAATAGAACAACTAAATGGAAGATTGAAATGCAGATGAGGTGAACTGCCTGAAGAGAGCATACTCACTTAATAAACTAGTTTATTACTATAATACTGTAGTCTGGAAACAATTTTTTAAAGTCTATTAGCATACATAAATGCATTGTTGTCTCTGTGTTTAAAATAATTCCAAAACCTGATCAGCAGAAGAGTTGATGTTTGAAAGGTTAGGTGACCTGGGTGAAAATTGTTGGATTTTATGCTTGCCTGTTTGCTTTGTTACGCTTCTGGATGCAGACATTATTGATATATGTGGCTAATACTTGCAGAATCCTCCTAAGGTCTTGGAATCAATTCATATGTTGCAGAAGTTAGTTTCAAAAGTTTATAAGCAAAATGTAAAAAATATTTTCTCTGTGTATATAATTTTTGAGTATATTGATCATTTGCTCCTTATTTTTGAAGGGAGAGAATATAAATACAACTCCCAATTTATGTTTTCTGTCTCGCAACTACTTTAATATAAAGCAAAATGCATACTTTCCTAATAATGGTCCTCACATGGCTCTAAACTAGCAGTGATACTGTTTCTTGGAGTTGTATAGTACTATTCTCTAGAGAACTCTATATAATCAGTGAGGATATGTGGTCATTAAACAATGCATGTTATCTATGTATGTTTTTATATATGTAATTCATATGCAGTATTTATACTTCAGAGGAAGGAAAGGCAGGCACCACCTGAAAGCAGGAGAGGTAAATCCTCGCTTAAGTACCATACCAGAGAGGCGGCAAGGCCTGTGAACGGGGTCAACAGGAATAAAACACAAAGGCAAATAGATACAAGGAACTCTATGCGTTAACCTTAGTCAGCAGCCTATCATGTCACCATTTTGCAAATTTCTCATGTTGTACATCTTATTAAGAGATTTCCAATTCCAGATTTTGTAAACAAAACTCATAGCAAGCCCTTGTGAATTCCATTTAATTGTGTTAGGAGGAGAAAATGGTTGTGAGTAACATCCTGAGCCATTTCCATTAGTCATGAATTTCTCTGTTCTCCTTATTACAAGGAAAATACATTTTTCAGCAGTTTTCTGCTGGGCCCTAGTGCCTGGCCAGCCCCGTGGGAGGCAGCTATGGGTCCTAGTCCCCATGGGCAGGAGGAATCTGAGTGGGAGTAGGCTGTGAGGGGGACGCCCCCTTGCTTAGGGACTGCTGCAAGCTCAGCCCTTGGTCCCAGTCCGCACTGCTTGCCTGGCTGGGTGTCACAGGGCTGCCGTCCAGGGGTGAGTGCCTGCCTGGTGGCCTTGTGTCACCTGCTCCCCTGCTGGAAGGCCAGATCTGCTCCTCTGCTTCCTGATGTTTTCTAACCAAATGTTTTCTTGATGACTCCAGATGCAGTTAACTGGATGCTCTACCCCAGTAGATATTCAGGACTTGATTAGATTGCCCAATTCTGCAGCATTTGATAAAGCTAAGAGTTTGAAAAGCCAGCCAGAGAGACAGCAGATCACGAGGAAGGCACTATCTTTGGTTTTTGGAAAACAGGTTAACTAAACATTTTAAGTTCTTTACAGTAAATTTAAAATATTTCCAGTGTTTGTTTTCAAATTTGATTTCCAACAACCTCTCACTGCAAGCTTCTTTATAAACTAATATTCTTAAATCTGCACTGAAGAGATCTGTTACCAAAATCAAGCATCATGTGTTTTGGATCCATTGTCTTTGCAGTTGCAACAGGAGTGGTCAGTAACACTGGAGTATAATTTAAATTATGGAATGCAGTCCCAGTAGGGAAACATAAGTTTATGCATTCTCCTTTACCAGTTACATGAATTTAAGAGGCAGTGGGCACAAACTGAAACACAGGATGTTCTTTCTCTCTGAACACTTTTTCATTGTGAGGGTGGCTGAGCACCGGCACAGGTTGTCCAGGAAGGTTGTGGGGTCTCCATCCTTGGAGATACTCAAAAGCCATCCAGACATGGTTCAGGGCAGTTGCTCTAGGTGGCCCTGCTTGAGCAAAGGGGTTGCACCAGATAACCTCCAGAGGTCCCTTCCAGCCTCAACCCTTCTGTGGTTCTGTGATCCTGTGAATCCCAGGACAACTCTGAAAAGCCTAGTAACTATCACTCAGAGAAGATCAGAAAATAAAGTGAATTAAAATGTCTTCCATTTTCTGAGGACTCCATAGCATCTCCAGTGGACACATTTATCTCTCACACAGGAATAGAGAATGAAGTGAGTTAACTAGATTTTCATTATCTGAAGTTGAAGGAAGGGTGGAGTGAATGAAAGAACAACATTCCAAATGGGTAAAGGGTTATCTCTTCCATTTTCCTTTATGTCTTTATTCCTTAGGTCTAACCTAATACCTAAGGGATGGAAAAGTTTAAGAGACATGAAAATGTATGGTGGAAACAGCATTTTTAAAGATAATCCAAGTTAGAAGCTACTGTAGGAGTTGTTCCAAAGTGAAATGGTTGTAAAGGTCAAAACTCCTCTCACTAGATCAAGCAGCACAAGTAACCTGTGTGGATCAATGGATCTACAGTGAGCATTTCTGCTTCATCACAAATGATGGATTCACATACTGGATTTATGTACTTCTGTGTTAAAGTGCTAATCTTGGTTGGAACAGGTGTTGATATGAGACAAATGAAAGTAAGAGATCTCTTCAGTGTTTTAATGCATGAGAATATTTTCTAGAAAATGATGATGAAAGGGATTATTTTCTTTCAGATGTGTCTACTGGAGAAGTATGCACAGTTTTGCATGCATCCATATTGTACATGCAATGTTCTCAGCATGTGTACGCATTTGGGCCACTTGTACAAAAAGCCCTTGGGATGCATACATGCAGTATATTCACAGACTTGTGCATGTATCACCAGGATACTTCTAAAATTCTGAACTTAAGAATTTTGCCCTGAGATTGATGTGAAAAAGATGAGATGTAGTGACTGTATCTACACCCTGCTATATCATCCAGGTGGTATCCTCACCACAGCTGTGTTGTCCAGTCCTTACAGTGCCTTTGGAGTAGCTTGGAGGATACCTCAGTTCTTATGTCAGGGAGAAATCTCAGGAGAAACTGAGAGCCTCCAGGCACACTCCCCTGCAACACGAACCATGCATACATTCGAGCACCCTAAATAAGTCAGTACTGCATGATCAACATTCCCTTTCCACCTCCAGTGCCCTCTGAATCCCCTTGCACACACCTTATTTAATAACCTCTGTGGCATATACATTTATGATATATATCTTGGTGCTGACATGAGAAGGCAAGTGTGTTGGTGGCCCTGAGTTTGTAATCTGAGGAGCAAATGTCTTCTTTGTTTTTACCGGTTAGCCAGCAGCCTGGCCTGGGACATCCTGTACCTGGCTGTGGACGTGATCACACCGGGAGGATCTCAGAGCATGTATGCAGCATCTCTGAGCCAGCGCAATCGGCTGGTAGCCCAGTGAGACACAGCTGGTGTTTGGTGTACTCCTGGGTCATGGTTTCTCATGATCCACATCCTGCTGCCCATGGCATTTCTGTGTGCCTGGATGCTCCAGCTCCTCTCAGCCATCTCCAGCTCTTGAGTGCTCAAGAGGATAAAGGAGGTTCAGGAGACTGTGGCAGTGTGTGCAGGAGTGAGAAATGAGATGTACAGAGCACTCAAATTTTATCACAGGGTGCTGCAGGGATTGGGGTTTAGGTGTCACATCTTGGTGTGCTCCAGGGGAACAAAGTCTGGAAATGGACAAGGTAGGGAGAAGGCAGTTTGGTCAACAACAGTCAGGGGGCTCCGTGATTGTTTTGGTTCTTAATTGTCCTTTTTCTTTCTTTTTTTTTTTCTTTTTTAGGGGGGAGAGGGATAGAAGCACTTGAATTTTAGAAAAGAATAATTCACATAAATATTTTAGCTGCTTCCTGGGGAAAGGTAGTCAATGCCAAGGCACTTGGACACGTGAAGGCAGGAAAAGATGGTTTAACCTGAAATTGATGGAGAGATTGCTGCTGATTTCCATTTATAACTGAGACTCATTTAAAGACCTGAAACATAGTTGAGGTACAGCCAATCTGTAATTATATTAATTAGAATAAACCCACTAACTCATTATTTATCATTTGGTTCTTTCTTGTCGTTCACATACTTTTAGATCAGCCCAGAAACTGGGCCCAAAAAGTACAATTTAATTACTATAATACATCTTTTTTGACACACACAAAAGTAAAACGGTCAGCAGGCCATTAAATGTATTTTATTTAATAAAATTGCATATAAATGACACAATGAAAAATACTTGCAGGCAAATGGTTTAGGAGACTGGCAAAGGATGTCAGATGATGCTCTCAGGTGCGCATTTGGATGTCACTAGCTAAAAACGCACATATGAAAGGCACTGTATAAAACTAAGAGTCCCTTCCATTCCACTTTACTTACACTGCATTTTCCCCTGCATTCACAGAATACAGGTAGACAGTGTAAAGTTGTGTGGGGCTGCCAAGGAGATTTATTTTTATATTAATAAAATATCATTAGGATCCTAATGCGTCTATACTCTAGTCTGTGAGTACACTAAATCTTTCAAAATTAATGATATTTACAGTTCTTTACTGAGTAATCATCTGGGCAGTCTTTGTTTTTTGTAAAACTTACTAACAGATGCTTCTGTACATCTGCATTTTCCCACATGACAATGATAAGAAAAAAAAGTGCTTGACAAAGTGGCTGAAACTTAGTGGGGTGAAGGTAGAAAGAACATTTGTGCCTTCTACCGTGTGCGGCTGGTTTGAGACATGCTTTGCAAATATAATCCAAACATAGCCTTTCAGAGAGATCTGGGCTGTCTATGGCAGCAGATGTAACTGGTTTCTTTCATTACAGAAACAAGGCAGAGAACATATCATGCAGGGAAACAGGCAGCATACACAGAAGCTTTCATTTCAGATGTCTTAAGCCCAAGGAGTAATTCATTCTCAGGAACTGATTTTAATCACAGTTGAGGACAGCGACCCTGCTGCTCACGTATATCCTCCTCTAAGCAAAATTGTCTCTACACAGAGCCTTGCAACTAAGCATGCAGAGTCCCTTATGTCAGAGGAATATTTGAATGATTGCTAAAAAAATTGAGTTCTTTGAATGTCATATGTGGCTGCATGTCCTGCCTGTTCATGGAATTCAAATTGTTTGTAGTTGTTGAAAAACTAAGACTAAACAATTTTTTTATATTTAAAAAAATATTTTTATCTACCATATGAAATAAGTTAGTAAAAAATGAGCAACACAGCACATTATGTTATATATGCCAAGAAAGGTACCTGGAGTTTACCTTACAGAGGCTGAAATATGTGCCACTATCAAAGCATAACTCCAAGCATAGATAGATCACTAGTGCGGACTGACTTAGCCCAAGTAGCTTAAACCATCTACTTTACCTACAGATTGAGGAACACACACAAGTTTTGATTACATATCAACTTTTTATTTTTTACTTTTTGCACCCCTTTCCTCCCTCAAGGAAACATTAGGGTTTATTGCTAAATTGATGAATAGTTGCATATAAAGTTTAAACAGATCTGGTACAGTTTTTCTCCGAACATCTACAGACATCCTATATACAAGGCTAAAAACAACATTTTTTTTTTTCCAGATTGATAGGTTTGTATTATGAATGAATCCTGCTTCTTCTAATTTTCAGAAGTTTTATTTCATTCTTACTTCGCGTTGAATTACTTTAAGAGGAAAATGGAAATAAAATTAAAAATATCAGTAAGCAACTATTTGAACAAAAAAATTAATGAAAGATAATGATGAATATGCAACAAAAAATGAAGAGTTAAAAGTGTTTTTCACTGAAAAGACAGTGCTTTATTAAGCCATAAAGCTGTGAATATTTTGTGTAATTCAAGATCTTAAAACTAGTACAATTCAGCTTGTCACATCTACCTGATAAATACCTTTTTATTGAAAAAAACATGCTCTCAGTTTTTCAGTTTCCAATTTTTGTTTTAACATTAAACCATTTATTGAATGGAAATAAACTACCTAAGCTAGGGAAAAAAAAATAATCAATCTGAACCTTCAAAAGTGGCTATAAATTTATTTCAACAAATTCTGATACTTTTAAAAAAGTATCCTTCATTTCGCTAGTCTTTCATTAAAATACAGGCAATATAGGTGGTAAGTGGGAAGTGCTTAAATGTCATTGTAAGTTAGCTTGGTAGCTTATACTGATATAGGAATTGACATAAGTTATTGTGATGTCAACTAATAATATAGTTATTATAATAACTATAATAATAAAACAGTAAAAAAGAAGAAAAAATGTTATTTAAAAAGAATAGGCATTTGGGGTTTTTTTGAGGGGTGGATTTCGTAAAGATCAGAGATCTTTACTGGACTATAGCTTCATTTTATTCTTGTTAGTTCCCATGACTGTTATCCATTAATGTTATAGAAATTATTTTATATCAGAACTGTTCTGTTGTAAAAATGGCTAACAGCGTTGCAACCACCAGGCTGTCTTTATGTGCCTTGGCATGTGGCTGACCTAAAGAAAGACATGTCAGTAAACTTCCCCTCACAGGCTATACAAGAAGGCAGAAATATTACAGATTCTGTTTCCATACAGATAACCTCCAAAGTACAGTCAGTTATGCAAAGCACCCTTGTTGCTAACACTTACATAAAGAACTCAAGACTTATTTTTTTATTTAAGGATGTATTTTTAACGTGCAAATCTCTTTACCAATCTCTCTATTCTGACATATAAGAACTTTTTGAGATATTTATGGTTTTCATAGCCCGTGAGCTTTGACACTTAATGTTTTAGCCACTGTATGATTTACAAAATACCCTTAAGCGTGACTGTCCTCTCAAAGACCAGTAAGAGGTTGTATACAAATTTTATGCAGACAGTAGTGATCATAACAAAAAATATAGGAAGGGGTTTTATTACAGCCAAAACATACAGTCATTTAAGTTTCAACTGAGCAAGCTGAAATATGAACTATTTGTGTTTTCAGTTAAAAAAATACACAAGTTTTGCAATCCTTTACCTCCATTTTTAAGTCATTGTCTTTGCATATAAAAAAAACCTTATTTTTTTCAGTGTTTTTGTTGGCTTGCCAATAAAATATTTAAAAATGCATCTTTATTTTCTTTATAGGTTTTTAAAGTTAGGATAAGTATTTCCTACAAATGAATAGATGTCATGGTTTAATCCCAGCCAGCAGCTAGGACCATGCAGATGCTCATGCAGTTCTCCCCCTTACCCCAGAAGGGCAGGGAGAAGAGGGAGAAAAAGAGGGGAAAGATCAAGGGAAAAACCTTGGGGGTTGAGATAAAGACATTTTAACAGAAAAATAATAGAAAAGGAAAATAACAGCAGCAACAACAACAATAATAATGATGACGCAAGTCACTCTCACCACGTGGTGAATCGATACCTTCCCAAGCAGTGATTGCAGATTTCCCACCCCCCCAACCCTTTCCCTCAGCCAACC
>VWZL01004929.1:1190303-1458561 GCA_013396915.1 Stercorarius parasiticus
AAAAAGAAGAAAAAATGTTATTTAAAAAGAATAGGCATTTGGGGTTTTTTTGAGGGGTGGATTTCGTAAAGATCAGAGATCTTTACTGGACTATAGCTTCATTTTATTCTTGTTAGTTCCCATGACTGTTATCCATTAATGTTATAGAAATTATTTTATATCAGAACTGTTCTGTTGTAAAAATGGCTAACAGCGTTGCAACCACCAGGCTGTCTTTATGTGCCTTGGCATGTGGCTGACCTAAAGAAAGACATGTCAGTAAACTTCCCCTCACAGGCTATACAAGAAGGCAGAAATATTACAGATTCTGTTTCCATACAGATAACCTCCAAAGTACAGTCAGTTATGCAAAGCACCCTTGTTGCTAACACTTACATAAAGAACTCAAGACTTATTTTTTTATTTAAGGATGTATTTTTAACGTGCAAATCTCTTTACCAATCTCTCTATTCTGACATATAAGAACTTTTTGAGATATTTATGGTTTTCATAGCCCGTGAGCTTTGACACTTAATGTTTTAGCCACTGTATGATTTACAAAATACCCTTAAGCGTGACTGTCCTCTCAAAGACCAGTAAGAGGTTGTATACAAATTTTATGCAGACAGTAGTGATCATAACAAAAAATATAGGAAGGGGTTTTATTACAGCCAAAACATACAGTCATTTAAGTTTCAACTGAGCAAGCTGAAATATGAACTATTTGTGTTTTCAGTTAAAAAAATACACAAGTTTTGCAATCCTTTACCTCTATTTTTAAGTCATTGTCTTTGCATATAAAAAAAACCTTATTTTTTTCAGTGTTTTTGTTGGCTTTCCAATAAAATATTTAAAAATGCATCTTTATTTTCTTTATAGGTTTTTAAAGTTAGGATAAGTATTTCCTACAAATGAATAGATGTCATGGTTTAATCCCAGCCAGCAGCTAGGACCATGCAGATGCTCATGCAGTTCTCCCCCTTACCCCAGAAGGGCAGGGAGAAGAGGGAGAAAAAGAGGGGAAAGATCAAGGGAAAAACCTTGGGGGTTGAGATAAAGACATTTTAACAGAAAAATAATAGAAAAGGAAAATAACAGCAGCAACAACAACAATAATAATGATGACGCAAGTCACTCTCACCACGTGGTGAATCGATACCTTCCCAAGCAGTGATTGCAGATTTCCCACCCCCCCAACCCTTTCCCTCAGCCAACCCCCTTTATATACTGAGCATGACATCTATGGTATGGAACATTCCATTTGGCTATTTCTTTGTTCTGTCTGTGCTCCTTCTCAGCTTGTATGGGAAGCTGAAAACAGGCCTTGAAAAATATAAACATCGCTTAGCAACAACTAGAACAATATGCGTTCTTGACATGCCTTTCACAGCAATCACTAGAAAGGAAATGAACTCTTTCCCAGCTGAAACAGCGACAGCTGCAAGTCAACTGGATGCCATTGAAAAGCAGTCATGGGGGTGCTGAATGCCTTCCTGCAGTGAGGAATCACACATACCTACTGTGTCATTTGTACTAAGAAAATTTTAAGCCATTTTCACAGTTCTTTGATGTAGACATCTGCAAAAGGGCTACGAAATGGTGAAGTGGAAAAGTAGTCTTTTCTTTTGGTGATTGTATCTGTTTATCTAGTATATATTAAACAGATTGTGGTACCTCAGCCCAGGATGATTTCTCCTGGAGTTACTGTCTCCAGTTTATCATTTGAACTATGTAATTTGTAAAGCTTGACTCTGTTCTGTTGAAAGCCTTTTTCTTCCCCCAACTTCAGCAAGAGAACCACTACAATTATGACTTTCACTGTTGGGTTTTTTTTCAGTAGAGACCACTCCTACATCTCATTCCTCTGCGGATGAATACAAATGCGAGAACATTTGTTACTTCTTCACATGCTTGTCTCTTTATTCTGTGTTTTCTCTCTATTTTATGTTTTTTTATTTTGCCTCCCATTTTTCAGGGCCAATATTGTTCCCTAAAATACAGGCAATTTTAAATGACTGGAAGGGACCTGCTTTCTTCACTGTAGTAGTTTATCAGTGCTCTATGGAGATGGTAGAAGAAACCTGAGTCTGAAAACTACTCTGTAGGCTTCCATTTTATCTGTATTTTATTCCTATACCTGACTGTAACAAGAATCATTGTGTAAATAATGAAAGATGTTGAAATGCCTTTGAAGACTCACAGAGGATTATGAATAACACCTGTGAAAAAAGATTATTTTGGTGGGCAGATGAACAAGTTGCTTACTAAAGAATATTAAAAAAAATAAATTCTATTGTTATTACCTATTCTCCCTTAATTTTTTATGCAAGCCTTTGGGTGTTGGACAAGCTGTCGGAAGCTCCTTATATCCAGTACAGTCAGCCAACCAAACGTCCATTTCTGCTCCTCCTTCTGAGTGCTTAGCAGACTTTGTTTCTGTATTCCCGTGGAGGTACTCTAGCAATACAGATCCAATAAGTATGAAGAGCTTGGATAGGTTTTGTACACATACGTGTTTATCACCCTGTTGCTAGTTTAGCAGAGTTGGGTTGGGGAATGGGGTCTTACACAATTTCTTCTCTCTCTCATTCCTAAATGACGGTAATAAGGGGTGTGGAGACCCAACTCTGGCTTCAGAGATTTCTGTTAAGAAAGCTAGTACTAGCAGAGATACGACAAACCTAATCTGATGATCCTTGGGCTGTTGGTAGAGTCTGCCACCATCGCTGGCCCAGACGTTGCCCCATCAGGGAGGGCATGGCCTGCACTTGGGTCACCCTCAGCTCCCAGCTCAACCCCCACTGTGGAGTAGCCTGATCACACTGCTTCCTGGCACACTTAAGCAAACCCTAAAACAAACAAAGGTTTAGCACTATGAAAGGTAAAAACTGCAGACTTTAGTTGATAGGTATCTGAGGTAGAAACTAAACCGAAGTTTTCCAGTGCCCTGAGGTGCCTAAGGTCCATAGGACAATTCATGTGAACTTCCTTGAACTAGTTTTGAGGCTTGCTCTTTGAGGCTTTGAAAACTGACTTAAGATTGCAAGAAGATGTATTTTCACAACATTAAGAATTCACAACCTGTGAATATCTCCCTAAAGTAAGCAACTATAACCATTATCTTAATAAAGGAATATATTATCTTCTAAAACATGACTAGAGGGGGAAATGCCAGACTGCCGTTTCTCTCCTTTCCAGGTCCTCTGGATTAAAAAGTTTCTCAAGCAAGAGAAAGAGATCCAAGATCAATTCCTTTTGCTGCAGAATCTCCCTCCTCATCTGTTCAGAAATATAGACTATTGTGGAGGCAATTTCCATTTCACCTGTTGAAGTTACTGTACTTTGCTTTAGTTTCATTTAATGATAGAGTGTAATGATAGGACACGGGGTAACAGCCTCAAACTGAAAGAGGGTAGATTTAGATTGGATATCAGGAAGAAATTCTTTACTGTGAGGGTGGTGAGGCACTGGACCAGGTTGTGCAGGGAAGTTGTGGATGCCCCATCCCTGGAAGTGTTCAAGGCCAGGCTGGATGAGACTTTGAGCAGCCTGGTCTAGTGGGAGGTGTCCCTGCCTGTGGCAGGGGGGTTGGAACTAGATGATCTTTATGGTCCCTTCCAACCCGAACCATTCTGTGATTCTGTAATTCTGTAATTTTACGCAGGGATCTGGAGCTGCAAATTCTCTGTTCTTGATCATAAGGGCTGGAGAATCAGACCTGCTCCCAGCTGTGGAAATTGGCACAGTGGAAATACTTAAAAAGAAGAGTGGAAAGTGCCTGCCTAGGTCAGGAGAGGGTGCTGGGTGATCACCAGGGAAGTACGAGGTGTTCAATCCCAATGAGTTGAAGAGAGAACCTATTTCCCATCACTTCCAGGGTGGTTTCCAAAAGCAGGGAATGTAACACGGTGTTTTGGGAAACAGCAGCAGGTTCTCCTATGCTGTATTTAGTCTTTAACAGCTATTTTAATCTTTGTCTTAAAATGCTTACCAGGGCTTCTATGCACAAGAGCATTTTGGTTAAAGCAAAATAAAACAAAACAAAAACTCTCCTGTATTATTTTAGATCTCAGTCAAGCTTGAATGCAAGACTGCACCATGAGCTATTCAACCCCAAGGGGCATAGGAGCAAGTAAAGAAGAGGAATTTTAAGTGGCCAGGAACAATAAGGTTTAAAAGTGAAAATGCTCAAATTCTGTCTAGATTGTCGCAATATTTGTTTTTCAGTGAAAGGGCCTTATTTTTAGTTTGAAGAAAGAATGAAATATCTCTTTTCACTGTGCGAATTTGGGAAGAAAGAAAGTTAGTCTCGGACTTGATTGGCAGGAAAAATATCCAAATGAAATTTTATGGATCACCAATAAATGCCAGCTTCAGCCTTCCCCAGAAGCTTGGGGAAATTAAACTGGTCTGTCTAGAGATCGGTAAGCTAGCTATCTTTTTTCCACTTTCAGACATGAATCGATTGATTTGATGAAAAGTAATTTATCGAGGGGGAAGGGCAACAGGATAGTTTACAGTGCAATGAGATGATTTGCCATCCCTAAAATTGCTTTCCTGAGATCTAAAACTAGGTACAATCTTCTTCTTGGCAAGGCTATTAGTGGGGCTGCTCTTTGTTTCCCACTGCTTTGGCCCCAGCCTTCTCTCAGTTTGTGATTTTCATGTCCCTGTGGTGTCTCCTACCCCAGGCCAGATCCTGGCAGCAGCTGGCTCTGCAGTTCAAGTTCCTTGGCCACCTGTCCCACAGGCAGCCTGACTCTGCTTCATCCTGCCCTCAGCGTCTTTGTGCTGCTCCACCTCGCTGTCCCAGCTCTTGGCTGCCCTGGATAAGCTTTGTGGCTGCCTCTTCATTTGGTATTTCTGCTATCTGAGCAAAACCCTATACATAGTTCCTTGCTAACAAGGCACTCCTGAAGCAGTCTTTCCGGGTCCCTTTTCCTAGGTTCCCATCTTCTTACTTTGAGCAGTTGCCTTAGCCAAATTTCAGCACTTTTTGTTGCCCCAGACTTGTAAAAAATCTTCACAGTTGTGAAATATCCTCCATTTTGTATCACGACTCCTTTGTTAACAAAAATGCCTCTGTTGAAACATCTTAAAATGTTTTAGGCCTGCCTGTTTGTGTCTTTTTTACAAATCATTCCGTCATCAGATGTCAGCTGATTACCATTTATTTTCTCTGGGAGGAGCTTGCTTTTTTAAAGCTTGAGCCACTGAACTTACATCGGTGGAGGAAGTGATGCTATTTGAAATTGTCTCTCAATTTTGGTGCTTAAGCTGTTCACTGAAAATGGCTTTCAACTGCTTTCTTTTGTTCAGAAAATACCCAAGATTTCCACCTTTTCACTAAGCTTAAATTACCTTAACACAGTTGTCTTTACATCTTGCTTTCAGTAGTTTCTTTTTATTATATTGATCTAGACTCAATGTTCTTGGACCCATTAATTAAACATATCTATAAGAGTTTGCTTACTTTGAGTCTAAGAATTAGAGAGGATTCTGAGGCTATTTCTGAACCAGGTCTCCCATACGTAGTGGAAAAAATACATCAAACACTGGTACAGAAAAGCCTGATATGTCCCTTAGGCAAACAGTTCAGCTCCTTGAATTGTACCTGATAACAGAAAATTCAGTACTGAGGTGCTGAGTGCATTTTAAAATTTTACTGCTTTATTGTGTTATGTACAAAAAGTAATATTTCCTTCCCAGCCTAGATGAGAATATAACTGTTTTCAGAACTTTTCTGTGGACAGAGTTAATTTAGCAAGATTTCTCTCTCATTTCTTCTCTAATTTCTCTGCCTGTGTTTCTTCTCCCCCTGCTACTAGTATCTCAAGAGATGCCTTAAATTATATTCAGCCTGGGTAAGACAAATAAATGGGGAAAACAAAGAGCAACATAGTTTACTTTAATGAAGATGAGCTGAGAATTTCCTTGGAAATTGTAGTCTGAGGGTTGAGTAAAGGATAAATTGAAGTTGTTACAATTTCAGGGAACAATCATGATATTCCATAACTGAGATCAAAACATTCGTACAGCAGTCCACATCTTTTTAAAAAGGAATGGTTGCATTCCTATTTTTTGGAAACTATTTAACTCCACTGCATAGTGACAAAAAAATTAAAGCTAGATTTCTTTTCTGGTGCCAGAATAAAAACAGAATCTCAGATTGGTTCTTTCCTCTGTAATATTTACTTACACCCGCAAGGTCAGGAAGAAGAGATGTAAACAAGTTTACTTTTTTTCCTAATCTGTATTTCTAAAGTTCATACAGGGACATCTTCTTTAGGGCAGTGACATTAACTGCTTGGGTTTGAGTATCTTTCCTCCACATTGAGTACTCTTTTTGACTGTGCAGTCCTGCATGATCATGTTCTGAAAATTCTGGCTGTTTTGGAGAGAAAAGTTAACACTTTTCACCCATGTGTATTAGTAAACCACAAACAAATAGTATTTCCTATTCATTATTTAATGCGTAGAATCTAACAGAAAAGACCCAGAAGACCTTAGTGAGAGTGAGGCATCATTGGGACACTGGTAGGTAAATGGAAAGTCTGTTCTCAGAGGAGCTTCCAGAAGCATAAATCAAGAGAGAACACAAAAGAAAAGAGAGATTTGATGTGACTTGCCCTAGTTTGCAGGAAGGTCACTGAAAGAATTGGGAATAAAACACAACTGTTTTGAGTCATAGGTTGCACTTGTAGCTGTTTTTGTAGCTGCCTCAAAATATCATTTTCATTGTCAGTGAAACAGGAGAGACAAAACATTCCTAAGTAAGAAAAGGCAGATTATCATACAAATGCTAAAAAGGATTCAGTTAGATTTATGAAGGATTTGCCATGCAATATAGCCAAGTTCTTTGAAGGGAATTGTATGAATCGGAAGGTTTAAGTGCAGGATAGTTGTATAAGTTTGATGTGCTTTGACTCTTACATGAGGATTACAATCTGTCAATGGAAATGTATCTTGAAATATCTGGCAAATAAAAGCATCTTTCAGGTTTTAATGGTGTTAACGAGTACCTCTTGTATGTTAAGAACATGTCTTCAGGCTGCTGAAATTAACATCTGATCTGCTGAAGGGCCTAAATGTTCTGGTTCAAAAGATGTTCAAAAATATTTGGTATATTGGAGAAGAGATAACTGAGAAAAGCAATGATTGGAAAAACCACACTTGTAAGTTTTATTTTTGTTTCCCTCTGAAGCAGAAAAATCCACTTTTGCCTTGAGAGGAGGAATCTTTCCTGATAGGTTGCCATACAGGGTCTTGTATTCCTTTCATCTTATTAACTCTTCATTATTTATTTTGCTCTTAAAACAATCGTTTGAATATAAGCAAAGTGCAATTGAATTATGATATAATGAACCGAAATCTCCAGGTAACTCCAGTGCTTCTTCTGTTCTCCCTACCTTGCTCCCACATTTCTAGTCATACTGGCAATGCTATGAATTGATACTGAAGTGAACAGGGTTAGTCTTCAGGTATTCTTCAGGAAACCATGCTTTTTGAATATAGTAGACAGAAATGATAAAATGTTACTCTGGGTGAGGAAAGCCAGAGACAATTGTGGAGCAGTTCAGCTATCTGGGTAATACACATCTTAATATTTAGGACAAAAGTTCTCTTAAGTGGTCATGTTAATTGGTGTATTGATACTGTCATATGTGTTTTACAGAAAATATTCTAATATTAATGTTTTGATACAGTGAAGATCCCCCCACTCCCAATAGGTTTTGGTTAAGTCTAAGACCAGACCTTCAGAAATTGTCAACGCCTGAACAGTTTGGTTGTTGAATTGCTGAGTTTTCTGCTGTTGATTATGAGATTAGTTCCACAGACAGTGTACATAAGGAACACTCCTTGAAACCTCTGAGTCATTTCAGACTGAATAATAATTAAAGTGAATTACCTTGAATTAGCTGAAACAGATGGGTTGCTGGTTTTGGCAAAATGTACCTATAAAAAATTAAAATAAGTCAATTACTAGTCAGCTAACTTGATCTATAAATTCCTCTCTAGAGTGATCTAACAAAAGCTCTGGGTGCGGGATTGGGTTGTATATTTAGCAGCTAATTTGCATCTTAGCTGGTATTTGCCTTGCTACAGTGGAAGAATAATTGGAAATGTATGCACTGTATTAAATGTGTTGACTGAAGCTGTAAATTGGAGGAGATTGTGTTTGGTGTATAAATCTGGAGAGCACTGCCAGGTTTGGTCATAAATATGTAACTTTCTGCATTCTATGACAGATAATAAGAAACATGTCAATGAGTGATGAAATGTAGATTTCCAATTATTTTAACAACAATAAACTGCCTTTTTGGGATGTATTTATTACAAATGTTTCATCATTTCTAGTTGAAAGAATAGGATGGAGGGTGCATAACCGGGGGGGATTCCTGTGTGAATAGCAAACTAATGTGTTCAAAATTCCAGTGGGAAAAGGAAGACTTATGTTTGTCTTTTGCAGTAGGAATTAATTCACTCTTGTTATCTTGTTTCTGCTGCAGTTTTGAAAGGGAGAAAGCTATTTTTTAATATTCCGATAGAAGGAATTTATGAACCTGGTCTGTCTGTGACACTGCAATAAAAACATTTTGAATTATAAAGAATTATCTTTCTGATATGGTTTAAAACTGTATCAAAAGACTGAGAAGAGGTAAGGTTGTATTTCAGGGAGGATGCAAGAAGGAAGGCAGTTGCATTAACAAAGCCAGATACTGACAGCTTTGTCATGAGACTACCTAGTTTAACTTTCACAGGCTCTCTGGGAAATTGTGGCATTTTGATGTTGCAGAAAACACAGCCACCTCTTAAAGGGGAAAGGAGATTTAGGTTAATGAAGACAGGCTATGTGAACATGTGTCTATCTTAAGCTATATTGCAGTGTCTCATAAAAAAAAATAATTCTGACTTATTACTCAGAATTAAGGTCGGTGCACTAAAGGCAGAAAGAGCTGCCTGCTGAGAGACACTTTTCCTGCCTGGGATGCTCTCTCCTCAAGGTTGGGTCGGTCCCCTCATACTGCATCTCTAAAATCCTGGGCTAATTAAGTGTTCCTGGTGTCCTCAATAAGCATACCTGATTCATAGGTTCAGTGAGGATTGGCAGCATGAGGTCTTGATGAGTTTGCTCCTGTGAAGGGAAACATGAGGGCTCTGTGCACTGTTTTCATTCAGGTACTTTCAGAGGGTGGGGATAACCTAGGTTGGCGTGGATTGCATGAGGATTATGAAACCTTTCCCAAAATACTTCTCTATAGTTATAACAGCGAATGAAAAGAGTGCTTTTCTATCTCAGGAGACTAGGGGAAGTGTTATTACCTTATATTCTTACTACAGTAGGGGCATTGCTGTAGAGGAAGGGTAACGTGGGTGGCATGGGAGAGAACTCATCAACATTTAGAAACCCGATTCAGCTTCCTTTTCAAGTCAGAAGCAACAACAACCAGGCCTGACAAGACTTTGGCACCCTCTCTTTTGCTTACAAAGGTGTTACAGCCACATGTATCCTTACAGAGACTCATTTCAAACATGAATGCCTGATTTTATAATCAGGGCTAATAAACATAAAATAATGAATTTTTTTTTTTTATATGTACCACATGCAAGATCTGTGCCTTTCCTAGTAGTTCTAGCATACTGTTTTGCCTGTAATTGTCTGTCTTTGTAGGCAAAGCCTTGTGCTGAAGAACACGAACAGAAGAACAGTTATGTTTTACTGAGCAATTAATTTTTATTGACATTTTGTAGGAGGCCCCTGTGTCAAACATAACGCATGAGATAGGAAGGCAGTTGTGTAGGTGAAGACCAATACAAAGCATGGAAATTAAGCAGATCACACAGAAATGTCCTTACTGTACATACAGCACACTGCAATGCCTTTTCTAAATGTGCTGGTTTGGATGATGCTGAGCTTCTATGCTGTTAACCTTTATTATGGCCGCTATTATGGTGACCTACATATTACTATGAGTAATTTTACTCAAGTGTAAGTGTGCTTTGGAACACAGTCTTATAGCATGTGGCATTATTTTTTGGGGGGGTTAAAATAAATGCCAAAATTACTCTGTTTCTGAAAGCTACATAGAGATGTTTATACCTAATTATCTATTTTAGCTCTAATTACATTCACCTCAAAAATAAGTAACCTTAATTACTTTGATACTAAATTTATTTTATCCCTAGTACATTTTTAAGGTTCCCCATTTTGGAGGACACCTCCATTTCAAGAGTCCATTCTTTTAAAATGTAGAATTCATTTGTGCCAAAATGAGATGTGCCTACAGTTCACTCAGAGTAGGGATTTCTTTACACGAATAATGCTTGTTAGTATCTTTAGTTCATGTGAAGAGAGCTAGAAACTCTGAATTACTCTTGAAAAAACACACCAAATGAGCTAAAACCATGACATACTCATGACCGTCGGCCCCTTTTCTTGCTTGTAGTCCCCCTTGTAGGGGTGAACATCTGCCACGTTCAAAGGCAGATAAAATAAATAAAGACACAGAAGACTTTCAATAGCATACCATCCTCGTGCAATAATTTCAATATGATATATACAGAAACTACACTGTCACAGTTCTACTGATTATAAGTTCACCTCTTAACTGCTGCTTGTTCTTTTCTTCTTTGTTTGAAAATATGCACAATTAAAATGCACTACATAAACTATGCCAGACAGCATGTTCATCACTTATAGGAGAACAAGTAGAATAACCTTCTCTTATCTAGTAATTACATTGTAAACCAAATACCATTTTGATTTCAACTACCTACCAAAAAATAAACCACCTTTTTTAAATTGCATTTTGCATCAGTTAAATGTTATATTACAAGAGAGGAAAAGGAAACAGCAACATTTTCAAAGCTCAAGTGACTTTTTACTAACAGTTGTCGTGAAGAACAGCAAGGTTGTTATTCATAAATGAGTCATTATTCACCAGCTGTACAGCACTAACCCTGATTGAGCAGGAACCAACAGAAGAGGAAGCTCAGTAATGGTTTTTGGGCTAACCAAAAGGCTCATCAACCTTTGATTTCTTGGTGTTTGCTTGTCTTTCATTTCATTTGGAAATGCCTATGGAGATGCAGGTGTCTGCAATGACTCAGGCATGCATGGAGGAACAGCTGATCCATACAAAAGGTGAATAAAGTGTAAGCTCAACTCTGAGCCATCTATTTTCAGTAGCAGCAGTTCATTTGAGAAAAAGGTGGATAGATATACTGATGACCTGGACTAAATGAAAAAATGCAATTAAAGCTATGAAAAATGATTCTAATGACCTGAGCTGCTTTGTGTAGCATCTGAAATTTATTACACTGTGTCATTACATTATAACTGCTGTGGTGGATTTAATTTCTGTGTTAGTTACAGGGTTTTTTTGGAAAGCAATAAGGTTTCTATCATTCTGGGGATGATAAAGATGTAGTACATCTTTTTACTTTAGCAGAAGCTCCTTTTTTCCCTTGAACAAAGATAGGAAATTATGAATTAAGGAAAATAATTTTGTGAGAAAGGAACCCAAAAGCATGCTTTATAAAAACTCTCTGGTGAAAAGAAACCCTACTTGATTGATAGATATACAGCTGAAGATCAGTGCCCTGAGAGCACTAATGGGCATTAATGGCCCTGAACAGCCTCACCTGGGACCCCTACTCCACCCATGAGACTCGGGGCCTCATTTCAGGTCCTGTCGGGGGACCTGCCTTGGCCTGACCTATGTTACAGGTCCTCTGCCTTCATACTTGTACACCTGCAAAAATGACTAGTTTTGTCTCTGCTTTATGTGTTAATTCATTGAATTGTGAGATAACACAGTAAAGAGAGAGTTAGGTTTTAAAGCAGAGTTGGTTCAGGCTGAACATAGTTACCTGCAGCATATAGGTTGTGGGTAGATAAAAAATTCACATAAGCTGATGTGCTTTAATACTTACCTATATGTTTTGAGGAATTTTAATTAAAGTATCTGGTCAAAATACCAACACCTCAGTATCTGCAGTCAGATATCACATTCCTAAAAGAGAAGACGTAATTGCTCTGAGTAAATGAAGGAAAGTAAGTCTTGTTGAGATCAATAGAAATATTGCAAGTATTTAGCTCTATTGGTGGTGCTGTGAAGGGAAACACATTCTTCCCCTGAGAGCTGAGCAATTTCCTCTATCTCTAGGTAGTTAACTCAGGTTTTATATGAAACACGTGTTGGCAGTGAAGGACAGGCTTTCATATTTAAAACATTAGGTGATGTGGATAAAGTCCTGAATCTCACCCTACAAGAATTTCCAGCAAAGGCTGTACTCAAAGAGAGCTTTCTGTAGGTCACTGTGCACCTCTGGGGGGATGGGATTTGGTCTTGGTCTGTGTGTTGGATTACTTTGGAGTAACTGTGCCAGGTGACCTTTCTGGGAGAGTGGGAAGCAGTTGTGTATGCTGTGGGAAAGCCTGTTGGATGCTGGCAGGGAACGGGACAGAGACTTCAAAGATCTGGGAGCTCAAGGTCTGAGGGGAGAGGGACAAACAGAGCCAGACAGCTCAGGGACTGGGAATAGATGAGGGACCCTCAGGGGTGATAAAAGCAGAGGGACCTTGTGAGGTTCTCTTGTAACTCAAGTCATTACTAGCAAGGCCCTAGGTATGATGTATAGAGGAAAGACGTGCATTTAAAACCTTACTATTGCTGTCTATCTTAGTTGCTTAGATTGTTTTGCAATGCTATTTATTCTACCATAATCTAGTGAAATCTGGCTTTTAATGTTTTGTTTTTTTTTTTAAAGCCTTTTGATTGTTTCTGGGAATTTACCATCGGGGGAAAAAAGGTCTAGGCAGCTCTAGTTCAAAGCCCATGTTGACTTGGTATCCTGCTGCAGAAGAACTAGTGGAAAAACTGGATGCATAAAAGGCATGGTTTTTGTGTAATATTTGCAAAGCATTGAAAAAAGTGTATCATATTCTGTGATCAAGTTTCAGAAGGCTAGTTATGGCTAGACCGAGAGAATCTTACCCTTTAAATCCATGCTGTAATTTGATGTGCTTTTTGGAGCAGGTCTAATTCTCTTTAACCAGTCACCCTGGTTAAAAGGGTGACTAGAGTATGTATATATTTAAACTTGTCTTGTTTTGCAGGCTATATTATAGAATGGATAAACCACCAGCATTAAATCAAGGGTGAAACTAAAATTTTGTTTCATCAGTTTACTTCACTTAAAGGAAGAAGTAAATTTTTGTCTGTCCTCTGTAAATTTCTTCAACTGTAAATCTCCTAAACACTGGTGTCCTATCTAGCAAACAGCTATAAATTTGAAAAAATAAGTTGCTGTATTATTTTCCAAGGCCTTAAGTGTTACGTGTCTGTATCTTCAAATCCAGTAGAAGTTATCCTTTAACGTTAATTTTGAATTTGGTAGCTTATTGTTATTAGCAGTAAGGGAAAAGTAATTACACTTGAAAACTGAGGACACGTGATGTGGAAATCGTCTGTAGACAATAAATATAAAATGTGACAACTGTTTTCAAGTGAAATCAACTTTAAATGTCATCATTAAGTATGTCATTGATCATTCTGTAGAATGATCACAAATAATGTGACTTATTTGGCATGAGGGATTTAATTGAAAAGGCATTCTGAAAGAATAATGTTCTGGGTCTTATAGCTTAAAACCAATAAATGTGCTAACTAAGGAACTTTGTACCTTTAGTAGAAACTTTCCTCAGTTTAAAGGGACTGGAAGATCTTTAAGGGGTAATATAGAAAAATTAAGGGACAACATGGATTGTAACACAACAATGCAGTAAATTTGGTCTGAGTTCTGTCTTTTGGACAAACAAAGCAGAACTAGTCTTTGGTGTTTTCAAGTATTTTTAGTCCCTTTAAAAATGGTTGCGAGCTGAGAGATGTTGTTTCTATGCTTAAGAGCATGAGGATTACTTTCCAGATTTGCTGCAAACTTCCTTTTCATGGAAGCTATTGGTGAATCCATGTTACCACATTTTACTTATGTAGCATTCCTGTATCAGCTTTGCACCAAAGTTTTGCCTCTTGTGAAAATACTTTGTCTCTTACTGTGATTGCTTGTGCTTTATAGAAGCGTGTATTGATTGCATACTGCATTTTTTAATCATTTTTTCTGTAAGACAGTCAAATAATTAATTTAGGATTGGATTGTGCCAGTTTTAGGTCTCTCTATTTTAATGCTACCAAAACAAGTGTTGTAGTTTACTCTATATTCTTTCCTTTGGAATATATATTTTGTCCTTTAGAAGGACAAGCCTCTGCTTGGTTTTATTAGTCTCAAATGTGTGTGAGATGGTTTCTTTCTTAATGTCCACTCAACCCTCCAGGATTTAAGAGACCTTTATAGTAAGGGTTACAAGTACGTTCAAACCCTGACTTTAATTTGTATTTCGGTGTTGGAGATGGGCGACTTGCTTTCCTCCACTAAACCATTGGGTATCTAGCAGCTATCACTAAAGAATTTGGGTAATCAAATATTTGGAAAGGTCAATCCACATGTTCTGCAACCTGTGAATACAGGTATAAGAGGTTGAATTCTGAAAAATCTTCATAGTGCCTGCAAAGGTACATATGCATGAACATACGTTGAAGAGTTTGTTTTGGGATAAAAGGAACTTTTCTGAAAGCGACTGTAATGTGTTGCAGAATGGTGAGTATTAACCATTTAAGGGATAAAGATGCTCCTTGTCTGGGATGTGTTTAAGAGAGTTCCTCCCTCTCTGTTCGTATGTGCTTTTAAGCTTTGTTACTGCAAATACTATGTAAAGCTTTGGGTGTAAACATATTGCTGTGTGTAGAAACAGAAGCAAGACGAGGTAAATTTACTGGTAAGTTCCATAAAACTTGTGGAGTATGTAAGAGGGGAAAAAGCAGACTGCCATTACAAAGATGTGGTCTTTGAGATGGATGTTGGATGTTTGTAAACTATTTGAGATACGGTCTATTTTAATGACTTTACTGAATCCCAAGCTAGTGCTGCTCCTGCCAGGACATCCGTTCTGGCTGGAGCATTCAATAAGCAATGCAGCTGCTCTACTTATCCCAAGGTCAGCCATGCTTTCGTAAACCAAAATGATTTTTGACAAGATGGAACTTAATTTGGCCAATTGTTGTATATTAAAATTGTAAGTTATGCAAATTCATTTGGTGCACAACAGCTATATTTGAAGGCTGCTTTTTTTCACCTCGAGTTAATTGAGGAAGTCTGGCAGCAAAATATGTATCTAGTATATCTAGTGGATACTCATACCTGGTGATTTTTTACCTAAGAAGAAAATCACTCATGTTCACCAGAAATGCTTATTAAACAAACTTAAATTGGTTCCATTGTCTGAAACTTGACTGTCCCCGCTGGAGTGTGATGAATGCTGCTCATTACTTGGATTAAGCTTTCAGCCTTGGGTACTACATTGTAAAATGTTTCACATTATTAGGCAAAGAGAAGGTAGTCATGTAGACAAATGGTAGAGTTTTAATCAATTAACTGGAAAAGTCTAGATGTACTGCATAGTGTCAGACTTATAATAGTTTACAATTAACGCTGGGCATGGAAGTGCTTTCATACCCACTGGGGAGAAAAAATTTGTCCCTGGGTGTGCTCCCTGTTAGCTGAAAAAGATCCTGAAATTTCATGATGTACTTTTGTCCTCTTTGGGGGCTGCTTTCTTTTCGAAAGCAGAGCAGCTTCCTTGCCTGTGCAGTTGCCCAAGTAGTGTTTCCAGTGCTGAACACGATATGAAACAGTCTGCTCTTCATTGTAGATCAGGTAATAGCAAGCCAGTCTGTGAGCTCTTAATTGGGCAATTAATATGAGAAACGGAGGCTATAACTTTAAATTTTATGGTATGGAACAATACAGCATACAAGTTGTGTTGTGTAAATAAAAGAATAAATAACAGAAAAGCCTGCTTATGATTTCACACACACTGCTAATACAGAATAATTACTCTATAACAGCATCTTTCTTTGCACAGTTTTCATTTGTTGTGCCTTAATTGTTAGGAGTGCTTAGTGAGCTGACTCCAAAACTTGTAAGTTTTATGCAGAAAGAAAACACTTAGGAAAAGAGGAAGAAGAGGAGCGCTTTTACGAAGAGAGCTGCAGTATACCATTACTATTTCAATTGAAAGGCGAAGAGAAAACAATGGAATAAAGTTGCAGGATTATTATATGTGGCAGAAGGAAGAGGAATGGCAGAAGAGCTTGTGCTGAGGCACCCTGAGCAGAAAAAAAAAAAACCAGGAATCTGAATATTTCATGCTTAGGAAATGTGTTTTGGTCCAATAAGAGTCAGCAGATTAGAATAAGTGACATTACAAGGTTGATACAGTTGCATATATCTACTTCAAAATCAGAATGAAAACAGTTGATTAAGGCAAACCCCTTGTGGTGGAAAAGGGAATGTTCCTGGTTACCCATACATATTGAAGTTTGGGGTTTGGATTTTTTTACACTGTTTCTTGTTTTGTTTGTTTGTTTTTTTAAATAAAAATTGGGGAAAAATGTGATGCTAATGCTACTATTGCAGGTGGTAGCTACATGTTCTTATGGAAAGATATTAGTACACAGATGCATTACTTTATATGGTTGTCTGGATCCTCAATCAGTGGAATTTTGTGCAAGTGTAGTAATTCGTGTTGGTGGTTTCTGGCTGTATTAGTATGCATTCTGAACAGAAGCCTTGGCTCTTTTTTAACTCCCATTGCCTGATAATTCATCATAATTTGGCTCCGAATCACTTTGGCATAATGGACCGAAGTTATCTTTGTCGTACCTCTGCTGAAGTCACTAGAGTAAGCACAGGGTAAGCCTGGTCAAGAACACTACCATTTATTTAAAAATAAAGAAAGTCTTGCCCTATTATTAAGCAATCAGAAAGCTAGAATAGGTTGTGGTAGTTTTCACTGCAACAAGATAAATGTAGTATTGTTGGAAAGTTTCAGGTGTGTAAGCACAGAGAATGTTTCTGAGCAAATAGCAGCCGTTTGAAAGAAATGTAATTGTTTCTCAGGCACAGCAGCTTAATACTAGAGGAGCTGCCTTTTTTGTTATATTTTAAAATTCAGATTAAAAACTCTTAAAGGATCATTTTGCACAGAACAAAGCGTGCTACGCATCATTGTGTGCTGAGGCATGAATTTACCAAATGTGGATATGTGTAAAATAAAAATGGTAATTTTTTTACAGGTACCGCTTTCTTTTCAAAATTGAATAGTCACCCATGTCTTTGATATATAGCCGATTTTGTATGGTCTCAGCACGTGATGGAGATCCACAACAATCTTACTGGACACTGGGTTTGACTCTGGAACCATGTATTAAGTACACTAAAACTGGGTGTATTTTTTATTTTTATTTGCTTTGTAAACAAGATCCCTAGATTTAAAGACTAAATTAATCTTCTGCAAGCTAGGTCTGAGTCTACTAACCATAGGTTAGTAGCTTCCTCAAAAAAGGAGGGTTGTCTGTGGTTGAATGTTCAGGTTGGTTTAACTTTTTCTAGAACAAAATCTGGCTAGTTTATGTATACAAATGTTATATGATCTATCAAGCGTCACAAATGAACTACACAGCTTTGTGAATTATTGTGCCTCATCTGAGCTGGAGTAACTGTTTGCGAATGCATCCTTAACTGCACTTAGGACTGCAGATACGCTGTAAAGCACATTAGATTAAACCTTTCATTAGCATGATTGAGTTGTAATGGCTTAACAAGTTTCCTCCCTTCAGCTAACCTTTGCTATCCATTAGTTGGGTGCATGCTTTGCCTGTCAAATTGAGAGATAATGTAGTTTAGTTTCAGATTTGAGCTAAGTCATGTTATCTCACATTTAGCTCTTACATTAAAGATTAAGCTAAATTGTGTTATCTCATAATTGAAGTGGGCTAAAAGCATGCAGGCAGATGGCTACTTCAGTTTGGCAGTGTAACCCAATAAGATCATGATAACTTGCTTGTGTCTGAGCCAGGAGTGCTCTCTCTATTAGTTCTACTGCTGCTGGGGAAAAAAAAAAAACCCAAGCGGGATGTGGAATTGGAACAGCAGGTAGGACAGTGGTGTGGCAGCAGTTTGCAGACGGATAGTATGATGGGGCTTTCCAGAAATGTCTTCTTTCTCTGTACAGAGCTCCAAGGCGACCTCTTTCCTTAAAGTTGTGTTCTTTGCACTTCTGATTATTTTTTATTTTATTTTATTTTAAAAGGAAGAAGGGAGGGGTATATGGGGCAGTTACAATAATAATGCAGCTGTCAAAGGAGCATATCAAAATGTTATGTGAACAACAGATGGTTTAAAAGCCTTGAAGGAATGGAACTGGAGAGTCTAGTAATGAAAGAACTGGAGGAGAGTGATAGTCTTTATTCAGCTGGATCTGAGAGCTGCCAATTTCTGTAACAGCAGTAAGCTTGAAATATACGCACATACTTGCCTGAGCCTCAGGATACATTTTTGTCATTAATAACCTTAGTACCTAGCCAAGAGTATTCTGCCAACATTTGCTAGATTTGAAAGGCCAACTCAGGGTGTTTCTCCTGTAATAAAGGAACAATAAGAGTATCCTTGACCAGCTGACCTACCTGAAGAGGTTATTAGAAAATTTGTCCTTTTGTCCACTTTCCTCTATTTTTGACTTCTTACTGCAAAAGAATAAAACAAATAATATCACAACCCCAAAGTTTTCATTTCTGAAAATGTTACATATTGTCTTGAAGGCTAATTCTGGTGCTTCTTACTGTTTTGGCTCCATGGCCATGCTGCATCTCCCTTGAGATGCTGATCGCCTCTCAAGCTGGAGTTGCAGAGAGATATTCCAGGTGGGAAGCCTAGCATGTGAATGAAAATAGGATCACAGCTTTGCGTCTTTAATGGCATCACTTTTTTTTTTGGTACCCTTGTATTTTTGTTTTTGACAGTCAGCTCTTCTGTGATTGGAATTTATGGTGAAAGAAAACTGAAGGCAAGTGACATCGTTTAGAAGCCCCAGCTCAACTTTAGCATCTCGTTACCAGATATTAAAGGCATCGTCTATTAGCTAGATGCTGTAATCTTTGCCTATAATTGGTATCAGTGCTAACTTGGTAATGGTAAGTAATTTGGTCTCTTTCTGACACTTAGAAAACTGACAAATCAAAACCCCATGACGCTACATTATTATTGTTTTTAATTAATAGTAACCGAAGCAATTGGTATTATTGGGAAAAAAAGTGGTAGAGTGCCAAGTATTTCCTATAAACTTAATCAATTTTGGAAGATAATGCTTGCTATGGAAGAAACTAAAGAACTTTGAGATTACCTTTTATGTAAGGAAATATTCCTAGTGCAAATGAGAACGTGTTTCTGCTTTCCATAAAAGCTGCTATGCAGTTATCGTGCATGGAAACTATGTGCCAGGATTGCTTCAAAATGAACAGGATTAAAACATGCAGTTTAAAGGGGAGACATGAGATAATGTGCATTAGTAAATTTATAAATTCAAGTCATCTGTATGCTCCTGAGAGACCCAAAAGTGTGATGGAAATCAATCTCTCTGCACAAAAATAGGCTTCTCCCCAAATGACAGCGTATGAACTATGGCAGTATTGATGTGTTATATTCCTTTCTCCAGCCCCTCTCCTTTTGTTTCACAACAACCTAGCTTTTAGGGATGTGATAGAGCACTTGCAAACACTTACAAACCTACAAGAAGGTCAATGACATGTACAATGGTTTTAATGAATCTTCAAGGAAATTCCATAGTGATGTTTCTTTTGGAAGTAATGAGTTTCTTCATATAAAGGTCATGTGAAGGATGGTTGAAAAAGTGCCGTTTATTGCCATGTATTTGCCCCTGTGGCTTATTTTAGTGTTTAAAATCTTCATTGGATAGATTTCAGGGCTGCTCATGCATTTATTTCTGTTACGTGACTTCCAAAAACCATTCTGATGATGTTGCTGGTAGAATCTTTGTGGATATTTCAGGCATTTTCATTATTTTTTTTTTTAACACTGCAATGTCTAAAGAAATCAATTATATACTGAAGAAATACAGCAGTTTCAAAGGATTCTGAAGTGATCAATGTCAACCATAAACATACAATAGCTGACATCAATAATGCATTCATCAATGCTAAGAAACTAGTCAAGTGACTTCTGAAAACAAAAAGCAAGTACTATGAGCAATACTAATCACTGTACAGATGCAAGGCCCTTAATTTTCAAAAATAAACAATTGTAAATGTTCTGAATATCAGTCAACTGATTGCATCCTTATGGAAGAGGTGAAGATACCTTTCAATGAGTAATTTCTGTTTACTCTTACCTGGGGCCTTTGTAGCAAGCACATATACATGTGTTGTATGATTTCTGCCACATATCAAAGAAGTAAAATCTTGTTTTGTATTTCTTTTTCACAGACAATATATGTAAAGAAAAGATTATTGCTTGCCCATTGAAATGCTAGAAAAGATAGAATGAGTTACTTATTGTAGAGTATTCAAGGTAAAGCATATGACTCATGTTGGGATCAGAGATGCAAACCTGGCATGGAGCTAACTTTTTCACTATCGTCACATCCCTTTCTTCCTAAATTAAACTGCAATTGTTATGAAATGTAAGCTGAACCCACTTTGACACCACTTCCTGTGATCTGCTAATCACCACTTGTACCAAGAGCCCAACAGTTACGTTAAATGGCTATTGGCTGGAAAACAGCGTCTTTGCTTTTAGGGTGTATATGTGTGTACACACAAATGTAAAAGACAATTATATCCGCCATAATGCTGCAATAATTCTACACTCTTATTTCTTCCAGATCTAAATAAACCATGATCAATATATAAGTAGCTTATGCTACATGATCAATATCTAGATAACTTAGGTTGAGTATCTTTTATTGAACTGCTTTATTGGAATTGAGAAATACAGACTCAAATTCAGATGTGATCTTGGTTATCAGTTTAAGTTCTGAATAGATGATTTGAAATTGGAATTATTTAAATGGGAACAGGTATCCAAGGAAGGAGGATAGTTCTGAACAATTTATTGGTGGTTTGAAGCCATGAATAATTCAGGACCTACGTATCTTTAAATGACATGCCATGAACTAGATTGCTGCAAATTACAAGAGTATGAGAATGATATAATATCATGTAAATTTGATATTCATCTACAAAGGTTGGTTGTTTGTCAAGCTGTTTGTGGGTTTGCAGCTGACCTTTAAAAACTTGAGGATGAATCAAACTAATAGCCTGAACAATGAAAGTCTTTCAACAAGTGAGCATAATAAATCTCCTCACTTTGAGAGGAAGGCAAGTATAATATATAAAACTAAAGACAAGCTTTAATAGACACACAGAACATAGGGAATTAATTCTGAATATAGAAAGATTAATTATAGCTATGATCACGTTGAGGGTTGAAGATGTATGAATGCGTTTGAGGATTCCATACCCTACTTTTAACTGTATCTTTGAAACAAATCATCCTAAAAGTTACCTTTGTGAAGCAGAGAACTTGGAACTTCAATCCCTTAAGAAAACCATTTCTTAATTGTGATAATTACACTGCGATGTAGGGAACCGCTAATTTGTGTGGTTCTAGTTGAATCATGACGGGGTAAAAATGAAGAGATGATTAAAAAAAAGCAATGCCAATTATGAATTTTTGACAGCTGTTTTTTTAGGACATTGTGAATGAGGAGGAAATGCAGTTGTGAGATCTTTAGGATAAGGATGCTGTTTGGTTTGTTCAGTGCAAAGCCAACATTAACCAAGACCGGTTCATGACAGGGGGTCTTCAACGTAAAGGTTTGGAAACGCTAATCTTGAAACTAGTGTCTGGACTTCTGATGTTGAGGCATTTCTGTGCTTGTAATATCGGCTTAAGGTAGAAGAATGCTTGCTTTAGTTTGTAACCTCAGTAAACACACTTAAAACTCTTAGCATTTCCATTTGGCAGGGCAGAGTGGTATAATTTTAAGTATCTTTGCAGTATTTATGACAATACAGCAAAAGGAATGTTATTTGTCTAATGAGTAATATGCATTAAAAAAAAAACCCAACAAACAAACCAAACCCAAGCATTAAGTAGGATTATTTAAAAATGAAAGACAATTGGTAACTTAGAAGGTAGTCTTCTACTTTTAGTGCAAATCATAGAATTTATTCCTTTCTAGCTGCCAACTGAAGAACATGTACTCTGTGTGCTGCTTACAAATGGTAATCTTTCCTGAACAAGTTGCTTGCTTTTCTGCAGAAGTTCAGGATTGATTGTGATAGCAAGAAAAAGCCAAATGTAGCTATGTATATGATTTTGTGTGCATGGAGAAATTAATGTGTTTAAAGTACCAACATGGAAAGTTAAATTTAGGCTTAACATCACATTACTAGCTGATGTGGTATTGCACTTAATCCACCTGTGTCTGAACCACAGGTTGCATTTAGTGTTGTGCTTAGTTAAAATGATTGTGCTAAATCAAAAGTCAATTTTCAGTGAGGTACATCCAGACAAACATCAAATAAGTTCTTATGAAATGTGATGCTGGGCAGAAATAATTTGGCTCTGCCCTTCAGAAACGCTGGCTATGAGAGTGGAGCTGAGCAAACACCAGTGAGTGAATTTCTCTCTCGGCTTTACAGCGGGGTTTTATCCAGTTCAAAATTGAACAAAGTTTGGTGGTGTTTACGAACTTAGTGTTTTTCAGGCTTACTGGGACACCAAACATAAAATGAGAACAACCAACCATCTAGCAAAATGAGAGGATTTGTGGAGTGTAGGTGAAGCTCTGTAGCGTGTGTGACTGTGCCTGCCTCCCCCATGTGTAGTAGGTACATATATTTGTATGGTTTATTGTTGCTTAAATGGCTGTCACATTATAAGAAGTGCTAAATTTAATGCCTAGCTATAATATTGCAAAGGGGATTTTCCTGTCACCATGGAGATTTTCTTATCACACAAGACAGTTTAGTAACTGTAATGCTTTAATTTTAGACTGACTGTCATGCAGTATGTTATTACATTAATCTTCCGGTAAAATGAAAATGAATGCGGTGGAGGGTTTGTTCACTTAAGATGGAAATTCACATAGAAATGCTGTGCTTACACCTTGTATAGTGCAAGCAGCTTAGGAAGGCAGTGTTATGTAGTAAATTATTACTGTATCACCTTGGAATGGTAAAGGACCATAAGATACTGAATGCACTGAACATACATGCAAGACACAACTTGTACTTTGTCTGAAGAGAATTGCAAAATAAGTACTCTTAACGGTGAAATATTTGCATAAACAGATTTTTTTTGCCACCTAAATGTACAGGCTCTCCTATGAAATCTGTTATTCTTGGTGCTGTAGTAAGACTTGTGCCAGGTGGTGATGTTTAGGTGCAGCACTGTTTGCCTACAGCTGTGCCTGGATTTTAATCTAGTTTCCCTTTCCATCTTGCAGAGTTCTTCTGTCAAAACTACTGAAGGGGTTAGACTGAGCACAGCTATCGGCTGCTCAGGTCAGCCAAGCAGGCTGTCATGGCTTGCTCAAGGTATGCAAGATACAAGACAAAGTTTTATACCAGCTGTGCCATTAACTAGCGTTGGTGACAGTATCTGACTGACATGGTGCCCATTCCAGAAGGTTTTTCTAGGATTGTTCAGAAGACAGCAAGTATTTTGGGAAGTGAGAACTGTAGGAATTATGCTGACACAAGAGTGATATTTACTACACTGGCATTTGGCTTTACAGAAAATAAAGTACTTCAGCTTTTCTGCTGGAGCATAGGAATACTATTAGAAATGCTTTGTTTATGGGCACAACGTATCTCATGTGCTCAATAAACCACTGGTTCTTAGTGTACTATGGATCTCCAGTGGAGACAATATGGCTTTTAAAACGAAAGCTTGCATAATGTTCCAATGAGCTGAATTTTCAGTTTTCTTTCTGTTTGTAAACTAACACTGTCCAACTTTTTTTCTCAACTATTGGTTCATCTTCATTTTAAAAACCAGTTCAAAACCTTGTGCTTTCATCACTTGTGTGCCACAACTTAATACCATGAGAAGATGGAAGCACAATAAAAATTTGTACTTAACAGTAATTCAGAACAAGGTCACTCTGTTTTTTCTGTCTCTTGTTAAATTAGGCTTTAACAACTATTTAGGAGGCTGTGTGTGAATATTTTGAGGTAGAAGTTGAATGATTCAGAAAATATGATGCTTCTGTTTTCGTATCACAAAATATTGGATTGTTGTCTGGAATAACAAGAGAGAAATGTGCTCTTAACAGTAACTTATATATCCAACTTTCTCAAAGTCCTACCCAAATAGTGTTATAAGTTTTGGAGAGCTTGTAACAGCAAGAAAATAGTGCCTCTAAAGTATGCTAATAACATTTGCTCTTGACTTTCAGATGAATGACAATGTGCTTGTTTGGGAGAACGTCCTAAAATAGCTTCCCAGGGTAATACTAATGCTAATCAATCACTATGTTGCTGTCTGTGTCAGTGTGCTGTTGAGGTGCTAAAGGTGGAATAAGTAGAAGGGAAGTCTACCACTTACTCAGATACCTAGCTGAACCTGATCACATCTTAGTGGCAGGCTGTCTAGACCTTCTTGCTTAAGAAGTCATTAGCATTTCTGCAGATAGCTGATTTAAGTGGCTTCTGCTACTGTGGAACTTGGCGTCTTACTAGTGTGGAGATCCACCGAAACAATAGAAAGGTGAGCTGTGCTGAAACACTACCAGAGAGTTAGACCAGAGGCATTATTTTAAAATAGTTTCACTTTCCTGCTATCTTGATGTATCTTCTTTAACTCATGCTTCATAGCTTAACACTGTTCTCTCAGTACTTTTGATTAGTTTTCTGAATTTTACTAAGAAGGCAAAGGCTAGGGAGGAACAAAGTGGCTTTTATAGGATGAAAATATAACTTTATTATGCTTGTAATTGTTATGTAATTGTTAGGAAAACTCCCTACAGCCTGCAGTGTTAGCAAAAACGAATTCAGAGTCTTAAACTTGAAGTTAGCAGCACTCGGTGATTGGAGAGTGCTAGAAGATGCTGATGGAGGTGCTGGGAGCAGTTGTACAGTGCATAGAGTTAGGTAGGAGTGAGACCCACAGCTGTCCCAGTGGCATGTTCTGGCTCGGAAATAGAGAACAGCTGGGTGGCAGCGAGACTATCGAAGATCAGCTTGTCCTCAGTGTACCAAAGAGAGATGCCATCCCTCTCATTTTACATGTACATGAAGATGATTTTGCCATGATTTAGACAGGCTTAAAGAGCTTATTTAAAACAGGCGGGGAAGATTTTAAGCTCATTTCTGAATATGGTAGTTGTGTAATAAAAACAGATTACTTGGCAGAGAAATTTTTTTGGTCATTTTGATTGTTCCCCTATGCCTAGTTGCATCTGGACTTCCCCTCTGCCCGCTGTCCCCCCCATCTTTCCAACTCTTTGTGTACATGCATCTTCAAAAGAACAGAAATACTCTGTTTTATTAAACCCAAAATTCATATATTATCACTCTGTGTCTGGCAGTGTTCCCACTGAAGAGTGTGGGTGGTAGATGAGTGTGTGTAATGCTTATTTTGTGAACAGAATCAATAGTTTTCTTTATTTCCATTATTTTCTTATGAACATTGGATTCTGATATATTCACTATATTACATCTGGGCTAACCTTCCAGAAGATTTAAATGCCTCGTTTTCAGGACTTCTTTTATTTTCAACTGCTGTTGCTTTGTCAGTAATCCCATTCCCACCATATTCTTTTGTATAATAGGTATATTCTTTTGTATAATAGGTATAGAAATTACTTAAAGACTGTAGGGTGCATAGTGACATTAGTAATTATCAAGGCAATGCTCCTAGTGACTAAAGAGATGGAAGGAAAGAGAAAATACTTTTGAGTTGTTGGGGCTTTTCTTACTCTTAAATACATTTGTTTTTCTTGTGGTAGTCCGCTAAGACTAAGAATTTAGGATTGCAGAAAACCAGTTAAACAAGTGTGTGCTTAAAGGCAAGAAGTGATACTTGGGCTCAACCTTGCCCTCCAAGATGGATCAACCCATATTTTGGGAAGTCAAACACCATATATGAGTAAGCGTTCTCAGTGAATTACTTGGCCATAGTGCAAAGTTTCTTGATTAATATGTCTGTATGTGGATTTCCGTGAGAACTATATACTAGCATAGCAAAAAAACTGAATTCTAAGATCCCAGTTTGACCTGTATAGTATGTAAAGTTTTAATAAGATTAAAAAAAGAAAACACAGAGCCTTTCCGTAGTAGACCTGTGTTCTTTAAGTGTCATTTAATGTCTTTCTAATGTCTTAGAGGTACTGTAACCTCCTAGGAATAAACTTTCAATTCATGTTATAATTTATTTCTGACAAAACAGTGCTTTCTTAAAAACTTCATTCTGAGATTATAAAGGCTTCACTTCAAGTATATCCTGCAGCAATACAGCCCTGTAAGAAGCATTTGAACTTGCAATGAATATCAATTAATCTGCAAAAACAATCCACTGAGCTCCAGAAGGATGCCACAGCTGGCTTGTATTAAAGCTATGTTCAGGGCACATGGCTATTCTGCTGTGTTACTCTAATGTTACTGTTAACTTCCAAAGTAAATAATGTCTTTATCTTTCTCTATGTATTCATCAGGGCATTGTGCTGTGTCTAGTTTATAGAATTTGGCTTTACTGCTTCCATTCATCTTCTACTTGTCATGCAATGTCTAGTGCAAGGGTAATTGATAAAGAAGTGTGAACTCAACTGAGTAAGATATATAGAGTGACCATGCTTTGAAAAATGTGTATCATGTTGCCTGTTAATAATAAATGTGTTTTAATAATGGTTTGTCACTCTGGATGACAGATGACGTTTCTCAGTTGGTGCTGTGAGGAAGGTTACTACAGCTATGAGATATGAATGAGTGGACTAAACTGTAAACTGTATTGGGATTATAAGAAGGGAAAGGTTCTTGTTATTTGTTTTACACATTGACTCTCAGTTTTAGGGGGTGGGGGGCAAAACACTTGTAGATTATCACATCAGATGTCAGTCAAAGGAAAAACTGTCTCCATAGACAATAGAAATTGTGCGGTACCTGGAATGAGCATGCTTTCCTCTAAACAAGTAAGCTATACTTTCCTTTTTTTCCCCCCTCAGAAAGGGCTTTCAAAGACATGATACCCCGTAGAACACGATTGCAATCCTGTTCACTGAGGATTTGTTGCTCGCAAGCAAGCTGGAACTTCAAAAAAGCCTTTTGAAAATAGTTTCTGATAGCGTGTAGAAAAAAAATTAAGTATGAAAGTGCTCACCCTGACAGTATGGGGCTTTTGATTGTACTGCTTCCACCCGCCCCACAGAAGAGTCCCCATGGCAGAATATCCGAGAGATCTGTTCAGCTCTGTGGGTGGTGTAGGCACAGCGTTCTGTGCTGGGCCACTTCCACTAAGGTGTTTGTCCGTTTGACTTAATTCCTACACTTCCTTATTTAGGAGAGAAACCATTTCCATTTTATAGAAGAATATATTTTATAGTTGGATTACATTGCTCAGTGGGCAGCAGTTTTTATTTTAATATAGATGTAATGTAGGATTGTGTGTATATCAAATTGTATCAGACCTTCATAAGAGACAGTGCTTTGAAAAACGTGTAAAGTCACATAAACGTGTACATTTGTTGACATAATATCACAATTCTTCTAAATATTACACTGATACGCACTAAAATGTTTGCAGTAACTAAAGTTGCCGCAAGGTTTGAAATAAATACATAGTTTGAAATCCAGAGTATATATTTCATCTGCTACTTCCGAAGTATATAGTTCATTTTCAAGTGGCTGCCTACTCGCATTTCTTTCTTTTTTCTTTCTTTATTACTAATCCGTATTTTTGTAGCCGCTTACTTGCTGAAAAGCATACATAGTGACTGGGAATTTAAATCTTTATTTAATATTTCATCTCATTCCTAAAAGTTTTGGTTTAAATTGCTCTGCTTAATAAGGTACAGTGTTCTATTAGCATGGCACACAATTGATGAGCTTTTTGCTGGGGGATATTTCTGTTCGTATAAGATTCTGCATGGTATGAATGAAACATTAGTCTTTTATGCTAAGTCTCAGCCTCTGGCTTGGCATTCAGAGGTCTTTAAGCTATTTGGTAGACGGAGGCTAAAATATGCATTTGATAACACTTTATTTTCTTGAATTGGCCATGAGTTTCCACTTGCTTTTGCAGTGCTCAGGATAACTTTATTGTCATTAAGTTATCACTAGAATCAGTGGGGATAAAGTTCCTGAGAAAATGGTCTGGGAGTATTAAAACTCTGAAGTTTAATACAAATCATAAAATTGAGAGAAGCAAAGCCCTTATTTGAAATAAAGCCAAACTGAGGCTCTCTCCCAGACTTCTTGGTATGAAAGTACTATCGGAAAGCAATCATTTGTCTTTCAACAACAGACATAACTTTAAGTTGGTATGTTTGTCCTACTTGTTTCTAATGGATTGTTGCAATATGCAGAATAGATGTTGGATGTAAGAGCATGTCGTGAAGAAGTGCATAAGGATATAAACACCCAAAGTATGCAACCTGAACAAGAAGTCTGTAAGAACACATACTACTTTTTCTTAAATGCTATTATTTGACTTTGCAAAATGGCATTGAAGTTTTACAGTTGTCTCTCTATTTTATGTAGCTGCTTGGAAGCCTTTCCCTATGGTATGCCTTTTGCATACCAGTTTCTTAGCTGCTGCTGTTACAGTTCTGAATATGTTCTGGGCTTCTTGGTCTGGATGTTAAAACTTATAGTTAAAAAATATTTTATTTTTTATTTATTTTTTAAATCCGTGGATCTTGAGGACGGCATCTATGAACAAGCAGATCTGCGAGTAAAAAAAAACCCAAACAAAACTGTAAAATAACAACTGTGATTGTTGGGTTTTGTCTCAAAAAATGGAAAACATATTAGCAAAAAAATCCAGTTGTTAGCGATACAAATATTACTGAGGTGGTACAGGGTGAGAGTAGGGAGGGGATGTTATCACTTTCAATAGCAACAGAATATCTTGATTGGGGGAGGAGAGGTCTTTTCAGAGAGGAGCATATATTCCTTTCTTTCAAAGCTGCAGTGGCTGTTTAGACCTACACATGTCCAGCTGCTCAGCATCCCTAGGCGGCAAGTCAGAGGCACGGCAGAGATCAGGCATCCTGGGCCTTGTATGTTATTATTGTCTGCTCACTGGAGCAGCTATTCCCATTAAGAGTATTGCAGGAAATTTTATCACAATATTCCTGTAAATATCTATGTGAATTATACTAAGGAAAGCATCAGTCACAGGCTAAAAAATGATTTAAACTCATGGGGAGTTTTGTCAAGCTATGGGGGATGAGTTTTTCCTGTTAATGCTGTAATATTTTTTCATTTTTTAAGGATGGATAAGCAGGGGAAGTTGTCACAACTGTGGTGAGCTTCATGCGCAGCTAGAGAGCTGGGGACAGCATGGCAGGCAAAAACTTCAAAAGTGTCTTCTGCTGTAGGCAGCAGAGATTTGGGTGATATTTGGGTATGCCATTTTGATGAAAAGCGGGAGAAATGTACCCTTTCTAGATACATTTTATATTTAACTCCAGATTCAACAGAAAACTGAGTTCATTAAAAAAAAAAAAATCACTGAGATTTTTAAGCCCAAGAAAATCTTATGCTGTGCTCAACGACCTTGTTGCTACAAAGAATAAACTGTTTTGCCAAGGTTGTAGACTCTGTTAAAAGGAGCTCTTAAGATGTGTATTGCTGTGTTTATTGCAAGCCTGCATTCAGCTGTTACCAAAATAGAAAACAAACTTCTTCCGAGCTAAATGCTTGTTTAATTGCTTTAGTTAGCCCCAAAGATGATATTACAAGAACACTCTTGGAAAAGCTGTACCAATGTTTAATTGTTCAGCTAGTGAGTTAACCTAAATTTCCCTTGTTCCAGTTTAAATTCAGGTTCCTCTTCTTTTGTATTTGAGACTGGAAGATGCATTCTCTTGCAGAGATGTATGAAAGACTTCCTTTTTTCCAGGCTGTGATGTATATTCTCTTTCCTTACAGAGTATGTCCCTGAAATCCTTTCAATGGTCTTGCTCCACTGCGTTAAGCTCTCTCCAACTACTCCTTTTCTTTGAGATGTGACACCTCAGACTGGATATTACCGTTCTGGAAGCTTTATAATACCTGTTGAAAAGGAAAGATTAACTTAAGTGTCCTCTAGACTGTATTTCACTTTGTGTATCCTGTCAACCTGATTCACTTCTTTAGTCATATGACACATTACTTTTAGGTTTATCTTGGGATCCATTATAACCTTTGATCCTAAGGGGCTTTTGCCTAGCCAATAGTTCTGAGTTATTGCTTTTGAGACTAAAACTTCCTCGCACTTGCAATTTAGTAAAGGCACAGAGGGGTGTTGTTTTTTATTTTTTTTTTTCCTAGACACTTCAACTTAAGATCCTTTTGCATTTTAATATTGTTCTGTTCTCCCATGTACTTTCAACCCTTAATGTCACTAATGAAAATACTAACTGCTGTTGGATGTAGGACAGACCCCTTCAGATCCATCTGTGATAAATCATTGTGTTTTATCTGTGCTATAGGTTTTAACAAGATTTAAGTTGTTTTTCCCATTTTCTAAAGATACGTTGCTTGTTTAGTAGAAGTAAGCTAGGCTAATCTAGAATGACTGTTCTTGATAAAACCACATTCTCTAAATGTTATTGTTATTCAAAATTGTTCCATCTGTTTTATGGATTTAAATTTATATGGCTGGTCTACAATATCTGCATTGCTCCTAAACCTTTCTTTTAAAAGAAGGAAATGTTTATTTGTTTTCATTCGTCTGGACGGTTATCTTTCTGGTCATCTTCCACCACGTTCACTAATTTTTATTGTGAATAACTTGGAGAATTTACTGAAACAGTCTCAGAATGTTCAACAATGCATTATATCTCACCCAAACAGCGTTGAAGACATTTAAAAGAACTCTCCAAGACATCCTTCTACTATTTTAGCTATCAGTCTTATCCCTTTGTCCATGGTATTGAGTTAGCTCTCTCATTGCAAGTTACCTGTCTAATGAAGGCAGGCAGAGGAATGCTAACCTTTGGCCTTCTCAGGCTTGTTCTACCGTAGTTTATACTCAACTAAAATGCCCAGCAGATTGATGTAGAAGTTACCTGAAATGGCCTTGGATTCAAAGTAGAAGGCCAATACTCAGGCTATAGTACGTTTTTAACAAACTTTACTTTAAGATGCACACTAAGGGCCAGAAGTTGTGTTTGAGCTTTTGCTTCCTCCTTTTCTCCCAAGCAAGTTAATGAGGGAGTAGCTGGTGGAGCTGCAAACGCTGAGTGTCTGGTAACCAAAAGAACATTGCCTGCCACTAACAGTGCTTAAATGCAACCCTGGCAGCTCCCAAGGCTTGCTCTCCTCTAGGTTTGTTACAGAAGGGCAGTGTGGTATGAGAATTCATTCTGAGCTGCTGTCCTGCCACTTAGGGCAGATATTTGTATTGTATACTATTAATGTCTAACATTAACAGTCTCCTGTTACATAGACGGTGCATGTCTTGATCTGTAATAGGAGAATAACAGGATATATAGAGAGCAGCCTTCGATATCAGAGCTATGTAGAGACCTTTACTTTTTGATAAAGTAAACTTTTCAGATTAAAAAAGAAGTTAATACTGATTCCTTTCCACAAGTCCCAGAAGAACAGACAACTGGGTCCTCTCCTGATACGCAAGCAATGACTTCTCAATGTTACATATTTACAGCTGAATTGCTTTTTTTCCTATTGATAATGAAATTTAAGCTGAATTCTGATGAATTTTCCCCCCTGTATTCTCAAGTAAATTTTGATAGTTACAGAAACGCTCAAGTGGAACCTAAAATATTCTTGATGGTGCTACTTAGAAAGGATGCTATTTGAGAGGAGAATCTGTATTTGAAATTAAAAAATGAAATCTACTCGTTTGCCAAGCCACAAACACAGAATGCAAACAGGAATCTGCATGTGATCCTGATCTTTACTGCAGACAGTGATCTTATCTTAGGACCCTAATATTTCTTTTTGTTGTTGTTTTTGATGAAAATGGTTTCTCACTTGGGAATATTTAGAATTCATCAGAGACTAAATTTGAATTAGTTATGCATTTTTGTCATTCGTTGTGTTGTGTCATTGCAATTTTGTGACAATGTTTCTCAAATTTCCCAAGTCTAACCTTTAAAACTGGAATGCAACTGGCATTGGAAGACTCGCAAATGCCATAATCAAGAAATATGAATATAATTAAAGCAGTAATTTCTTACTACCGGCATATCTTACTTATGCATTTCACTTTCACTGTCAGTATGGAAATTAACAGAGCAATATATATTCATAAAGTATTGTGCAGTCATATTTTAAGATTTTTTTTTTTTTTGTAGCTTTTTTCTCACAGGTTCTTCCGGAGAGTTACAGTCTCTTACTCCCAACAGATAATAAACTCAGTTGTGTTTTGGACTTTTAAGTGCCAACACAGAACCACCGTTCCTACTGGTGGTTATTAATGTGGCAAGAATTGCATTTCTGTTTGGACCCGTTATTCCCCGATAGAAAGTATTCAGCGTACTCGGAGGAAAATGGGGCAACTGTTAATCTCTCTGCAAACTGTAATGCTAGAATTCATCTAACTCTTTCCATTTCAGTCATGATTTTGAATGTCTCATAGTCTGGACTGTCCAATGAGATACATTTTGCTCTTGTTTGGGGTCTGGGTTTTTACCTCCAGGAAAAAAAAAGGTCAGTCTGGCAATCTACAAGTGTTCAGTTGGGCCCATCTTAGTCCTAGATTCCTTGAGGAAGCTACAGTTGTGCAGTGAAGTTTTAGCTTCCTAAAAGAAATACAGTTCTCAAGACCTGCATTTGTATTTAAAATATAAAATAATGAGGTGTCAAATGTGGCTTCATGTCTTTTTTGTGTCCTTCTCCCCCTCCCCCTCATGATTTGTAGGCTGCTTTGCATTTATAATTTGGTACACTTTAAAGCAAACATTCTTGACTTGCTGGTGACATGTCAGTCCTATAAAACTCTTTGATGCAAAACAATGATAGTAGTCTTTGCTTTGTTTCCAAATGATAGCTTTAAAACCTGTAATTTTAAACCACCTGCAGTTAGAGTAAATACCAGTTTCACAGTCTGATCTGCTGCTAGATTTTACTTTCATGTGCATGTTTTGGTGCTCTTCTCTTTCTTTTTCCATAGAAGTGGCATGGGTTGTAGTGACTGATTTACTGTGTTTCACTACAATCAAATATAAGATTATGGCTTGTTGCTTTGTCTTTTCCTATAATGTCTACTCTACCGAGATGCCAACCACTCTTGAGCCAGGCTACCCCAGAGAGAAGTAAATTTTGAAATCTAACCTGAATAGAGGAGCTGAGGAGTTTTAACTGAAAAAAATAAAATGTCTGTATTAAGCAATGAAGAACTCATCTGTTAGTTATTTAGACTTTAAACAACAACTCTAACTTTTAAATTAGTTTACTTGGATCTGTGTATTCTGGATTTTCCTCCTGGAAACCTTCTTTTCTTATGAAGGAGGTATTATAAATTCAGCCCATAAATATCCTACAGTCTGATGAAATAGGGACTGCTATGGGAAGAGAGAAGTCTGCCTCTTTTTGACGTCTCCCGTGCTTACGACTGAGAATGATCTGCAGGTTAACCTATGGCTTAAAATTCTGGTATAAACGTTTATGTTATCCTTTGTGTCAAGACAAGGAGGTGATGTGTTTGCACCCTGAGATGATCTACTGGGGCTGGTCCTGATGCAGACACCATCGACCAGAAGATGCAGAACACTTGTGGAAGAGGCTGTGAGAACTAAATTGGAGGAGGAGGAGCTGCTGCAGGGGAAATGGTGCCTAAAGGAGGAAGTCGACTTAGAGTTGTATGACTTTGCTTCCTAACATAACCTTGATTTCTAGACAGACCTGTGTCTAATTCTCCGTGTTCAATAGTGTAGCACTTAAACAATGTAACTCGCAGCCCTTAGCCCCATTATTAAAATCAAACACACAAATCTGAGGGCCATCTATCTTCTTCATAATGAAATCTTATACATCCTTGTCCTAATAAAAAAAAAAAAAGAAAGGTTTGTATGATGAAGGCAAAATTAAAATGTCTGTCCAATCTAATCAGGCATGATCTTGGATCAGACAGATTACAGTTGATCTGTAGTCATGCCACCCTGTTCAGAGAAACCTGTATTTGCTTCTGAAAAAAACCACCCCAAAACCAGAAACCAACAACACAAAACCAAACCCCCAAAAACCTAAAAAACTGCCTCATTTCAAATAGACTATAGTCTTCCTACTGCTCAAAACCCCCTGAGGGAAACAGCAGTACCTTTTGTGCAATAAAATCAATCATTTTTGATTATAACAAGAATATTTTGCTGGAAAATGCTTTCTTTTAAATCTCACACTCATGAAATCCAGGGCAATTTTTCTTCAGAAAAGGATGTGCTGCTCTGATGTTGAATTATATTTCAAGCTATATTATGTCTTGTGTACGCTTGCTTGCAGACACACCTAGGCATATTTATCATCATCTATAACTAAAGGAAGTCCTAATCGTCTTCACAAAAGCTAACAAAGTTATTTTTTTTAAATAATAACTGCAGACTTGCTCATGCTCCTGTTTAAAGTAGAGATTTTCTTATTTTTATGCCCATGCTTGGAGAAAATGCCTGCTTGCAGCTTATTTCTGGAGAGGACATTGGGGAAAGCTTTTTTATTTTTGTTAAAAAAGTGTCAAGACCAACACTCAAATTACAAGGGTGTGGACAGAGTGAGGACTGATAGCCCTGGTTGCCAACTGTGGGAACGCTCCCCAGCCTGGGTCTCCGCAGCCCCTGGGGACCGCTCCTGGGCTGCTCACTAGCTGCGGCCCAAAGGAAGCCGGCAAAGCAATCCCTACAGCAAGGGCGCAACCTGCCCAGCTTGGTGACAAAATTTTAAGCAATTGAATAGAATTACGTATTGCTTCGTCAGCCTCCCCTGCTGACTTCATTATCAAAGCCAGCAGGATACACGGCATAGTCTTAGCATTTAGTAAAATAAGCAAAGTCCGATGAAAGCAAGTGGGTCGTAACATGGAGAGGCTGATTCTTTGGTGGTTCTCCAGGTCCTTGTGGTATTTCTTGATGTCTTTAGGACCCCTCTTTCTTCTGTTTTATCTTCTCCCATCCTCACCACTTGCTTTTTTATAGGTTCCTAATTGCTGCATGCAATCAGTCCTTTGTCCTGTCAGGTGCTTGGACAAGTCTAGCATGCTGCCAATCCCTGTTTCTAGCTCTTTCGGTGTTTTGACCAGTATAGCAGAGCAAAGGAGCAGATGGTTTTCTGCAGCTTTCAAATTGACCTAATCTGGTCTATGTTCATACTGGCTTAGCCTATGTACAGGTTGTATGTTCTTTTACTATGAGTTTCTTATTTGGTAGTCATTTGCCTTTGTTATTTTGGAGCCTATATTAATGCTTCAACCTGTATCTATAAACATTCTAAGTATCATAACATAAAATATATTTGTATCAAATAAAAGGTTCAGTAGACAGCGAAGAGTGGAGCAAGATTCTCCCCATCGTAACCTTTCAGTATTCAGCAGGCTGCTGTGATTTAAGTTCCTTCTGAACCAGGCACTGCACCTGTACCTGCAGGTAACTCCAGGTTCAAATTTTACTCCAGTTCTCTTGTAATGTTTTTCCAGATATGAACGATCTTCAGATGCTGTGCCTTTTTGGCAATGAAATGATCTATAGGAAGTTTTGCTTTAAATTGGAAATGAAATTACCGGAAGGTAGTTTGTTAGAAAGGGCAATCTGATGGGCTGTGATGATTGTCCAAAAAAATATATGAAAATAAGAATTTTTAAACATGGCTAGTCCTTTCTTGAAGGAAGATGCTTGCTGATTAAACTGCAGGGTGAAAGATTTTGTCCACAGTTCAAATGTCAGAGGTATATGTTCATAAATAGGCTGTATGGCATATACTGACTGCTTGATGCCATTTTAATGAGGTGCTTTTCTGTATTAAGAACAAAGTTGTTTGAAATTAAATATTGAAACTATCTGGGATATTAATTTCTTAGTAATGATTAAGCAGTTCTTCACCAAAGTCAGTAGGATAAGAACTATCTCTTCAAAGATTAAGAAAAACAATACTTTCTTGATGAGAATTGTAAGTTTTAAGGCTTAATAGGAATCAAGTAATATTTAAGAGCCTATTTAAAGAGTCAGAAGACTACATTTGCAAAAAAAAGGGAAGGTACGGACTCATTTGATTCAGAATTTCAACTATTAAAACCTGGTTGAAATAAAAGTATTGAAGGAAACAGGTTATATCACTGGCCATAAAACCACTGTATTACAGCCCTGCTGTCAGTGGCTCGATATCCGTACACAGGGGATACTGTTTCACTGCAAAAAGTACTGAACTAAAGAAACCCAAAGGTTGTAGTGGAGCACTGGCAGCTAAATCCCTCTGTGGGGCCTGTTGTCCCTTGTAAAGTAGAATATAGAGAGTTAAGATTGTTTCTGGAGCATATCACACTTGTTCCTTTGCTTCTCTTATTTACCCCGTATGTTTCCTGTTTTATCCTTTTGTGCAGTATATTGCTCTTGTTCTTTTCATTATAGCCTATCCTTCTCATCTTTGCAGGCAACAAAGATCAGCAACAAAAAGATGATGAAAGGGAAACTCCAAAGAAAGAATCAGGTCATCCACAACTCTCTCTTGCATCTAAAGAGAGGATCCTACAACATGCTCATGGTGATTTTATACTATCAATGAATATGAGGTCATTTTAAATCTTCTCTTTCTTAGTGAGATAGTCTCTGTGCAATGGAGGTTGTATGTGAGAGTCTGTTGGCCTTGTGGTTTTTATCTGAAGTCACAGAAGATACAAAGTCATTATCTTAATTTCATAGTTTTACTTCCTTTTATGTGTGTGTATACACATAAGTAAAAGCACACCAAAAATTTAGTGGCTATTTCAGGAGCAAGATATTTCTACACTTTGGATTTTGCATTATTTTTCTGTAAGCATTATATGGTGTAAGTGTAATTATATGGTGAATTTACAATCACTCAGGAAAGAATACTTCTGCATATTGACTTCTAAACTCTCCACATTATGTTACAGTCATTTTCTATAACTTATTACTATGCTGCTACATTTAAGCTGCCTGATATTTGGTAACAGTTCTTTTCATAAGGCTGTTATTAATTTAAATTGTTAGAAATTGATCCTGAATGTCTGAAAGTATGAAAGTGTGTGGTGGATGCAGGTACTGCAATATCAGTGACGAGTATGCATTGGGAAGATACTATACTTTCAGTTCCTCTCATGCACTTTAGATTTCCAGTCTTTGTCGGTCTTTTGTAAATTACAATCGAAATCCAGTCTTTCCGATTAAAATGGAATATTGACTGTTTTTCATGCTTTTCCATCTACAAATAAGGAAAACTAGTGAGGATAGCTTAATGTATTTAATCACACCTTGGGGTGTGATACCTGGGGTCCCCCTGTTATGGGGTGAATCCAAGAAGTAATGTGGAGTTGGTTTTGAGTGTGTAGGTGATGAAATGAAGTGGAAGAGGCAGAAGGATTTGGCTGTGGAGCTGTATTTTTGCTATAATTCTGATGAGATTATTGTGGTGAACTCACACAATAATAATACAGTAAACTCACATAATAGTAATACAGTAAACTCACAAGTTTACTGTACAACTAGGGTAATTACAAGAAATGAGAAAATAATATATTAAGAGTAAATAATTGGTGTAGGCTATTTTATTGGAAGGGCTATCAGAGGTATTGGGAATTGTGCCAAGTATGTCAAGGAACCTCAGGTGCTGGGCATCACTGTGGAGTTAGAGCATCTTGTAACAGAAGGTTCATCTGGAAATGGTAAGGAAAGGTTGAGCTTGCAACTACTGCTAACAGAATAAATAGAACCTAAAAAATAAAAAGGGGGCTGGAGGGTGCTAGTTAGCTGAATACGCTGACCTCAGCTTTCCTGAATAAGAAAAATCTTAAAAGGAATAAAAAAAAATAATGTTTCTGTCCCAAGTTTGAAATGTTTGAGAGCTACTGAAGACTAATGAGGCCAGTTCTGAAATAAAATGTCAAAATGAAACATTATTTTTGGGATTTATTTTTTTTTTCCCCCTTGTGTTTTCCGAGAACTGCAATTTTGGTGAGTGCAGTACTGCTCCTGTCTTTATTCTCTTTTATGCCTTTATAGCTTCTCTGTTTGCAAGCTTGACACTCCCAGCTGGTCTGCAAACAACAACTGTGCTCTAAAGTCCAAGCCGCATCAGTGGAAACCAGTAATTGGACCACCGTATTTATTTGCAAATACTGTATCAAGTGTTCACTCTGCGTCTCGTTAACCTGCGGTGGTTGCTGGGGGTAGCGCAGGGTCTGTCAGGTGCCAGCACTGTTGCATGGGCACAATGGATAAAAGATGCAGGAGGAGAGGAGCGAGGTAAGGGAGACCCCACATGTGGACACAGGACTCTAGTGCTGGGTCTGTGACTGGGAAAACAAAATTACTAATTGACCTGTGCATTTTAAAAATGGTTGAGCTATTTTGGCAGTCATGCCCCATCCGTACCTTGTGTGCCTAATTCTGGGTGGTGTGGAAGTGTGCCGCAGGTTCATCTGGAAAGGTGCCTTTCTTCCCCGCTATCTTTTGAAAGGGGTGTACTTAAAACACTTGTAAACCCATTGGAGCACATTGTAAGTGATGGCTGAAACCAAGTTCCTACTCATCAAAAGTCCAGAAGGAATGCAAATACTGCGGTGAAACTGTGGCTTTTGTAGGGGTTGCAGCAATGTTTTTATTTCAAAAAGGGAGGAGTGTGAACCCCAGCCTATCTTTCTGCTTTCTTATTCGGGGGTCTACCTGTTTATTAGCAAGGTACAATTTTGGTGTTGTATTGAGATTATGTTGGAGGAGGCAGGGGTTAGTTGTTGCTTTTTTGTGTAGTTGTTTTTTGTTTGGGTCTTTTTTGGGCATGGGGGGGTTGGTGTTTTGTGGTTGGGTTTTTTTTGTTTGTTAGTTTTTGTTTTTTAAAGTTCTGTTAAGTGGAGATGAGGACCAATCTAAACTCTGCTCAGGTGGCCTGACGATGATCATGTGGAGAATTTTAAATGAACTTAAGCAGATTTTGGGTGCGTAAATCCCAAATTGATTGAGAAAGGCCTTGCTAGTCTCTTGGGAGGTGAGGCCACCTGGTTTCAGTTTCCCATTTTTGATCCCTAAATTCTGGTTATCAGCTGGTTCACAGTTCCCCAAGATCTAGCATCGCAAGTTGCGAAGACCTGTCCACAGAAATGCCCACAAAACAAGGGCTAATAGTTTGGGTGCCTTTTTACTGTGCTGATTTTTCAGGGTTTGGTTATTGACCAGTGTAATTTATTATCTTAAATTTTATCATTCCCCAGTGTCAGCAGATGCTTTTCATACAGGAGGCAGATAAGACTGGGAGGACTGGAGTCTGTTATATTTGAGTGGATTTTTGGAAAGGTGAGGGAAAAAAAAGAAGTCCTTTAAGAAAACTGATTAACTTGTAAAACAATAGAAATGTAAAGACCACCTTTAGATACCTGGTGTATCTGCTAGAATTTAGACAGCTCCTTCTCAGATTTCTTCATTACCCAAATTGTCTTCTATTTTTTAACCAATATGGAGATAACTATCACAGAGGGAGGAAGGTTACATCCATTGCAGAGAGGTGTTGGGAAATATTTTTCCATAAAGACATGTTTTGGCAGCTACTTTTACAATGAACTGACATTTTTTCTGGCAGATGGAAGGGTGTTAAACTGCTCAAAACATTTCATTAATACTTTCTAAAAATACAGTACCTTCATAAAATAAGAGCCATCACTCTGTATAAATCTCAGGAAATTTGAGTCTGCCATAGACTAATATGTTGTATATATCCTGTGGAATCCATCCTTTTTTATCCTGCCCTTTCTGCTGCAGAAAAAATGTGAAGATGCCAGGATGATGTAACCCTTAACGCTTCAAATCGATTTACGAAGGGTGTGGTTTTTTTGAATTTTTTTTTCAAATCTCTTTGCAAAAATGAGCAACTATATGAGCAATTGTATCTTTATCCATCTGGCTGGGTTTGCAGTGAAATGGGAAGGGAATGCAATACAGCTAATGAGGCAAACATGCCTTCAGAGGAAGGAAAAATTAGAGCCTTCTATATCTCAGTCTGCCAATTAAGTTTTAGTGATCCTTTTTTACATTTCTTATCTTGCCTCCGTCTCTTGTTTTGTATATAGTGTGCAGCTGTGATTATAAGGTAGTTCTCACCTTTTGGGTGTTTTTTGAGGCTTATCTTCAGGTTTATCTGCCATTACGTTATCTGTATGGCTCACTGCACTTCTGTCAGCCTTGTCTGCGCTAAAGGTGTGTGACTGATGCAGCTGAGCGGCCAGGTAAGTGACGGGGTGACAAGTGGTAAGAGACCAGCAGTGCAGTGATGGTCCCACATGCTCTGGAGCTGAGCAGAGCTGCACTCGCTCCTGCAGAGAGGGCACGTGCCCAGGCCTGTGCCATGAGAGCACTGGAGGCGGCGGCATATTTCTAGAGCTGTTTAACATCTGGAGACAGAGTTAGCCATAAACTAAATGACCCAGTTAGCTGCAGAGAAAGTACTGCTTGATTTATATTTTCTTCTGCTCTTTCCTTCTTTCTCTCATCTGTCCTACCTTCCCCTCAAACCCCCTTTTGATACAGATCCCTAGTTGCCTGTTAGAGCCTTATGTCTGTTCCCATTCTTCCTCTGCCTTTGAGCCATGCCACCAAACTGCTGCTTCCACACTGCCCGAGCTCGTGCAGGAGAGAGCATTGATAGTTCAGGACAGGCTGTCTCTCTCCTTGCCTCCTTTGTATCTGGGGTGTAGCATGGAGTCTTCTCCAGAGGGAGATGAAGCCCAAAGCCCCATGTCCGATTTTGTTTGCTGCAGGTATGGTTCAGATACAGTTGTCGTGGGATGCTGCAGCTCTAAAAGATATCTAGTATAACACGCAGAATTTTTGAACAATACAGCTGTAAATATCTGCTAAACCCTTATAAGATTGAAATCTGAGATGTATAACTTGCCCAAAAACTGGAGAAATGTTTTCCACAAGATGAGGAAGCAAGGACTTTTCTCTCGTGAAGGCAAACCCATGTTATGTTAAATCCCTGTTGACAATACTTGGACTATTTTTTCTTTGTAATTCAGTTTAAAAAAATCTTACCTTTGGAAATTTAACTGAAATATCCAAATGGCTACATTCGGCTAAGCCATAAGCAGATTAAAATGGCCTTGAAAAGGAAACTATTGAGTAAGCCTGACTTGAGTAGCAAGACGTTACCGACTATGCTTTCTGCAAGTCTCATGCTCTATGCTGTAGTTGCAATCAAAGCTTATATAGGGTTATGTGCTTTGAAACAGAATGCTTTAACAAAGCTTTAACAAAAATAAGGCTTCATTTTTATAACTATTAATCAGGAAGTATTTATAGGCATCTCTACGCAGCATAAAATAATAAAGGTTTTTATATTTATCTGTCTCTGAAAACTGTTATCATTAGCCATTTTTTGGTGTAAATGTCATAGTGCATTGGAAGAAGTAACAAGGGGCTTTATTTTGCATATAGTGGTATAAATATAACTTTTTTTATTATATTAGCTTGTTGTCTTGATGAAATGCAGAAAAGATGCAGCTGTCCATGTACCTTCAGAGAAATCTAGCTCATTTATATATTTAATCAGATTTAAGACGTCAGTTACTTTTTCTGCAAACTTAATGCAATTTTTTCTGCTTATTCAGTCAGCAGAGTTTTGGCATGCTTAAAAAGACATCCCTTTCCCCCTTATAGTGATTCATTTATTCGGAATAAAAGGAAGCCGTTATACTGGAAAAAGAGTTTTCCAAGATGCATTTTCCAAAATCCTTGCAAGAAATATGGACTTCTTTTTTTCTACTTACTAAGGGGTTTTACTGGCTTCCTCAGTCTTGCTTTAAACTTGGAGTATGCTGTACTTTGTGCTGTCTTTGTATGTTACATTGTGGTCAGTAAAAACTAACAAAATTTATGGGCCTAATGAGAGCTGCATGTGTTTGATATGCGTCTGATAGTTGACAGTTTCAAATATGGACTTATTATGGACCCAGGAAGGCTCACAAATTTTTGAGACAATGACTTCCTTTTTGGCACTGCTTCTCTCAAATTTTCTATTTGTCTTTAGAGCACCTTTTAACCACAAAATGCATACTTCCTTTTTTGTAATTTTATTTAAAAAATACCTCATTTGTGCCTGTACAATGAAGTACTTGGTTAGCCATTCACAATTAATTTTTTAAGCATAAAAATATGTATGACTGGTGCAGTTTTTGCCCATGCAAACTGGAACCAAGTGTTGGACTTCCTTCAACTGCAAATCTTTCATTTCATGGCATTAATTGGTATATCTTAATGATTAATCTCTCCGTTTATAAACACAATATTAACATATTACTGTGTAGTAGAAAAAAGACTAATGGAACTTAAGTGTTCCTGATGATAAATTTTTCAATGCATGGAAATAAGATAAGATAATCAGTTTACTTTCATATACTCCCTCTTCTCATGTTCTGGAAGTAAAGGAGGAGGAGAACTTAATCTTATCATCTAATGCATAATGTAAATCAGGAATAAAACTAAGGTACTTGAGAAGAAATGGTTAAAGAATGTCAAGCTCAGTGGAGTGAAGGTAATGCCACTAACATTGATCTCTCTCTTGACACTAGTACTTCTTATTGCTCAACACCCTGGGGGCTTTGCAAAAATCCTCTATTTTTTTTCTTCTTTCCCCTTCCATCTTCCTCTCTCACCCACACTATACCTCAGCTGTTACTCCCCTAGAAATGAGTTGTGGTGGGTTGCCCCTGCCCAGCAGCTAAGCACCCACCCAGCCGCTTGCTCGTTTCCCACTCCCAGCAGGACAGGAGGGAGGATAGGAAGATAAAGAGCAAGAAAAATCATGGTCAAGATAAAGACACTTTAATTTGTGAAGGAAAGAGGAAAAAAGAAATGATGCAAAGGCAATCATTGATCATCTCCCAAAAGCAGATTGATGCCCAGCCAGTCTACGAGTAATGGCTACCTTGGAAGACAAAAGCCCCGAGGTTTTTTTTTATTGCAAAGCAATGTTACGTGGTATGGAATATTCCTTTGGCCAGTTCAGTTCCTCTGTCTGCAGGCTGAAGGATGGGAATGGTGGCAGAGTGAGAAAAAGAGAAAGCCTTGATGCTGTGGAAACGCTGCTCAGCACCAGCCAAATCCGAAACACGCACTCTGTGAGCAGCTATGAAGAAGGTTAATTCCATCCAAGCCAGGCCCAGCACAAGAGTACGATTAAAGAACAGATTTTATTATCTTTTTTTAAAAATCCATCTTTGTTCATCTTGTTCCTTTCCTTTCACAAAAAAAATATGTCTGCTTTTCTCTGCTTTGATTAGCTACCTGCAATGCCCTGCTGTAGTTAAGGTTTCCACCATCCCTTCTGCTCCAATGAGAGAAGAATCTCGGTACATGCTCCTCGTCCACGGCAGCGGGTACGTAGTTTCACATGTTCTGATTATTTTTCTTGTAGGTACATGATCATTTTTTGGCTCCTGTCCAAGCGCTGTGTAACTCAGCAGCGTCTGATGGCTCTTTGACAGAGTCAAGAGGTTCATGGTAACAATCTAATTTTTCCACAGGGCATCTGTCAGTGCTAAGACAACGCTACGTTTTAAAGAGAAGGAATCCTGAAGTTAGGAAACTGTTCAGTGAATGTGCAGCACTCTCAATAGTCATAGTCAATAATTATGAGAAAGTAAGGGGGAATATAGTAGGAAAATTTTGTTTTAATCCTGTGCAATGACTGTAATTCTACCTGGGCTTGTTTTACTTCCCTCTGTGTTTGTTTGTTTTTTTTCCAATCCTGCAATGAAAGTGAAGTTGCATTAGAAACTTGTCTTTTGTAGCACTAGACTTGAAATAATACCTGTTAATTAAACTTCACCGGAGCAAATACAACTTTCTGTGTACATGTAAAAGCAAGTTACTCTGTTGTGCAGAGTAATCCAGCCTTGCAGAATTTTTTCTCACATTTGTTGATGCTGCTGGACATGCAAAGACCTGTGTGTTCAGTTTCTCTCTTCTCACTTTGTGTTTGAGAACTCTGCAAATAACAGAGAAGAGTAACCTGCATGTCGAACAATAGTTCAGACTTTTCAGAGCAGAGTTAAAGCACCTGGTGCTGCGGAACGTATGAGTACAATGTAAGACAAGGCGGTATTTAGTGCTTCCACCAATCACTTAAGCTATAGCAGCAATATAGTACCAATAATATGCTCTTTCTTCCCCCTTCAACTTTCAGAATGCTTTATAGTATGGAACAAAATGATCAAGCTGCAGTTTGTACTTTGTATGTATTTCATGTGGTTTGATTTGACGGTTGTGTTTCTCAGCTCCAAAGGCAGGCATATTTTTAGCAGTTGAGCTGCATATTTTGATAATAATAGTACACTAGTTCCTCTTGATTTTTTTTTTTTTGTATTTCATGAGATACTCCTGTAATCAGCTAGTCCGTATCTGTAAGTTTTGTATTCTCATGCAGAATATGAGGAATTTTACAGTTATTATTCTTTCGTAATAGTAAGCAAATGAATCACTTGGGAAGGGTGCTCAGATGTGGTCGCAGTGAGCTGCATAAAGTCTTAGTTATGTGTAAGTGGATTGCTGTGATAGGAATTTGTAGACCTATTTATAGAGAAGTAAATTCTCATCCAAATATTTATGGACTCCTGGGTGTGTAAATGCAGTTTGAAATAATGACTGTGAAAAATCTCAGCTCCTGCATGGATTTCCCAAAGTGTTCAGTGCTAAAGAATTCTGGATAGTTTATAGAGGGCAGTTTGAGTGTCAATAAAGTTTTTATTCATTTGCATCTATAAGCATTAGTTTAGACTGCATAATTATTTTCTTTTATAAAGTTTGTAAAGCTTTTAGACTTACAGAGAAGCCCTTGCCCTCATTAAAATGGTACATTATGATGATGGTGACAGGTTTGCAGCAGGAGGAGGAAGTATTGTCTGCATCCAGACAGGGGCTTCCTCCCTGAGGGATATGTGATGACAGGCAAATTGATGCGAGGGATGGATGGAATGTGGGCTGGAATATGCATACTCTGGTTTGGAAGACCAAAGCTCTGTCTATACCTAATAGCAGGTCTCTGACAAAAGATTTTTCAGGGAAGGATGTGGGAGCAGGACAGGCAGAGAGAAATCCTTCTCCTAATAAATACGTCTAGCTTCTGACAACCTGTGTCCTTGGATGGTAGCCTGTATGTGAGTGTATGGGTGCAGTGAATGGTATTTTAAAGAAATAAGGACAAATTATTTTCACATTGTACTTTGCACGGGGGTAGTGGAACTGTGTCAGGGGACTAAAAGCATGAAAAGTAAAGTGCTTGGGGCGCAGCCCGTCCCACTTCCAAAATTGCTGTTTTAGAGGTTTTGAGCGCACTTCAGAAGAGATTTGCTCTGTATGGCTGCAGTGGTGTACCATTCCTGTTATATTGGCTGAGAAAAGGCTTTACTGTGTATTAATAGGATATGTTCATTTAAAAAGCAGGCCTTTAATTTGGAATTTTGCATAAGAAAAAAGAAGTAAGGAAGTAAATGACTTCTATTTTTCTTTGCAACTGAAGTTTCTGTTGGTTGATGTGATTGGCAAGGAAACCGCAGTGGTATTTTCGTTGGCTCGATTATTGTTCCCCTTACCTTGGCTACCTACATAGCAGAGTTCATGCAAGAAAAGTGTTTCTTCCCTTTCTGGGGCTTGGAAGCTTTAAGAAAGCTCTAGCTCTAAAGTTGCCAGTTTGTATCCTGTTTACTATTACATATAGGATAGATAGATTTAAACTCCCACTTTCTTCTCCTCTGGTGAATTTTGCGTATTCCTATTGTAGAATAAGGGAAAGCGTTTAAGTGTTTTCTAGGTATGCTGCTCTATGGTTTCATTTTGCCCTTAGTTTCCAGGAAGAAACATTAAATGCAAATCATTTTTCTTTATTTGCAATAGGTCAAACTAATTTAGCTAAAGTTCACACCCATCTGCATAGAAAATTATTGTAAACACAATAAAATTCAAAGGTCATTTCTGTGACTGAAAGAAGATCAAAGGTGCTTTCTGTGCTATTTTAATCCACTTCAGAGAATTGTAATGAGTTTAGTAAAGGGTGAAAGTCCAAGGCTTTCCCTTGCTGTTGTCCTTTGTATAACTCTATTAACTATTCACTGGTCTATCGTTATAACATGGTCAAGGGTGAATGAAGGAGAACTTGGCAAGGGGAACTTAGTTGGAGTATAAGACCTCCTGATGTATGCTGATTTTGTTGATATGTTTCATCAGTCGAAGAGTAGCAGCTCAGAAAGCAGGAGTGAATCTTACCCCTGATTATGAAGCCTGAATACACACAGCCCATTACAAAAGTAAATGCTGATCTCTACAGTCAGGCTGCAAAGCCATTGTACTTTACATAGTTTCAAAAATAATCTTGAATAACAGACCCATATGTGGGATCTTAAGGCGTTTCCTGGTGCTTAAGGAGGAATATGCCTTGCTTGGTTTCTGTAAAATGCAAATATTTACAAGTTTTTCTTTTACCTAGCAGTCAGAATGTTTGCTATGGAGCTGGTCTAGCCCCCCTGGGCCCTTTTGAAGCCATTTAAGTGGAGGTTATTAGGCCATGACGCTACTTTTCGGCTAAAGAAGTGGCCTGAATCTTGAGTACATTTGGCTTACTACCTGCAGGTAGTGATCTCTTCAGAAATCATGATTTGCAGTACAGATAATCAGAAAAACCTAAGCAGCAGTTTGATAGTACTATAAATGAAGATGACTTGATCATGTAATACATAATGTTGTAATTTTTTTATCCTGTCCTGAATGGATCAATTGCTCTCTAGTTATCTGGAATGGTGTTTAACTCTTGTTTCTCTAATGTGAACTTGCAGTAATTTGTTACATCGCACAATCAAATTGGTTAACATATTTAAAATATATTTGCTTGAAGATAAAGGAGTTACAGAGAAATACTTATTGTTTTCCTTTTTTTATTTAGTTTTGAGCTGGTGCAATGACCTCTGGTTCCGATTTCTTTATGACAATGTGTGCAAAGCTGCTGAGCTGTGGTAGCTGATCAGACCCATGGAATGAGAGAGGGGTGGGGTATTTTGGTTACGAGGCTGGTGAGGTTTGCACTGATTCTCAGATCTTTCAATATTTTGCTCAAAAAAAATAAAAAAAAGGGATTCTATTATTTGATTTGACTCTGCTACAGATACTATATACCATCTTCCATTTCTTTTTCAAAGTTAACAAAATTATAGCTATAGACCAGCTATAAGGCCAAAGTACCCTCCTAAATCCCCCTCTCCTCCCCCCCAAAAAAGCCAAAACACCCAACCAAATACAATAACCAAACCAAAATCCCAAACCCTGTCTAGAGTGAAAGGAAAACTACCTTTTCATTAAACCTCTGAAACTTCTTCTAAGTTCACCCAACTCACTGATGAAAGACTTGACTACACAGTCGTATGCAGATTAATAGGGAAATTTCATTCCTGATGTAGAAAGCTTGCTTCAGCTTATAACTCCTCCAACTAGTAAAATGCCAGTCTGAAATTACCCCGTTCAGCTGATTAAGTCCATTGCAAAGAAACTAGCAGTGTTTCCATGGAAAAACACAGACTCCATCAATAAACTTTCTAAGCTTTATGGTACTACCCAGAAGGGAATTACCCCCTGAGCGGATGAGGCAATTAATCTCTTTCTATACCGTCACTTGGAGAGTTCTGGCTGCAGTGAACAAAGCCCTTTAAAAGCAATAAAAAGGGTTGCTCCCTGACTGCTTCTACAGAAATTTATAGGATATTGTCCACACAAAGACATTTCCCGGTGGAATGTCTCTTTTCACCGGTAGCCTTTGGAAATTGCAAGAACCACAAAGCATGCACTTACATATGCCCTGTGCTGCTCTGTGAATGGAGCGCGTTAGTATTCTGCAAGAATGGTATGTGAGATACTACATTATATTCAGATTATTATCCACCCAGGTCCTGAAAGTATGAAATGAGGATGCTAGTAAATGTGACAGCTTAACAACAATAGTATTTGATTTCACATTAATTTATCTCTTGTGGAGAACAGATATATTGTTTTTTAGTCACATCTGTATTCCTCAAAGAAAACCAATTCAAGCTAAAAGAAAGTTTGAATGCCAGGAAGAAGATCATTAGGTGTGATAAATGCATCTCTGAATGATCTTAGTGTGCCTGCTGAAGGGAAGAATTTCAGGGAAGACTGGTGGAAATTAAAAGTTTTCAGCTCTGGAAAGTTTCTTGTTGGCGATACTAGTGACAATCAACGTGTCTCAGAGCTATCACTGAAAAAGTTGGAAATTATTTCCTCTGATGCTATAGCCCTTTCTCTTGGGAAGTAAAATGGTCAAGTGGATTCTGGTATGATTAGAAGTAAATGCTTAATTTAATTGGGATTAGCTTTGCAGGACAGAATCCTGTGTAGGGTATATAGATCAAACTTTATCGGGGTAGTTTGCACGTAGTACACGCTTGTCCTGTAACTCTGTTTAAATTAGCAGGTTAAAGTTGCTTATAATTCCTCTGAATTTGACCTGTGAAAAGAAAAGGACACTTAAAAGCTGAAGTCTTCAAAATACTCAGATAGTATTTTGTATTTATTTATGTATTATTCCCTGATGGGCATTTAACTCCAGTTAGTTTTGTGGAGCCTGAGTTACCATAGGAGTATTCTGCGCTGTACTGCAGCGTGCTGGGAGAGAATCTTTCGTGTTAATCATTCAGATGTTTGTGGGGTCACAGGTGGAGGAGAAGGAAGTTCTCAGTTAACAGGTCGTGTTTCCTATCCCACCAGTGCAATTTAAGTTATCTGTGTTACATCAGTGATATCAAATGCAAAAATAAATAAATGGAATTACTTCAAGTGATGCTCAAAACTTTAAAGTTGAATTGTTTTGCAAACTTTTCAGTTGCAACTTATGAACAACTTCCAATTTTCAGTAATGTTCAGTGATCTGTAATATTTTGAAGTTGTCTAGATCCATTGTGTATGTTCTTATGTCATTTAACATACCAAATGTGATTTCCTCTAACTAACAGTTTGAGGAACTAACGTGGTAAGTGACATGTTTCAGTCAGTTTACCTTGGTGGTTGACCCATATCTGTAAAATTTGCTCCTATTTGACATAGGATTCTAGTTAATAAACCCATTATTTGTGTGGGATTGAACTGGGAGGACTGTGTACATTTTGTGGTTATGGTATTTAAGTTGGATCAGAGAAGCACTCTGGGTGATATATTTTATTTTTTTTTAATGTGCATCTTGAAAGCCTTATGGCCTTTCATGCATATCAGAGAATAATTGATAGGTGAATTGTGTAAACTGAGAGACTAAATACAAACGTATTCAGTCATAGTACTCGGTGCGTAGTATGGCTTTCTGGAAGCAGCTGGGACTCATAATAAACAATTGCATCTAATGTAGGTCCAGGCTAGCTACACGGCAGGAGCCTTTGAAAAATGTGGATGCACCTCCTCCAAACATGCCAGGCATGGATAGAACCTGCCTGGTTCTATGAGCAGTGTAGACTTTGGCTGCTCTTTTCTGGAGGTTCAAAACCCCTCCTTCGCTGCAAAGCAGCAGCCTATTTTCTGTTTTGAGAGTCACTGCTTTCTCAAAGTTGTGTAGCTGAGACTTGCTTGTTGCATTACTTCTCCACCTCAGTCCTTTAAGAATTACCTTATTGGCTGCTTTTGGCCACAGTCAAACAGCAAGACAAAGCTGAAGCAGGTAGGAGTCATATGTAGTATAGCATCTTTGGGAAATATGGTGAAGACATTTTCCTTGTTTTTTTACTGTTTCCAAGTGATACTAATCTAAAACGGCGTTCTGTGCAATCAGTCTTTGCAGGAAGACTCTCCTGGAAAATTCTTATATTACTTATGTCAGAAATCTGAATGCATATTCATGATTATTCAATTACCTGGATGTTGTGAACTTGAAACAGCATTTGTGACTGTGTTTCTATCAGAAACCTGCCCAAACACTGAGTTTCATCACAGGTCCTCCACAAAAATCCCCAAACCTACCAAACCCCAAACCCAAGCATGGTAGTCAAGCTGACTCAGCCTCCTTAAAATAGTAATTTACAGATATTAGTGTTGAAAATGGAGGTAATTTTTTTTTTTTTATTCAGTGTTGTGCAAGTTACGATTTGCTTTCCTTCTGACATAAGTATTACTTTCAGTTTAAAATTATTCTCTGTATTTAAGACTCATAACTCATAAAAACAAGCATCCAGATACTGCATTACTAGGATAGAGTAAATACCCCAAAATCTGAAATCTTCTGTAGAATCCTGCTGGAAAAGGGTTACATATTTAATTGGATCATCGTTTATGGATGAAGGGGATCTGAACTGAGTTACACCTGCTTTTAAGAACAGAGGTCAAGCAAATACATTGAGCCCTATACGGCACCCAGGGGATGTGAAAGTTTCCCTCTCTGTCTCAGCAAAATCTCTCCGATTCTGTACAGCTCCTCCCCGATGGCTGGCTATGCATCGGAAGCCAGTTATTGTCCAAGATAAAGCCTGGCAATCCTAATCTGGATGATTATTGCTTTTTTTTTTTTTAACCAGTTGTAGGGGCATACAGGAACATAGTTCCTGAGGCTGAGTTTTACAGTGCATACCAGAACACTTGCCGTGGGTGTCAGAAATCATCCAGCCTGCACACATTTTCTGTACGGACAGGCACATTTCCTCCAGGTGATAGGAAACCTCATTTTATTCCCAATGAATTGGTTTGGATTGGTTTGTATTCAAAATGATCAACCTTCAAGTTTAAAATAACAGTGATTTTCTGAAATACGTAGTCTGAATTACTGTCAATTTACTTGGACTGTTTCCTTCACACACACCATAGGTACATCGTGATCCGTTATTCTCATTCTAAACAATATTACACTCATAACACTTTCTGTCTGAAGTTGGAGTATTTCATTTAGAGAAGTGTGTGGCTGTCTCCTGATGTGAACAACCTGCAGAAGGGAATGAGCACAATGGATTTGTCTAACAGTTACAGAAGGCAATGAGTGCTTACACTGGGGAGTGGAGGATTATTTAGTTTTTAACTCTGCAAGGCTTGCAGTTTAAAAATTATGATCGATGCAGTAAATGAATCTTGAATCTTGGGTCCTGTCCCATGACTGTTTTAAGGGACTAAGTCATTTATGCAGTCTGGGGACTGACTCATCTTAAATGGGAATCATCATTGCTTTCTTCAAAAAGGAAGCTAAATATCCCTTCTTTCGCCTAATAAGGGTTGTAAAGTTGCAGGAAACTGTTTCAGTCAGTGAAAGTGTAAAGGAGAAAATATCTGATCTTCAAGCATAGGTATCATAAGTGTATCATTACCTTGTACTGGGAGCTGAAATACAGCTTTTCTGCTAAATATTGCCAATCTTATATTAGGCTGGGACCACTGTTCTGGGCCTTTCGATGCACTTGTTAAGCTATTATGCATACTTTTTTTTTTCTTCTTTTTTTCCCCCCTCTTTCCTTCTCCTGAAGTTATAGGCAATTTGAAAGGCTCCTTTGATAATTATTATGGCATATTGGGAGGAAGGGTAGGGACAATCAGTGTAATAGTGTTTTTTTTTCAGTTTGCACATTTGACACTTCTGTGCACTGAGTGACTTGTAGCAAAGGTAGTAGTTTGTTCTTTCTGCCCATGAACAAGATGTGTTCATGTGTGGACACTGCTTATGCATGGCAGATGTGCGCAGCGTGGTGTGAGGTGTGTCCTGAAAGCGCTGGGCTTGCCTGTCCCCATTTGGGCTCTGTCGTGTGCTTACGACAGACCAGATCTGTTATAGCTTCAACCTGGCACGTGTCGCGGTTGCTACTGAGATACGTGGTGGACGAAATGGAGCTGCAGCACCTGGAAGCTCTGGTAACCAAAGAGTTCAGAGTTTGACAGAGCTTGCAAATGAAAGAAAACGCCTGGCGAAAGCCTTGATGTGCAGGAGCTACTTTTGGAATAATCCTACAGCAAGTGGGATGTGCCCCAAAAGAGAAACTATGTGAGAGAAAGCAATTAAAACTGGAACTAATCAAATATAATGCCAGTTGGTGCAACAAGTAATAATTTGATATTTACAATCTGTTCTGGTGTTGTAAAACTCACTGGGGGGCTGATACAAAGAGCAAGATATTTTCTGTAGCAGAGTCCAAGTGAAATGATGGTACTGATTGTGATTTGTAAGGCTGAGAATACTTTCCTGGGGGTATCTGACCCTCTGCTATGGTCTTCTTTTCCATGCTTCAACCTTACAAAGTATCACGTGAAGTACCACAAAGAGTAATTTGTTCCCTTTCAACTTTTTCCTAGGTGGCAACACCACTGTCATCTGTTGGCACAGTAGGCAGAAGACAATGAAATTTAAACGAACAGCTTAAAAGTGACAATTTTACTTGCGTTGGTCTTCTGTCGTGCTTTCCATGGCAGGCATGGCTCTTTCCCTGCTGAATAAAGTCAGAGCAAAATATATTTAACAAGATGTGGTTTTTGAATATGATTCTTAGTCTGAGGCTAATTTAATAGAGAATCCTCACTAATTTGGAGGAAGATCTTTTTGTTGTTAGTGTTGTTCTTGGATAGCCAACGATAGTAAAGGATTAAAAACAGATTTCTCAGTATAAATAACAATAAATTGAAATAGCTGATCTGGTAAATTGACTTGGAAAGTTAGGTTTTCCACATTCATGTGAGATGCAACTTCTTAAATAACCTCTTACTTTCAAATGTTAATGGCTTTTGTATAACTGAGTTTGAGATAAACAGATTTCTTCCTGTTTTAAAAAGAAAAACTTTGGTCTTTAAGTTTTAATGTAGGCTGTAGTTCGTCTGGGACTGGCATTTTAATAAACCTACTTATCTTACAGAACACAATTTAGAAAAGAGAGGAGAAGTCTTTTGTGAATAACTGCATTGTTTGTTTCTCACTGTGGTGTGAAATTATGTTTAAGATGAGTTTGTTTGGTTTTCCAGTGACTTTAATGAGAGAGGGGTGTACGCTCAAAATTCCTCACATCCCTAAAGTTCCACCCCATAAGATATGTACAAAATGTGTAAGTGATTGTTATGCATTATTGACCAGAACAAGATTCAAATTGGATGTTGTTTTTTTTTTTTTTAGAAAGGAGAAAATGAACTTATGACAGAAGAGCTCTGCCCATTACTTTTATTCTTCAGCAAACTGTTTCATTAAGAATATCTGCTGTTTGTGGTTCAGACTCAGGGTATCCCTGACCTAGTTGTTTGAAAGGATACTGAATCAACAGATTAAATCATTGGGGAGAAGAAAACTAATTTAGTGCGAGAGAACCTTGAGAAATCTTTGAAAGATTTATAGAAATTTCTACTCAAACTATCTTATCTTTGGCTTTATGAACTTAAAGCTAAAGCTTAGAAAAAAAAAAAAAGTCCTCAAAACAGATGTGAAGTGCTGAGTGAGCACATGTGATCTAGGAGTTCAGGGAAGGACAATCTCCCAGCTATCATGTGTAAAGCAAGGAGTGGATCATTAAATAGGAAAGGAAACTTGTGGGGAATGTACTTGCAAAATATTCCACAGAGTAAATGACATATGAAAAGACAAGGCCGTTCCAGATTCATTTGCACAGATGCATACTACCAGTTATCTAGGTATGTTTTCAGATTTTAATTATTTTTTTTTTTTTTTCTGCTGGGAAAANTATTCCACAGAGTAAATGACATATGAAAAGACAAGGCCGTTCCAGATTCATTTGCACAGATGCATACTACCAGTTATCTAGGTATGTTTTCAGATTTTAATTATTTTTTTTTTTTTTCTGCTGGGAAAAAATACGTAAGAAACAGTAGGCAGAGTGAGTGCAAGTTAATGTTAGCTATGGGCAGGGATGTTTTACGTTGCTCTGCCCTGTGCGCAAAGGAGCTATGTGTGATGGTGTTTCAAAAGTGATGTCTTCTTTTGGTAACCAAGGAAGAAAGCATTTAATTGGTCAATGTTTTGCAGTCAGTAAAAATCATCTGGGTCTTCTATTTGAAATATCTTGTGGACAACTTGAGAACCACCGATGTCTCTTTTTCTTAGGAGAGTGGATAACTGAAGCACTGTGCTAAAAACTTCTGATCAAGTCAGTGCTTGTGAAGACTTGTGTCTGCCATCATGTGCTGCCATACCTAATTTCTCCAGTAATATTTCAGTGATCTTTCCTGGCAGGAGTGAAATAATTCATTAAAAATAGGTTATTTTCATACCATTCTGTTTAACCATGTGTTTGTTCTATGCTAAGTACAAGGTGGACAACTGCATTTTGTCTTTAAGAATGATTAAAAATAGTATTTTGAATGAAGAGTTACTGCTGTATACTTAACATGAAAACCGAAAAGCATATGTGTTAAGTTGACCGCTCTTTTCATGTTACAGAGACATGAATGAAAGGATTACATAACTTTTGTTCTATAGACTCTTATCTTAAAAATTTAGTATTTCACTAAAGTTGTGATATGGAATAATGATATATAGTTATATATCAAAATCATACAGTACCTCTCAACAAACAAATGACAGGCTTATTAAAACAGACTGTACAAGAAGATATTGAGAGACAAGTACATTCCTGCAGGTTATTAAAAAAAATAAAGAAAAAGTTGATAAAGGCATCTGGTGCTTGAGGGTAATTCATCAACAGTTTAATGGTTGCATGGGCAGCATAGATACATGGGTTTTGAGTTACATATTTGCAAGTATTGACATCAGTAGTATTGAGGAGAGAAAAAGACTCATGAAATTAACCTTGAAAGCTGAGCTACCTTTATGAACTCTTATGTCATTTCTCTACTTGCCTATGTACTTCCTTCATCATTTAAGCTCTAAATGGAGCACGTCATTAAACCCATGACATGGGTGAGATACTTTTTTTTTACTGTGCCTTACTTCCCGAGTAAGGCAAAAGGGTCATCTGTATGCCTGACGCAAAACTCAAACCCGTGACTTCCTGCATTGCTTTGATGATTCCACACCTGTAAGTTTGGCCTCCTAAATTTCTATTTTCGGTAATTGCTGTGTAATCCTGGCAATAATTTATTTATTAAAATTGCCTTACAGTCTCACCTTGTGCCACCTCATTGCCTGTCTCCTGCTCATTATGGAATTCAAGAAATGTCCCATGGAGCTGTTTTGTGGTTGATTTTGCTGCTTAAATCAAAGCAAGTAGCAGGTCCTAGGAGAACCCCAAGTCTTGAGCCACTTGCACTCTTGTTTTTTTTTTTTAATTGGGTAAGAAATAACAAAGTTATTTCTTCAATGAAGCGAAACATTGCTTGCTCCCGCTGGTGTTCTGAATGGGCTTTGATTAGCAAGTTCCCCTTCTGCTTTCCCACAAGACTTTTTCATCCCTGAAAGGTATTCAGTCCTATTTCTTCTTGCTTGTTTTCCTTTCTTTGTGTGGCAACTGCTATGGCTTTGTGTTTCACCAGTGACTGGAAGAACTCCTTTCTATATGCCAACAAAGATGATGCCCTACTGCTGGTAAATTTTATAGCAAGCAATCTTGACTGCTGTGGCGCTGGCTATAGCATTCAGAGGAAGCAAGGAGGATGCTAATTCAATTGCAAAATGTACGTGTGAGAACATTCATTGTAATCGTTCAGAGTTATTCTGATAAAATTTTGTTTATGTAAAGCTCAGTTGGAAATGGTTGCAGTTTTGATGAAACACAAGGAAAGATGGCTTGTTTTGGTAGTCAGAAAATGGGTCAAACAATTCTGCTTGGAGTTTCAGTTTATTAAATATGTTTCCAGGTGTCTAATCTCTCTCACCCTCTCAAATACCAATGTGACTTTTAATTGCTGTACATCTTTGTGTTATGCTGTGAGTACCTTTCTGTTTTTTCCAAGAGTTTTACTTTCCCCATGCACAGTCTGTTCCAAACACAATTGGCAAGGATGGAACTTTTTTACTATTCAAATCTTTCCTGTAAACTGCCCTTTTATAGAGGTATCTGTGAAAAGTTAACTTTGACTCATCCTAGCTTGTAAATATTTGTACTGTGTGGCTGGAATCTCTTTATACAATAGAAGTGTTCAGTGCTGTTATTTATGCTGCTCAATTATCTTAGCTCATCATTTTTTTTCTAAATGCTGTTTATACTGGTGATAGGGAAGCAAAAAGTAAAACAATGTGTTTAAAACAAAGTCAAGGTGACTCGAAGGGAGAGGCTGCAAAGTCACGCCAATGCTGCAAAGCAGTGTACACCCAGCCTTATGGATTGTAGGTGGCAGCGCAGAAGACCTCGCATCAGTCTTCAAGAACAAACAGATCTAATGCTTTTAAATAGTCAGCTGTCTTCCCGTGATGATTTATTTTCCTGGAACAGTAGTTTTTGACCAGAAATGAAGGATTAAAGTCAGGACATCCTGCTATTGGAGGAAGAGAAGATACCTGTAGGTCGTAACTATTTGATCAAAGGAGAATGTTTGTAAAATACAGTATCATTTGGATTGATCACCTCTCCAGGCTGTTATCCTGATGAATAGCAGGGACACCCTAGCATTCACAGGAGAAGGAGGCAGAGAGGTCAGACCTAAGGCACAGAATCTGGAGCTGGGAAGTTCTTTATTTAGTTGTTCTCTGTGAAATAGCTCCAGTGTGACTGTAAAGTGCTCGCTCACTGGTTGTGCTGTGTGTCCTGGAACGCAGTGATAGCAGTAATAGCTGCTTGACAGGATTTATACAAAGCCAAATTTCTAGGTGTTTGCATCCACCATCGTGATAACAAGAAGCTCGGTGCAAGAATAACTAATCCTGCTGATACTTTGTGCAGAAAAGAGGAATGATTAAACAAATCTAACTGCAATAATGTATGTGCAATTACATCCCAGCTAAAAATTGTGACTTGAACTCCACATTTGTGAAGCTGTCTTTGTTTATAGTACTTGTTTCCATGAAGCTGAGCACCTTGCTGCTGCTTTAATTGCTTAATAATTTGAAGGTGCTCATTTATTTATACGATTGCCTTTCCTTCCTTCCTTGGTGTAATTGCAAGAACGTTGAGATATTATTCCTTTAAAGTGATCCTTGCCATACAGCATTATCTTAGTGTTTCTGTTGTTCAGGAAATACTCTTTTTTTTAAAAGACTTTTTAAGACTTTAATAGACACGTTAAAGGTTGTGTTAACTTACTAGGAACAAGGTTTTTGACAGAAGTTGTCTAACACAGCTGATATCTATGCTTTTATTATCTAGAGTATTTCTTCACTAACCAACAACTAGGAAATGCACTGTGCTCTTACAGAAGACCAATGCACCTATAGCCTCCTCAGCCCTGGCAAGAAAATGTCTTGACAATATGCTATCTTTTTTTTTTTTTTTTTCCAAAGTAATGCATAGACATGCTATGGAATGGGCCTAACTATTATTACTTCATGTTTATTACCTGTTTAACACCCCACTTTGTAGTTCTTTACCTAGCATCCTACAAAGTTACTAGGCTTCTTAATCTTTCTTTTCGACTCTGAGCAGAAGGAATGAGAACAAACTGCTACCTGCACAGCGACTTTAAATCTCCTGCATTGCGATGTAGACTCTGTATCTTGGCTCAGCCCTGTTTTACACTGTTTGTACTGTATTTATAGATTGTTTTTTTGTGTGGGAAATCTTACACATGCATGTATCCCTAAAGATCATCAAATATGCTGTCATTTCCATGTTGCCAACAGTGGGAGGAATTTACCACATCTATGCTCACACACACATGTATGTATATAAATATATTTTTACACACCTTAGATGCAGAAACTTCTTATTAGTTTCTGCATTTAATTAGACAAAAAGTTGATGAATAAATCTTAGAGTAATGAAACAAATGAATGCTTTCTTTTACAGTTGCAGCCATCTAATCTGATTTACAATTTCTTCCTCTCTCCGTGCACCACCTTACGTTCACCTCTTCAAAAATCTCTGTAGTCTTCATTTATATCGTCTAATCCCCCAATTACCTTCCATGTCCTCTGTTTCCTTGTTACAGTATTTTCAGCTCTTTTCCTTACCTACCCTCATGTGAGCTACTGACTGCAAAAGGCAGTAAATGCTGTGGCTTTTTGAAGCAATATAGTTGCTGGTTGATCAACTGGTCTCTCTGCTGTCTTCAACCATGAAGGCTAGCTAGAATGAATCACATCATTGCTTTTGCTCCCAGTGGAAACCTTAAACTTTAATTTCTGCTTCTTTTTCAAATTTGGTGGAAATTGCCAAGTTTTAATAAAGGGGCTGACAACTGTTGTCATGCAAATCTCACTTTCAGAGAGTCAAGTGAACAGCATTTGAAGTCTTCACCATCAAAGCCAAAATATTTAGGAGCATTGGATTTACCTGTGAATTTTTGTGTAAGTTAGAGATGATGAAAGCAGTACGATCAGAGTGGTAATAATGTGGGTGTTTTTTTTGGTGTGTTTTTTTTTTTTTCTTTTGTAGACAGCTAGTATCAAATTGTTCTGGATGAAATATGGAAGGCAAGTGTAAACTGTTAGCAAACAAATGAGCCAAGTATGATTGGATTGTGGAGGAATGTGCTTTCTTGACCTTGAGCACTGTCTCCCTGACAAATCAGGTAGTTTTACTGTCATGTGAGGGCAGGAAGAGTCCCATAAATGACATGAAAAATATTTGAAATCTTTTCTACCATATGAGGTCATATAGTACATACACTATAAGAATACTATAGGTAGGATAAGATATGTATCTGTAAGGTTATATAGGTGATAGCAGAGTCTAGAAAGATTCCAAGTGAAAGATTTATGTGATGTTTGATACAGCTACTAACTGTAAATCTAAGTAGAAGCATAGAATGATGCAGGCTGGAAGGCAATTCTGGAAATGATTTGGTACAAATTGTACAAATTGCTTGTTCAAGCAGGGGCAGCTCCAGAGTTAAATCCCACTTCAAAGTACTTCCATGCCAGTACTTGTAAGGAAAAGACAACGACCCTCCTTTGCTAGGAAATCCACTGGAAGGAATGTGGAAGGTGAAAGACAGAAGAGTTATCCCATTCCTTCTGGAGAAAACAAAGTAACTGAGGAGCTACATATTTTCAGTTGAATAGGCTGCTAATTGTCTAATAATTTCAGCAGATCCTGACATCTGACAGGAGGCTAAAGCCAAATTGTTTAATGGTAAATCTATATTGTTTGCTTTGGCCTCAGCTGTTTTGTACGCATTCAGATTCTTGGACTGGTTTCTTTGCAGTAAACCACTGTGAAACCAATGGTCTAGAAACTGAGAAGTTTCATTTTTGTCCAAGACGGGTCTTACTGACTTGAGCATGTTTGTCTCAACGTGAGTTAAGGCAGAACACTGTTAGCATTAAGATGAAAATTTAAAGGTCAGGAGAAGGGGCTCTAAGAAGGCAGAAGACCTTTTCAATGACAAATATGAAAGTACGTTATTTACACTAAGATCTGCTTCCTCTTGCAGTCATTCTTTAGGGCTGCAAGGTGTTAATATACTACCCTAGTCATAAAGTATAGCCAGTACTTCCGATACACAGAGATTTCCCATGTATCTTTTTGGAGAATCAATGAAATATGTCTTATTCCTCCTTCAAGAGTAATAAAGCAGCTTGATAGGCCCTTTTGGCTGGAAGAATTCTTAATATAACTCCCTCTGCATCTCATTAATACCAATACAGTGTTCACAAGGGATGGGGCAGTTTGGTTGTGACAATCCCTAAGGCTTGGATGCACTCACTCCATAGAAATGTCTTTGCTCTGAAAAACTAGATTGTTAAAAGAAAACTATTATTTCTGTAAGTGTTAATTTTTATTATTTTTTTTAGGGAAAAAGAAATGAAATATTGACATGCACTCAACATAGACTGTTTGTGGAAATACTAATTTGGAGCTATTTGCTGGCAAAGAATTTTTTACTGAGTTTTTCTGCAAAATTTTCTGCATACATAGAGGAAGGGTTTTGGCGATACCACATTCCCGCTGTTTTTTTGAAGCGCACACACTCCTTTGATGCACTGTCCTGTGAAATCCACATTGAAAATCGGGTGGTTAGGTATTTTGCATTTGAGCATGTGCACTATTGCTTTTAGACAGCTTGTAGTGCTGCAAAGGAATTTTGCGTTAAAAAAATCTAGATTTATGAAGATTGTAATGTTTTCTCTTCACCACCTAGCAACCTTGTTTTCTGTAAATATTCCATTGATTCAGTGTGAATGGAGCTTGCTAAAACTGCAGAGGTGGTAAATCCCCCAGAGTATGAAGAACGAGTAGCTTCTTTCTGTGCTGTTTGTTTCAGAAAAATCTGTTTTTTTGAAGTTCACATGAAGTCCTACTTAAAGTGAAACTCTTAGCTGTGACTTTTAAGCACCTTTAGACCTTACTACTTTGCTGATTCCTGCTGTGGTAATTTGGGAGAAAACCCATTCCTGTTTTTTTTTTTTTCTTCAGTAGTTGAGTCTAGGAGTTTATAACAGAACCCCCACCACCTTGTTTATCCAGGACAGGCATGTGTGATGAAGTAAGACAAAGAATATGTAAAATCATCTATCGGTTTCCTTTTACTTTATATTTCTGAGTGAAGTGTAATTGTTTCAGTAAGGGAAACATTTTTGGTTTGCTTCCCAGAAAGCTTTTTGCTTTCTGTTGGGACTCACTGAGCATAGCATTTTATTTTGTAAGTGGTCGTGCGCCTGGCGAGTGATTCAGCCATGGAACTGCAAAGCCTAAGCAGACAGGCAGCAATTCCATATGTTTTCTGCAATGGGGTGGAAAACTGAATTTTCAGGATCTCGACATACAGTACAGACAGACAGAGTGTTTAATTAAAGCTCCTATACTCCCTACATGGCTCTTGGAGGGCACTGGCATCACAGGGTAGGATTTAAAACAGATCGTTGAATACTGAGATGTATTTCATTGCTACATTTAGGTATGTGGTTGTACAGAACTAATCAAAAAGGAAAATAATGAGATAGAAGAGCCTTGTAATCCCCTGAAAGAGCTTCCAAGTCCCCCATACCTCAGCCTGGAGTTTTGAGATGCTTTTTTGCCAGCTCAAAAGCTACATTTCAAGCTTCTCAAAGGCCTGGGCTTTTTATTTAAGAGAAATAATTAAGGTTCATTCAACTCTTTAAAAATGAAACCGGAGGAAATCAATTATATCCCTTTTTTTGTGCAATAGCTTAATGGCTCAGGGTATGAGCCAAGGAGTATCACTCCAGGTAAATGCCATTTCATGTCTCTTGCAGCACAAATTTTCCAAGTTAGGAGGCAGGAGATACCAATGTCCTTAAATTTAAAGATGTAAAATACATTTGAAAATTAAAGTGAACTAAAGGCAACTGCATAATATTATTTATTGTTATCATATTGGCAGGGAGGGAGGGAAGCTATCATGGAAATGGACTTAAACACCTGTATTGTCTTCTCATTGACTGTACATTTTATTGATTTTTGCCTGAAATAGGTTCTTATTACGATTTTGCTCATCATAGTAAGCTGACCAAGTATTTTTAATCAATGCTCACTGAAAATAGCTTAATATAAATAATCTGAAGTTTTGTTCTTTGGGGAATGGTGAGAGTTGTGGCATATTAGTGCAGCGCTGCAATCAAGATGCCCGAACACAGACATCTCTCTCTTCCTGTTGCACAGAAGAGAATGTGCCCTTGGAAATTAGGAGGTAAAGCATCATTTCAGTTTAAGTAAAACCCCACAGAACATAATTGGTTAACTTTTATGATAGTTTATCAATGAAATAGGTGTTTCCCTGTTTATTATTTCCCTGATTAAAGTATTTTTACAAGAATTTTTGAAAATTATGTCAATCTGACTTTCATATGTTATTAGCAGCCCAATATCTAATGGAATGGTATAACCAGAGCTTGATGTGCTTACATATAAAAGTTTTATGACTTTTTTTTTTTGATAAAAATTCAGCCATTCCTCCTCAGGAATAGAGATCAATTTTGTCTTCCCTTTGATAAGACAGTAGTGCTACTTGAGAGTAAATGTAGCTACTTAGAAACAGGCTTTGTAAGTAAATGCTGCATGAACATGCTAGAACTCTCATAAGTTCATGTACTCAGAAAGAAAACAATTCATAAAAGTATTTTCTTTTATAAAAAATTTCGAATAATCTGAACATTTTCAAGATTTGACATTAATACTGAACTGGAGAAATAAAGGGATAGTTGGCAGGATAAAAATATTTATGGTAAGAAGAAGCACTCTTAATCAGAAAGTGGTGAACTGTGATGGTGCCCTCACTCTAGAGTGTCCTCGTGCTGCAGTAGATATAATCAATATTATTAATAATGTTAGAACCAAGCAAATGACTTTCAATAGGGGGATTAATCCAATGAAATTTGTCTTGGTTATCTGCACTGGAACAGTCTGTATACAGATAAAGACTTTTATAGCTGGAATGTGGTTTTTTTTTTTCATGCATCCATACTTTAGCGTGTATTATGTTTATTCGTTATTTTCAGATAATATTTCCTATTGACAGCTAAGTTGTATGATAAAGCTGTATGTTATATGGAATTTTTCTGTTCTTCTGTGATATGTAGGAACATTGAATTTCCGATAACATACACAGCAGAATCCAGAGCTTACTCTCAGCTGCCTGCAAATCACGTTGTAATAACACTGGATTGTAACCAGCCAAGATACTATCAAACCAGAGTTAACAGTGGATGATGCATTAAAGCCCAATGTACTGTAAGTAATCAAATCCCAAAGAAAAATATTTAATACAGCTGTCCAGTGTGCCTGAAATATCTACTCAGTAGAACAATCAGTTTTAAGAGGATTTAAAACCAACTATTAAAATCCATCAATACTGACTGAACAGAACTTCCTGCAGGCAGGAAGGCAGGTGGCAGCACTGTCCAGTATGAGAGGGCTGGATCAAATGTCTCTATGCTGACTTCATACATAAAAAAATTTTTTTATGAAGTTTTAGTACTCATTTTTCTTTCTTGCACAATAACTATAAATTGTGAATACTGCTTTTATAAAGAATACTGGACTGTCAGCAGACCGTTTAAAAGGGTGCAAGAGTTGCACCTCAGCTGAACACTACATAGAAGTATTTTTTTTTTCAATGAGAAGCTATTTTCTGAATCATTAAGCAGGAAGGGTAGAAGTTTAAATCAGCTGGAATGTAGAACTGTGATCTCAATGAAAAGAGGGGGACCACAATGAAAAATGTGGCTGTATGGAACGAACTGAACATTGGGCCCGTTGACAATACATCAACAATAAAGAAAACAATGGTAAAGAAATCAGATACCTCTTCATAGTGTCTTCTGAATGAAATATAAAAAACACATCATAAAGAAATAGTGTTGAGACTGCTAAAGAGAATTATTAGTCAGGGCAAGGGAATGCTTTTGTCTCCATAGATTATTTAAATATAGGTGATTCAAAGAATAGGGGCAAACCCTATTACTACACTGCTACAAACCCTGTTACTACACTGAGGTTTTGTGGCTTTTTTATGTAGCTGTTTTTTCTGTTTTCTAGATATTAGAATGCCTTCAAATTGTTGAGTGAATAGTGTGTGCGAAACACTGTGAAGTACAAACTCGTAACTTAAATTTGATCAGTGTATGATGTGACCTTCATCAATTTTGAAAGCTTTAAAAATTTCTTGCTCTTGAAAAGTGTGGTGATAACTCCATGGTAGCTTATTTTTCAGTGCGTATCAGAAAAGAGAGTAAGCCCCACTTTGCTCATACTAGTACCATGAAGTTAGCTTCTAATGTCAAAGTAGGTATTCCCAAGGAAAGGAAAAACTGTTCTACTATAAGAGAGATTTCTCATGATTTACTGTATAGTCAGGGTCTGAAGGAACCTGGTGTTGCTCAGCTTATTTTTACAGGGGGGAAAAAAAAAGAAGAAAAAAATTTTCACGACTTAGGATATTTCATGGAATTAATTTTATTTTTTTTTTCCCAGCTCCTTCTTAGCAGGGATCAAAGTTGATTAGAGTTCTGCAGATAAATATGTAAAACATTTGATTATACCTCACATTTATTATTTCTGGAATAGACAGATAACTTTATCTGGTGCACAAAGATCAATGTATAAATGAAAGAAAAAGATATCTTTTCTGTAGGTCTGTCTTTTAACATGTTTTGTCATAATACTGTATCTATGTGATACCTAGAAATGTCTGTAATACACTTTGTAGACACATACTGGGCTGAGACGTGCCTGTAGCTTGGCACAGAGGCATGTTGTCAAAGCAAGAGTTCCTATAGGCACAGCGCCCCAGGCGTGCACGCTGCCTCCAGGATGCAGAATTTCAGAGTAGGTCTAGGTAGTGTAAGGGAGAAAACTTCCTAAAATTCGTGAAGAAGTCAAGGCGATGGATGCTAGGCAAGTGTTGTTGCTGCTGCAGTGTTGGACGCAATGTGGGCTTTCCAAAATTTTTCCTGTAAGCAGTGGTCAGAAACCGGTTTAGAGATGGTGGAGACGTCAGGTCGGTTCACTGAGGTCCACTTGATACTGCTCCTGGAAGGTCCAAAGACCTGTGAGGTTTTGAAGGGGTGGTTTAAAGAAAGGTAGAGGGAAGGCTATGTCAGAAGCAAGTTGCAGAGTAACTCGTGCAATATGAAACCCATGCGGCCCTGGGAGATGGTGCTGTACGCTCTTCAGAGGCAATTGCTGTTCTTTTGGGATGGTATCCATATCAAGAGTGCCAGAGCACATTATATTTTTATGAAAAATGTGTATTTACTGGGGTAGCAGGAATGTAATGGAGTGTAAAAAAATCGTGAGGTGGGGAATAAAAAAGGCTACATGGGAAAAAAAAAGAGGAGGAGGAGGAGAATATTTTTTAATAGCTTGTGCAACAATACTAGGAGTCTGTGTTATAAATGAGAGAAATATTAATTTTCCATTTGTAACCAAAAATTTGACTTTGGTGTTATCACTTTGGTGTTAGTCTTGTTGGATGGCTAGCAGGACTGAAACATCTCAAAAAACCCTAAACCTGTGTTAGTGTTGCAGTGTGTTTTAGAAAGTACATATTTTCTTCCAAAAAAGACATTACCACATTCAAGAAACTGACAAGTCAGAAGCATAAACAATCTTTAATTGCTTATGGAAAAACATCATAACAGATAATGTGCAAGATGGATTATAATTTAGGGACTGCTTCAGGCCTCCAGTCTGCCTTATAATCACAGATTAAAATTGGGTGAGAGGAAAAAAAGCTACATAACTACAGGGCTTCTCTTCAGGTGATAATGTTAGAAACTTCATACAGCTAATATCAAAACGTGCTTGACATTTTTAAGTGCTCTGAAGCACACTTTCTATTTTCATTTTGTATCTAAAGTGGCATAAAGCTACAGAGACCCGATCTTAGCAGATAAGGAGAAATTGATTTTCAGAACAGAGAATCACAGATAAGTAAGTAGAAATCATCAAGACTTGACCTCGGATGGCTTTGGTAAACAGAATAAAATCCAAACAAACAGTTTATGTACTTGTAATTTCAAAGAGCTTCTCACCTAAATCTGAAAACAATAGAGGCTAATCACTTTGGACCGACTATTTAATGAGGAAAAAGTGTGAGTAATGCTTTAAAAATAAATATTTAAGAATGCTTTTTAGATAGCCAAAAAGCCCCAGTCCTGCAGCTGACAAAGAGGGCAAAATAGTTGTAAAAGTTAAGTATTTTTTTAATTGTAAACTGTTAACTGTCTAGCAAGAGTGCAGCCTTATTAGAAGTTGTGAAGCCAGATGTACATGAGAACTGCATATTAAATGACATAAACATGGTGTTTATGCTGAGTGCTATAAATCAGGAGCTAAGGAGTTATGAAAAAAAAATTGACGGAAAACCAAGTAATCCCCTTCTTGATTTCGTTCTGGAAGTAGTAGAAGAATTGAAAATAGCAGCGCTCTACATGATTAATATGGTTTTTCATCAGTGTGTGAAATACTAAGCAAATATTAGGCATGAATGTAAATCGCTAAAAACAAGATGATAGGGCTGTTAGTCTAAAGTAGATCTTAGAAAAATAATGGAACAGTCGAAGTTGCTCTGTTTTATGTAATCACATGAAGGAAATACCAGTCACAAACTCTGTGATGGGAAGAGCTGGGGAATATCTGCAGAAGTTGTGAATTCATACGCATAAGCCATTTCTCTTAAGCTCTCTTAAAGCTTTCAACTTTTTTTCTCTTATGCTACCAACTCTTCTTTGGATGAAAATGTTATTCCTTCACTGTCTTTTTTTTTTTTTTGGTGGTTGATAAGAAACTGCTAAGGATAAGAAACACTGAATGACCAGAAGATTTCTCTGTTCCTCTGAATTTTTAGTCATTTGTAAGATCGTTCCCAGCGACAGACGGCTTCTGTTGGAGGAGCTGTGTTGCCAGCTTTTCCCAAATGGGAATCTGTAACTACTTGAGAGGTTATCAAGAACAAAGAAATGGATTGAAGCACTTCTATGCTTTGCTTTTAGGAAGTCTTTTTTCTAATGGTCTGCCAGTTGTGCTCTTTACATAAAAGGAATAGTAAAAATATGTAGCCTCTATTCAAAACATAGAATATTAAAATACTTGAGGACTAAATTTATAAAGACCTTTGAGACCAAGCTGAGACTTTCACCTGTGACTGAAAGAGAAGCCAATGACAGAGATGGAGAAATTTTGGCCATTGGGAGAATGGTAAGTAGTGAAAAAGAAATGTGAACTAGATAACACGGGGATTTGTGAAAACAGAAGATGTTCTACCGCAGCTGAATATGAGGTTGGATATGCAGTAATAGACATTAGTCCATGGGTAGGAGTTCCTATCCTGTACTCAGAGAAAGGGTTACTCTAGAAAAAACATAATTCTCAGTAGTTCCCACTGTGACACAGGCATCAAAGGGGCTAATCAGGTCATTTGATGTTCATCGGAGGACTTCAGACAGAGCAGTAAGATTTTATCTGGTGTTGTTTTAATGTCTAAAACACTGTGTTCACCTCTTGTGTGAGCAATTTGTGAAGCATTTTTGATACGGTGGGAATGGTGCGGAGAAAAATCAGTCAGCTATGCATCTGTCACTACCTACCACTCCAGGCAGAGCTTCAAAGGGGAAAATGTCCATCAGAACAAAAAAGGTGTCTTTTAACCAGATAGGCTGTATGCAAGTAGTTTAGCTTATAAACGTGGTGGTGTTATTGTTGGTTTTAATTGTAATTGTTCAGATTGCTGGAGGAGGACAGGGGAAGAGTAGGGGCTCTGTTTCTCTTTTACTTTGTTTTTTTTCGGAACTAGACATTACCTAGCTTTTAGTATGCACCCTAAAATCACTTTACACGGATCCATTTTTTTCTTTTTGACCATTAATTCAATTTGCCTTTCTGAAATTAGAGATTTTAAAATTATATTCTTGAATTAATTTTCATTGCAACTTTCTGGGGAAGGAGTATGGTCACAATTCAGCATAAAGTAAATTGAATGATTAAAATGAAAGCAATATTTAATTTTTTTGTCACATTATTCATGCTTAATGTTATGGAAGTTGCCATGGTGACCTCCGAATTGATTTGTTACGTTATATTTAGTGTTAATTTGCTTGCATTTCATTTCCATTTTAAAGGCCTTACGTCTATGTCTTGTTGGAAAGACCAATTGCAGCAGTAGTTTTGAGGTGTTCCATTGGAGATCTGCTGTTTGTAGTGACCGGGAAGTTTTAGCACAATTAATTTCAGGCCTCACGTAAATAAAGTCTTACAATTATTGCATCAATCCACAGTAGCGTTTAATTTTAAGAGACGCAGCCAATTTGCTGTAGACTAGACCTGAAGTTTGATGAGTTAATTAGGCTTCCTAACCTGTTATCTTACCTTTCATAATTAATACCATAATCATATTCATCTAAACTCAATTATACGGAAGTCACTGTGTGAATATTTATTAAAAAAAAATGGAGCAAAACATGGGCACAGTAAGATGTCTGTGTGCTCCTCAGGGTGCAAGTTCTTCAGCAACTGTCACTGTAATTAAGAGGGGGATTCCATGTCTCTCATAATTTGGGAAACTGCTTTTGTATTTATTACAAATTCTGGGCAGTGTTGACCAAGTAACTACAGCCTGTACTTAAAAGGCCTATATATATTTAAAAACAAGGACTGTCTGCTATATACAGGATGTGACTCAGTGCCTAAGTTCTGCTTATTGATGCAGATGATGTTGGGGACTGGGATGTTTGAGCCTGCCTCAGTACTTCAGGCAGACGTTTCATTCTGTAATGGCTGAAAATTTGAATGGATGCTTTGGACAACTCCTTTTTTTTTTTTTTTTTTTTTTAAATTGCAAGGACCCAACTTGAGGTTGAGCTAACTGCAGATATTTGAGCAATTATCTGCAAATTGGGAGAATTGTCCTGGTGACCAGGAGTGAATATGCAGTGCTGAAGGTTACTTCTGTATCCCACCTTCACATCAGAAATTCAAAACTGACCTGTGCTTACTAATTGTGTTAGCTATTTTCATCATGTATTTGCAGTAGAAGGAATCTGCACCAGAATTTCTTAATGTGCATTTTGAACTTTCCACCTCTTACCAGTGTCATTTTAGTTTTCCTTAGTTTGTTTCAACCATCTCATAAGACCACATTTTGCCCAAATTCTGAGCAATTCAGCATGAGAACTGCATAATTTTATATAGTAAAAGCAAAGATGATTGTCCTCATGCTACTGTTATTTTGTACTTATTGGATTAATTAAGCAAATAGCTGTGTACCTTGAGAGAAAATGTAGCTTCAGGGACTCAATAAGGTCATTACATACACCAGTACTTTCCTCTTCTTTCTTTGGCTACCTGCTTGCCCTTCTGAGTGAGGAACCATCTCAGACGGGACAGCAATGTATTATTTTTCAGCACTATGGATGCTGCCCCAGGACTCAGGAAGATAAGGATGAGTTTCTGCCTTCTGTCGGTCATTGGAGGAGTACTGAAGCCCGAATCCAGGCTGTCTGTGTTTCAAAGCCTATAAACTACCTTTTGTAGCCTTTTTCTGAGCATGCTCAGGTGTTAGACATCTATTAGAAATAAGTCTGTTTCTTTAGAATTTTTTGTATTTGGTTTATTTGAATAAAGAAGAAATCTGATTTGAGCCTCCGGCAGAAGTTGTTCTAGAAATTTCTTTTGCAATTCAGGAAGGATTTCTAAGTCTTGATTGGAAGTTCTTACTAACAGAAAATATGACCTTTGAAGCATAAAGATAGTCTGTTGGTTGGTAGGTCCAAGAAGCAAATCCATGCTGTTTGAAATTATTGAATTATTGAATTATTACTGAAATTAAAACTCTGCACACCCTTTCCAGTGCAGTAGGATTATAACTGTAATGTGTGCGTTGAAAGCACTTGGAATTTGTAAAGTATGGTGAGCTTGAATAACTCTTGCACGGGGTGCAACCTGGAGGTCGTTGAGCAAATGAGCTGTTCTTTCAGCCTGCCAGAAAAAGAAGCTCTGGAGGAAGCAGAAGTGCACTATGTGTGTCCGTGTTTGGGGACCGTGCCTAATGCTGACACAATAGCCCTTTGATTTGTTTGCTTATGGGTAGGAAGCTGGTCTTAAAGGGATCAGCAGTTTTCTCATCTGGCAAGAGTTGTGAGCATTGCAAGGAAGAAGTAAGAGCAGTTAGGAGGTAACACTAATGGTCACGGACAAATTTCCAGTGTTGTGATTGTGTTGGTGGGATGAGAAATGACTTCAGGAGGGCTCTGCAGGAGGGGATGACATTATTTTTTTGGGGATGTAGCAATTTATGTATCAATCTCCCAGGGCAGTAAATCTGATAAAAATGGAAATTTATTATTGTGAGAGGCGTTAGCAGGATTGGTTGCCTCTTGGTTGTTGTTAGGTGTCTTGTACATTAATATCTAATTTCTTTTAACTTGGGTCTGGCGGTCCATAGTAATAATGTTGGCCCAAATGAAATCTTTCACTCTGGCCTCTAGTATGCACCTGTGCTAAAAAGAATAATGGGTTATTTGGTATAGAAATTAGATCTAAATCTCATCATCTCTTGAAATCTTTGCTGTTATCTCAAGGAAGAAAAGAAATCAAAATGTCAAATAAAGGTAATAATTCATTAATATTTTACTGTTTTAAAATATTTTGCATGCCTGTAAACTTTCTTCCCCACTTCTACAAACTGGGTAAATATGAAAAAGAAAATCATTGAGTAATCTGTTCCTTGAAAGTAATACTAATTTAGGATGTTCAGGTCTTTGTCTATTTGTGCTAGTCTATTCCTACAGTCTTATTCTGTCCTTTCAGCAGCTGCTGATCTTTTCTATGTTTTTGTCCTCGTTTGAGGTAGAACAAAACCAATATTCTTTTCAGTAATTTTACTTTTCAGTTAAGTCCCTTCTAACTAACTGTACTCTCTGAAATCAATGGTATGTTTTTTAAGACAGTGCTTCTGGCAGTGATAATGCCTGATGTTTATAGTTAATACCAAGGAATGGTATGCAGAGAGGCTCTTGCTTATACTTATTGCTATAACAACCAGGGTCGTCTACCTTTGTTATCTTCCATGTTGGAGGGTTGGATGCGGAAGAACATAGAGAGGCCCTTCCTGTGGGGAGGAGCGGACAGGACAGGTGACCCAAAACTGACCAACAGGATACTCCATCTGATCTGCCCCATGCTCAGTATAAAAGCTGAGGGATCAAAGGGTCATCCTCTTTCTTCAATGGCCAGCATCCGAGGAGGACTCTGTCTGTTTGTCTGCCTTTGATCCTGAACCATGTGTTCCTTAATCTGGTTCCTGTCTGTCGCTGAGTCCAGTCTGGGACTTTCCCAGTGCCTGCTGGTGACGTGATCGTCATCCTGGGAGCTCAATACTGGTTTTGTACCTATTTGTATATATTGTATGTATTTCATTTTTTTCTTATTAATATTATTGTATTTCCTTTTTATTGTTAATAGTTTTAATTTCATATTTCATTAGAGTAGTTTTAGTTTCTTTTCAAACCTTAAGTCTCTCTCCCTTATTTTCTCTCCCTTCTCTTCTGGGAAGGGAGAGGGGTTAATAGAGAGCATCTATTGTTCCTTTAGTGGCCAGCCCAGCCTAAACCACGACAGCTTTGTACATAGCTGCTTTACTGCCACAGCTGGAATTTTTTGTGATGTTTAACATTCAAAACATGATTGCACATGAAAGCTTTTTAATGCAATTTGGATGGTTACTTTGATAGCAGTTATCCAGTTTTATTAATAAAAATAAAAGGGGGATGACTTATCTAAATTCCTCCTCTTTCATCACTATTATGGAATGCTTTAAAACCTGTCAGGAAACTCAGTGTAAGACTAGTCATGCTGTATTTGCTTGATAAAGGGTTGTTTTGTAGAAATATTGGGCGACTCTCCCTAGTCCTATGAGAAGACTCGATCCTATTCCCTTTTTGGTTAATACAATGCAGCTGTTTTTTTCTGAAGCTGCTGTGAGACTGAGGATGCATGCTTCATGAGGCATAAACATCGTTCCTTAGCTGAACTTCTTCAAAAGTGCTATTATTGGAAATGGATGCATCTGAGAGATGAAAACTGTAGTGTTTTCAAAGTCAGCCCCCCTGCCCCCGGGAAGGAAAATCTACCTGAAAACTGAAATAAATGGTCAGCACCTGTGTATTCCTTTTTATTTACCTTCGATCTTTGAAAGAGCATGAGGTGAGATGGAATGAAAACATCTGGACTATGTTTAAGAGCATCAGCAGATCTTTGATATAAATTGGCAGTGTTGCTGGTATCAGTAGCAATACAGAATATGCATGTATTTAATTTTTAATGTTTTAATGTTTTAAGGAAATAGAGTTGCATATTAAGAAGTGAGTATTTTCATGCTTAGAGTTTTCTTTTTCTCCCNTGTCTCAATTTCTCTTACAGATTTTTTCCAGGCGAGGCAAAAGCAGAGATGTAGGCTATGAAATTAAGTGGAGCAGTGGGAAAGATTTCTCAGATACAAACATATGTATCTGTGCTATGTGAATGTACTGAGATTACCTGTGGCTGCAGGTGCACTAAAAATGATTGATTCATCTAGAATATCCATGGATCAGCTGTACATGGACTAAATTAGACCAGAAGTGCTGGATTCATTTGTATACAATGTACGATTTAAACATTTACGTTTGCCATTTATTTAAACATTTATAGTGGCCGTTTTCTTGGGATTTCTGGTTATCTGGCAGCCTGCTTGGACAGAGACTGTCGTCTGGCAGTAACTGCACAGCAACATCTGATGTCCTCATCAGAGCTCTCAAATTTACCAAAAACAAGCTTTCCAAGTGGAAAGATGTAATTATGGAAACCGAGATTTAGGGACCATAGAGCAAAATGAATGTATTCAAAGGAAATGGAATGAATTTAAAACAAAACCTATTTCATATCTTACTATTTAAGGATGCAAGTGGAAGAGACTTCAGCTCTCTGTGGAACTCAAAATCAGGGATAGAGCATTTCCGTTTTGTATTTTAATCTCACTAAAATTTGGGGTCGCCATTCAAAATAAGCAGTTTCTTGGATTTCCCTTGGATCTCTTCTACTAAAGAAAATAATAAGGGTTCCTAGAATATTATCATCACATCTATAATGAAAATAATTTCAGAACTGTTCAATATTATGTTCTTTACAGTGTCGCGTTGCTCAGCTAATAATTCATAAATGTTAGAATATGGGCCCCATCTTTTTTAGTTGCAAGTCCCTTACTTGTTTTCTGATCCTTAGAATTACCCTGGGACCTAATTCTGAGAGAGGATAAATTCTGTAGCTAAACTGCAGTGCCCACTTGCCCTGGGGATCCTTGGACACTCCAGGGAGCTTTGAGAACTGCTCCCTTGCAGGATGTTCTCAGCTGCAGCTCTGGGTGATTACTCACTCTGCCAGCTTCTCCTTCCCCATCCAACTAGCCTCCCCACTTGGTGACCAGGAATTTGTGTCCTGTAGCTGAAAATCCCGTGTCAGGTAGGGTGCTGAAGGTAGAAAGTCTTGAATATCTATGCCAGGCTCTCAGTGTGCAGTCAGTGCTGTACGCTCTAGGAGCAGAAAAACTCTGAATGGATTCTTGGTGGATATATTTTTAAATGTCTTCAACTCAGTCGCTTCTCAATACATGGGGGGAAAAGGGCTATCTTTCATATAGGAAATGATTTAACTAGCCTTTCAATTAAAGATGGTGTTACTGTACATGTAAGCCTAGTCAAGAACAGCATTTGCTGTAGCTAGCACAAGGAGAATAGCCATGGAAATAGGGCAGGAGGTGTTTCACTGGGCTCTGTGCAGGGCAAGGCTGATGGTATTCTGAGACATCTTTGCTGATATTGTTCCTAAGCTGAGAAAGAAAAAACTCATGTGAATGCAGTTACCCATGCTGCAGCCAAAATTTCCATTTCAGGCTCAGCGTCTGTGAAGCCCTGGTCTGCTGTATGCAAAATAAATGTTTTTTTTTCTACTCCTTTGCCCCAGATTTTTCACCGTATTACTAGCAAATTTAGTGGAAACTTTGCATTCTGTACTCCAGGAAGATGTTTGACTTTTGTCAAACACAAGCGTCAATAGAATCACTTTCAATATATTTTTGATTAACAAAACAAACAAAAAAAATAACATGGTATTGCTTTTATGGAAAATATGTAGTTTTGAAAGAAACTCCTGATTTGAAACACCTCAGTTCTTTTCAGCAAGTCAGTTCTCCAATTTTCACCTAGAAAACAGAACACCAAGTGAAGTAAGATGTAAAGAAAACTTATAAAAACTTTAAAAAGGAAAAGAAGTAGTTTGTCTTTAACTTTTATTCCCCATCTCCTCCTCTGTCCCTCAAGCTATTAAGAAAACTGAAATTCAATATGACACTAAAAATATAAATTCTTTTCAATGTTAGGTTGTCAGGCTAATTGTTAAGATTTTTTTTTTCCTAAAAAATAGCCCTTTTTAAAGAAAATAGAGAAGGAAAATATTCTTCTCTATGATCAATAGAGTTATATTCCCATCTTGAAGTATTTGAAAAAGAATAATTTTTCTTGAGCCACAAACTTGAAAGGAATGCAGAAAATACATTAATTTTTAGGTTTAGCTAAACAGCAGGTGCATTATTCAGCTATTAAAGATGCAAGTTGAATGAAGCATATGGATTGCCCATTATAATAAAAAGTAATTTGCTCTATCTGACTAATTTAAGCATAAAAAATTATAATGATCAATCTTCTATAAAATAGACGGGGATAACTCAGCAATTTAATGTTAATTGTGTTATCATTCCAAAGCCCATATTGATTTTTAAATTACATTTACAAAATGCCTGGTAAGGTCCAAGACCAATGAAATACGTACATGGCGTCTAATTTAAACTTACAGAAAGAGATTCCTGGTCGTAAAGCCAGCTGGTCAGAAATTTCACAAAGCAGGCCAAAGTTGTCGTCTAACTTGGACATGCTTTTCATGATCTCACCCACAATTTTTCTCTGAGAAATTGAGTGGGCAGAGCATTGACTTGTCCGGGCACTCTAGTTATGTGTCTTTGGATGCATTCGTCGTGTGATGAAAAATCTGCTGTTTGAGAAATGGCAAGGTGAACTGAGAATGACAAAGTAATGAGAAAAGGACTGAAGCCTATTGCCATCACAAATAATATAAATGTAAGTTTCTATCTGCCAGCCACCTCCCTTATAAAATAATAGTAGCTGTCAGGTAGGAAAGCTGCAAGAAATGATGATGTTGTTTAAAAAAGCATTTCACTGCTGCGTTTTCTCTTATGAGCAGTGCTGATGTATGTAGTTCATGATGTTCTCATGATAAACAGTGCACCCTCTGTACAAAATCAAGTTGTTGTGTATCACACCCCCAGAAGTAGCAACGTATGGAAAGAAAGAAACAGCAACTGAGTGGGAACAATCAAGTTTTAGGTGCGCTATTGTAATTAATCAGTAAGACATGACAGACTGTGTGCCAGTGCTGCTTAATCACCTCTCAGGTGCTTGGTGAGGCATGGTACAAAGCTGCAGCCTTACAGCAGTAGAAGATAACAGGGTCCCTGGAAGGCAGGAGCCCGCTGCTCCCATATGGGCTTTTCTGTTGTTACTGATATGGAGGTGAAGGTGCACTCATCCAGCCCAGCCAACCAGACTGGTTGTACCTCTCTGAAAACACTGCTTCTAATGACGGGTATCTCTATCATTTCCATTAAAACTCACTTTTGCAGAACTTTCCTGAGAGGCCTTTTAAAATCAAGTTGAAAACAGAACTTCAGTAGGGTGATGACAGAGGGTGTAGGATGGGAAAAAATGAAAGGCAAGAGGAGAAAGTAATAAGTTTAAGCAGACCTTTAACTTAGCAGTTCCAGTGTTTCATAGCAGAAATCACTGATAATCCTTTTATCCCCTTTACTTCTGCTTTGTAGGTGGGAGTTGAGTTAAATTTATAGTATCTAACACAACTCCGTCTAACATGTTATTTACTGTCGTGACTTCTTAGCTATAGTGGAAATGCTCCCAGGTTCCCAACAGTATATAATGAAACTTTGTTATAGAGAATTGAGATCTCTGACCAAAGATGTCATTAAGCAATGCTTAACAAAGTGCTATTGATTTTCAAGATGGAAAGACTTGGTAGGTTGAAGAGTCTGTCGTCAAAGATGTTCCCGTCTAGAGAGGAACATTTGAAACAAAACAAACACACATGAACACACACAAACAACTCAGAAGCAACGTAAGAGGCAAGATACTAAAAGAAGCTGTGTAGATGTTGATTCTGAAGTATCCAGAGTAGAGAGAGACTCTGGAGACTGGCTCACTGGAAGGGCAAATAGTGTAGGACTGTGCTCACCACAAATGAGTTATGTTGCTCTCCATCAGCCATCTTTTACGTGTGCTAGTCAAGATTTAACTGAAAAAGATTTTTATTGCTATTCTTCCCTTTGTGTTGAAAAAGATCCTGTATCCCTAGAGCCAAGGAACATACCACCAGGCTCTTTGGGGGAGACCTTTTCAAAGGGAGTGAATATATTTTTGCTGGGCTAATGTTTGTCTTTGGGGAGAACCTTACATCACAGCCTACAGACAGTATTTCAGTCTTTGTCAGTTCAGGAAAAAGACAAATTTGGATTTTTGAGAGCAAAAATTAAAGATCATGCAAGCTGAGCCCCAGAGGTGCTCACTTCCTTTCACTACCTTTCTGCTCCCATTGAATGAGTAGTGAGATCACACCTATCAGAGCAGACAACAAGAGAGAAAACATCATCCTCTCTTGTTTTTATGGCACAGAAAATTTTTGAACTTCAAGGTTTAGCACAGAACACTAGGGCTTCACTTTTGATCTCCAGTCAGTTAGGCAGACGGGAGTTCAGCAGAGGTTAGATAGATGCTCTCTGAATTACAATAGAACTGGGAAACCTTTAAGTCTATTAGAGAAGTGCTTTCATCTTTCAGTCACGACAGGCTATTACTAAAATTAAAGAAGAGAGTTAATGTGTTGCCAGAGGATTTTAATAAATATTAAAAATATGTGTGTGGATCTTCTGGTTATTTTCACTTTTATTAATATTAGGTTTATTTTTAGCTAATTATGCCAGACCATTTCTATCTGGCTAGTTCCTTTAAGTGTCTTTGTCCAACTCCTTTCCCCTTGCACATAACCAAAGCTATCTCTTTTCTTACACTGGCTCATGAAACAGAATTGGAGGTGCTGCCAAAGAGATCCATGAATTCAGTTCTTGTAGGAGCTGAATCTGAACTTAGACTTTTGAAATCTGAGTGTATTTGGAAATCAGATATTTGACTGACATCAATTTAAGTCATCATTTCTAGACACATCAATCAGAAAGTTTTTCCTCTGCAAATCATATAACTTGAATACTGTTATAAATGACATCAGGCACACATAAAAAAATTCAAAACCAGAATAAAATTAATTCCTGTAAAAGAGCAGTAAGTTTACAGGCAACAGCATTTACTTTGACTTTTCTTTTTTTTTCAGTTCCCTGAATTGTGTTTTCTTGCTTCATGGTTTTATTTTTAACCTAATGTGGAATGTAAGAAATCAGTTATGTTCTTGTTTCATTAATTAAAAAAAACCCATAATCCAAAATGGTTAAGATCATCCAGTGAGTCCTCACGTCTGCTTGGCCTAACAATGCTTTACAAGGGAATAATGTCTGCTCTACTTAACTGGTGATTCATATTCTGTGTTTATCACTATCTGCACACGTGAAGTACACATAGTGACAGATTTTGTCCCCACAAGAGCTGAGGTATGAGTACATGAATAAAAGCCTGTGAGCAGCAGGTGACTGCACACATGTTAATTTATTTTTTAAAAAAGTCCCTCAGGTTGGCCTGGTAGGAAGTTCTTTTAAGTAACTGCAATGACGCAATGACCCTGGCTCTAGAATCTAAATCTGTTTTGCAACAGCAAGAATGAAAAAGGGGAGAGAGGAGTTTGGAAAGCAAATATAGCTAGGGAGAAAAAAAAATATGATTTTTTAGTAAACTTGATAATAAAAATTCTGTTTATGTAGTTTTAAGCATTTATTTTAACCAAGAAATGCTATTTAATTTCGCCTCCAGTCCAATAATGTTTCTAATTATGTAATTATAAGAGGGATACCTACTCTAGCAATGCTCTTTTGTATTAATTAACTATGTCAGAAGTGTCCGAACTCTTGTACTTCAAAAGTTTCATTCGTGGTGCCCCTTCATTTTCAGAGAATTTTGGGAAGTTGGGGAAATAAGTTCTCCTCTGTTCTCAGGACACAGTGAGGTGATGTGACCCACCGGCTGTCAGGCTGTGAGTCAGTGAGTCAGTGCAAGACCCAGAAATAGAGGCTATAGGTCTCCAGATGCCTGGTTTCATAATCTAGCTACTTGACCGTAAGTTATCTTCTCTGGGACAATTCCTAAGAGGTGAAGTTGCTGCAACTCCTGTTGGTGCTAGTAATTTTTGTAGATGTTTGGTTGGTTGATCCTTCATTTAATGACCAGCTGGAATCACAAGAGAATTTGTACTGACTCACTGATGAAGTGCAATTGATTCAGCAGCTTTATTTTCTTTCACTTAAAACTTTCTATGCAAAGGAGATCCCACCAGTAGCACTGTCAATGTGCTTCAAGGATGCCCTGTAGGAACCCGAAGCCAACAGTGGATCTGAGCAGTTCCATGTTATGTAAAGCTAATGGAGGCCTGCACTGGAAACGTAAATGGTGAACATGGGAAAATTTGGATTCAGATTGACACGTGGCTGCTTTGACCTGTCTCTGATTGCTGTATTTTCAGTTAGGCATCCAAAAGCTTTGCCTCATTCATTTGACATTAGCACTTTACAGCAGGGCAAGAGGAATGAGAGAAGGGTCAGACCCTTGTCTCTCTTGTGCATCAGGCTCCTTGGAAATAGAGTGCACTCTTATTTCAGTCTTGAGCGTCATGATTTCTTGTCCTCTCATGGCATAGGAGTTTGGAGAAGAAAATTAAAATTCATCTTTAAAAAAAAAAAGAAAAAAAGAAAAGAAAAAGGAAAAAAGTTTTCTTAAAAATTTCTACTGTGATTTCTGTTGATATGAATAGATCTTATCTGTACTCTTAATGTTGCAGACTTACACTACCACATATCTGTAATTGGTTTCAATATAATTTAGCTGTCTAATCTGCTGCTATGCCTGATTTCTTCTCAGATTAATGATAGTGCAAACCTACTATTTTTGTCTTGAAATGCATACATAGAACAGAGGCTGGGGGACACCCTCCCGTCATGCATAATGCAGTTTAATTTACTCAGTTGAAATGTGTTTGTGTGAAAGTGGGTGGTATTTTTTTCTGTTTTATTTCTTTCTCACTTGTCAGGGATGACAGCTGGAAAATGTCTTCCTGGTAGTTTTCTAAATCTTGCGCTGTGAGAGATAATATATTGAAATGGTGTTTTCTGTCAGAATTACTTTAATCTTTTAGGGCAGGGCAATAGTCTTTGCTTTCATTCCTACCTCCTGTTTTGCTCCATAATTTGTGTCTTATCTTGTGGCTTAAATATAAGGGTAATGGACACTTATGAAATGATAGTAGAAACAAGAATTTTTTCAGAACTGTAATGGTTGTTGTTTGTACAGTATCTATGTCTGAATTCTTCCTTTTCCTAAGGATTCTTTCTGCTACTGTGAATTTAAAATAAACTTGTTAATTTAACTTGTGTTTTATTCATTTATTTTTTCCTCTAAAGCTCTATATCTGTGATTAAATCCTTGTAGCTAGCTATGAATTTCCCCACTTCCTGCTTACCTCATTCTTGTTTTACCTCTTGTTTTTCGTGGTGGTAGGCAGCCAGTGAGTGTCAGGCATATTTGTCTTCAGCATTGCCATCCTCCTACCAGCTCCCTTGCCTCCACTTATGTTGTTTTTGCTATGGCTCTTGTCACACGTCTAGTGCTCACCCTTATTTCTCTTTCAACAGCTGGTTATTTACTTGATCTCCGGTCCTTGCATAATTATAATTGTGTATTTCTATGGTCATTAGTATTGTAGTCCCTTCATATGGTTTATTTAAGATCAGGAAAAAAGAGGGAGAGGTGGAAAATCACTGTTCCTGAATCATATGTCCATTTTTCTGTCTGTTGTGTTATGGGAGACAGAGGATGATCCAGCATTTTTTTTCACTTGCGAACATATTTTTTATTAAATTTTGCAGGCATGTAAACTTGTATGGCTTGAAAGTCCTTGAAAACTGTTCTTCCTCATCCTAGGTATTTATATTTCAAAAATCTACATTAGGATTTTTCTGTGCCTAATAGAATGATTTATCAATTTAATACCATACTGATTATGCACACTAAATGGAATGCAAGACACGTCAATCTCTCTTTTAGTCTGATTGCAATGGGAAGAAACGTTTTCATGAGAGAGTTGGTATTAATAGATGATAAGGACATAATGCAGAGTTCAGTTATTTTTAACTTTTCTTTTAACAAGCTGCTCTGCAGAGCACATGGAATGAAATCATGACTAAAGATTAAAATTGGTAAGATATATCGTGATCTCTCTGTGGAGAAACAACCATGTCTGTTTGCCATCTTGAGAGAAAATCTGTATTTCATCCCTTAATTGGTGTATCCAAGCAACCATCTAATTGCCCTGTCCCTTTTGGTGGGGGTAAGGGCGGGGTTGTTTTTTTTGGTTTTTTTGTTCCCTTCCTTTCATTGGTAACTAGGGATAAGTCATCCTTGGAAGTGAAGAACTGAGATTTTTACATTAAAGATAATGTCTAAACCATGTCAACCTCCAAGGGGAGGTGGGGGGAATCCTTTGGCTCCCCCCTGGTGCTCCTTGCCTGGCTGCCTCTGTCTACCTGTGACTGGCTTCACTGGAGAGAGCTCGTACAGCCCTGGAGACGGCATGGAAGTGGGTGGCTGATTCTCTTGCGAGCATTAATAGAAAAATAGAATCCTGGTGCAGGGTTCTTTCCTGTTTCTTTGCTTGCTTCTGATTTCAGTTGACAAAATTCCTGTTGTATGGCATGGGAAAGAACTGTAATGGTTGTTGTTTGCACAGTATCTATGTCTGAATTCTTCCTTTTCCTAAGGATTCTTTCTGCTACTGTGAATTTAAAATAAACTTGTTAATTTAACTTGTGTTTTATTCATTTATTTTTTCCTCTAAAGCTCTATATCTGTGATTAAATCCTTGTAGCTAGCTATGAGTTTCCCCACTTAGGGCATGCAACTTAGGGCATGCAAGCAGTCCCTACAACCCTGGGACACGCAAGTGTTTATATTGCTTGTTAGTACAATAATTATGTGGCTGTGAGGAGCGCAAGGACATGGGAGGACATGGTGCTGACAGAGAGAAAGGCGAGCAATGCTCTGCTTGTGCTAATCAGGGAAGCTGGAAATCCCTTGTGCTCTATTACTGGGGTCAGTATCTTGTGGTAGTGATGTGATTGGGGAGTGATTGCTCTCATATTTCAGTATCTCTAAGAGTGACATTAGAGGTGAATCTGATGTCATAGACAAACTCTCTTCAAGTTAATGCTCATGCAGAGGGAAATATCCGGGGCTTGAATAAGTTTCCATGTCTCCTAATATGTGACCTCTGCCAGGAATAAAGCCTAGTGGTTCCTTTCAGTCCTACAAAGGTAACAACTTGTAATTGTTTTCTTTTTCTCATGGGAATATTTGGATGACACCTCAGCAGTGCTCCATCCTTTTGTGTATGTGAAGGTCTGGTCATCAAATTCCAAGATATTTTGACTCACACCTAGCCCTAGTCCCCTAATTCCTGTACTTAAAAGTGACTCTGATAGTGATAGACTGGGTAAGGAATGTAATTGTGTCTTTTAAAAGTGCCTTTCCAGTGATGTAGGTTTTTTTCTACAGCATTTATGGTGCTACTCTAAAATGCCACAATCTTTTGTAGTTCTTCTTAAAATGAATGTGTGCCAAATCAATACTTGTTTACATCCTTGGATGAAATCTTCAAAAGCATCTTGGCAATTATTTGAAAAGGAAGAGATGAATCTGAAGAGAGTTTTAATTTAATATTTAATTTCATTAAGGACCTTGGAGCACAAAGTAAGAGAGCATTATTTATAACACAAAGCTTTGAGTGCTCCTCAGTAGAGAGGAGGATCAGAATATCATATAGCAGAATAGGGTCACCTAGAGGAGACAGTAATAGAAGTATAATGATATTCACTAGGGCAAAGTCCCAAGGTTGTGTTGTTCCTGTTATTAGTCTTTAAGGACAGAAATATCTGCGGGAGAAGAAGGACTTAAGAAGTATGAGGCCATGATAGAATGAATGAGAAACCAAATGATATGGTAAAGAAAAAGGCAAGTGTAGTTTTAGTGTGTATCAGGTGAGGAGCTTCTAGTGAAGTCTGGGAACTCTTAAGGCTGTAGTAAAGAAACTGGTGAGACTTCATCACGAATTTTGGGTGTGTTTCTGTCACACGTTGCTCAATTGGAGCTGGAAAGGACTTCTGGGATGATCTGAGGAATAGAGAACCTCTGTTATGAAAGGAAAATATTGTGTTTAAGTTGCTGAAATGTAGGTACCAAATACGGTTTCCAAATAATGGAAAGTGAATGGTACCTAGTGTGAAGAACTACTTAAATGTCACAAAAACGTTGATGGGACTTTTTAGACAGCTTTTGAGGAGAGCTAAGAACAAGAAAATGAAATGAGTCACTTCACATTTAGAAAATTTTGTCAGCAGTGGTCCACTGTGCCTGCTATTTTGTCTCTGATAGAAAGCGATATTCAGGGAAAACAAGTGAACCTCATCACTTTGTGGTCCATTTTCTGTACTAGTCCACCACCCCCAGTAATTGTTCTAATAGCTATGGACTAGATGTTAGAGATTCTTTCTAGTTTGCCCTGTATTCCTATGAATTAGTAACCTAGGTATTCTTTTTTCAGAAGTTATATGCATTTAAATGTAGAATTCAAAACTATTTTGACACTTTTAAAGCTTCTTTAAATAATCCGGGCATATAAAATGAACACATTTTAAATAGCCTGAAAATCACATATCAAGGCATGTGTTCTGTGTTGGCCTGAAGCCTTCTATGATGGTTAGTGCTGGAGATACTCACTCAAGTGGTATATTTGTAGTAATTTGTAAGTCTGCTAGGTATTTATAGCTGTGCCTCTGTTCTTGCTCAGAAACACACTGCTCAAAAAAGAATTGAGCAGCCTAGCTCATAATCCTCGCGTGGGTAGTTCAGGGTCCAAAAGAATGAGGATCCTTATCCAGCTGGAGCACATAGATATTCTACAGTCATTTCATGTGCAAATGGGAATAGACTCCTCACCACATGAAAGTGATGGTTTCATATACACTGAAAAGTGATCTGGGGATTAGGTCAACTCATCTCTTCTGCAATATCCTTTTGGTTGGAGTTCTCAGTCTGCCATTTGGAGACACATTATATGCTGTCCTCTGTCTTAAAAGGACCAAATGGGAGAAAATAAGTAGTCTTCTGCTGAAGGGCTGAGAGAGGCAAGACCCAGGATCAATCAGCAGATCTACTTCTCTGGTCTAGAATCCTCCTGCTGTGAAGACCCCATAATCTTGTTGTGATAGTTACAATTTTAAAAGGAAACTGTGTACTATTTTTCTCCTTTGAGACACAGGCAGAATGGGAAGTTTGTGTGTGAATGCTCTGAAGAGGAGAAGAGATGTGTATCATTGTTTCTGAGCACATGTAACCGTAACCACTGTTGATGGGAATAGACGGACTTCTTTGTGCATGAGCTTTGAAACTGGGCCTTTGGCCAGCCTTGGGAGAAATGTCCACATTCAGGTGCCTGTCTTCTGAAGTTGCATTTAAACAGTGATTTTAAACTGTTGGTTTACGTAAAACTTCAAATGGAAGTGTGAAATTTCAGGCTCTGCCTCAAGACTGTTACAAGCTTTTATTTTTCTCCAGAAAAAAAGATCAGTTCCTTCTTCAAGCTGGCCACTGAAAGTAAGAAGGCACGTTATAAAAATCTTCCATCATGTCCAATAGAAAATGCTTTAAAAAATCAAAATGATAAACTATTAAATTCTCATTAATTCATTTTAAGCTGTTGAAAACAAAGACAATTTTTGGCAGTTGCATATTTGTCATCTTCAGAAACGTTTTTTTTCTCTACATGGAGTGTGGGGGTAGTATTGCTTCACAATTCTCCACATTGTGACCCCATACCTTTCACATCTCTAGCTCCACTTGGTGAGCGCACGCTTTGTATGGCTATAGCCCCATATGGTGATGGCACTAAAGGTAGCGTCCAACCACCATGTACACAAAGGAGTGAAGCAGCACAGCATGGGAGCAGAGGTGGGATGGGATGACTAGTTGATAAGCCCAGATCATGCTTCTGCGACTCAACCATAACAGAGGACAGTCTGGTGGGGAACTTGGGATTCCCCGGTTGTACCACCTGGTCTGAGTGTCTGGCCCAGAGAAGCAACCCTGCCTGTTTCCTGCCAGCCTGCCTGATAACCATGGCTGCCTAAGTCTTTCTGTGCCTAGGTATTAATTTCAGCCTGATGTTACTGAATTTACTGGACTTACTGTCTTCTCAACCCAGATAATTGTACTACTTGTTTGTATGTGCTACTCTGCTGTTATTATGTATCCCAAACCTACAATTTGACGGGGCTGCCTTAAGCCCCTTACAGGGAGAAATTCAGAATATTTTGTACATCTAGAAGTGGCAGTAACACGCTCTACTGCACTGAATGGCTGTATTTTTTTTCTAAAGGAAACAAATTATGACCTATATAATTTAATTTTTACTTTGTCAAAATTTCATTTTCTTTTTTGTTACTTATTGACAATTTTAAAATAACATCATCAAATCATATTTGTTTCACTAAAATCTTTGAGCGGTAACTTTACTGTTTTTTGTTAGGTTCATTTACAATTTCTGTTCAAGAAGTATTTGAGCTTCAATTCAGACTGGAATCTCTGTAACAAGATACAAGAAAAACTGTATTTTTCAATTTATTGTACTAGTCTAGTTTTTGGAAAAAAATCCACCATATTCAGTAGGAACTTAAGGAGATGTAACAGTGCTATGATGGAAGCATCCAGCAAAAGACCACAAATGTGTTCTGTAATATAAAACGAACTGGTTGCTTGGCTATCAGATCCTTTTCTGGCTTTGAACATTAGATCTGTCTTGGGGTTAAGTCCTCAGCCAATATAAATGTCAGAGCTTTGTTACAGCCTCAGATAATATTAGAACTAAAACTGAAATTGGAAATCTCCACTAACTGAGGATTTTCTTTCCTTCTCTTCTTTCCTTAGTGATTCATTTATCATGTCAAGCTATTTGGTTATTAATAAAGCTAGAGTTCTTTGTAATTTATTGTTGAAATACTCCTATGGTAAAGCTAACAGACAATTTGTTGCAAGAAGCTCTTTTATTTTTAATGACAGCAATGAAAAGAATAAGGAAAACAGTACAAGGAAAACACTGACAACCTGGAGCAAGCCTGGCAGAAGGCCACCGTATGATCAGGGGGCTTTAGCACAGGACATGTGAAGAGAGGCTGAGGGAACTGAATTTGTTGAGCCTTGAGGAAAGAAGACTAAAGGGGAATCTTACTGATTTCTATCTGCTTAGTCAGTGTAGAGAAGATGGAGCCAGACACTTCTCAGGTGCATTGTGGTAGGACAGGAGGCAATGGACACAAGTTGGAATTTGCAAAACTTCAATGAAGTAGTAGGAATTATTTTTTTTTAACCATGAGTATGGTCAAAAGCTAGAAAAGATTGCCCAGAGAGGATATGGAAACTCCCATCTTGGAAACTCCATCCTTGGAGATACTCAAAACTTGACTGGACAAGGTCCTGAGGATCCTGTGCTAACTTGAGTGGGGATTGAATGAGAGGACTTCCACAGATCCTTTCTGAAGGTCCTTGCCAACCAAATTAATTATTTATCGTGTTTCTGCAAAGGAGACTTGCAGTGACCAGTGCAAGAATTTCTAACTTACTACCACTTTTACTGTCATGAGCAAAATTACAAGCTGTTCTTTGTTTGGGAAACAAGTTCTATTTCTTGATCAATTTTTCTCCTCCAATAACTTCCCTTGCATGCTGTACTAAAAGAAAATTGAAGCTCTGGAAATTTGGTTATAAACTGACTTCTGATAAGATTTCCATGATCTGAACTGTTAAACCTTCTTTCAAGAACTTATGCCAAAACATACTTGTCAGAATGATATGTAAACTATTTATGTGCTTAATACTTTGGTTGATTAAACTGAAGTACGTTTCTGTAATCCTAAACTATACCTTTCAACCAGTTTTTACTCAAAACTGTTGTGCTTGGTTGTTGTGGTTTTTCTTGGTGTTTTTTGTTATTTGCTTTTTCTTTGTAATAGGCTGAGGTTGTTGAAGGGCTATTAATAGTTATTTGTAATTGATTTTTTTTTTTATAGGGTACTGATCTGTTACCCAATTGTATTTTTACTGAATACGGTTGATCTCTTGTTTAAACTCCTGCCAACTAGGATGAAGGAAACCTGTCAAACCCAGCAAACTGGTAGCACTAAGGAAGTTCAACTGCAGCTCTACTTTTTGCAGGAGAACTGTGTGTTACGTAGTGAGCAATGATGTATATAAAAGCCTTTTAATTTGTTTTTAACAACTAATTTACTAATCTGCATATTTTCCTCATAACACAAAGCAGTGGTTTGTGGCTTTTTAACTTTACAAACCGTTTCTTTCTTCCTGTAGAAACAGAAGCGTTCAGTAGAGAAATCCACAGCTTTTCAAAATTACTCTCTTTTTACCCAGTAAATGGAATTCCTCACCCAGATGGAGAACTGTAGCTTGTTCTCCTGCGAGTTTGACAGAAAACTAATACTGAATACACCAGCTTTTTCATATTTGTCTCTTCAGATAAAAAAAACCCAACTTTTTGTTTTCTCTTTCCTTGTTTAAAAGTGGAGCCTGGCCAACTCATGGCTGTGAATGGCCATAAATATTGATAAATCCCATGGAAAGTCATTGTCCTTAATGAGGATTACTGATTTTGCTGTGAATTCAGTGATATCATGAGAGCTTTTGCTGAATAGTCACACATAGAGCAAGCAGAGTAATCCAGCAAGTACCATTGGGTGCAGAAAGCTTTTGAAATTGCTGTCCTACTGTAGATGCGTATCTTGCTAGCTCTACTCCGTATTTGTCGATAAAGCTGTGCAGACGTTATATTCGAAGCCTGGGTATCTTACAGTTCTGTCTGCCTGTTTCCAGCAGCTTTCACTTTGAAGTCTCAGGCTTGTCAGAGTTTTCTCACTCTTTGGACTTTCTATTCAATTATGTCTTCCTTTCTACATCTTCTTAATAAAAATGCCTGCTCCAACTTTTAAAGCTTCTACTTTTTTTTCCTAAATGCTGGTATATCAGTGGAATATAAAATTGATTTTTGCTCTTGCTGAAATATTACATTCTCCTCTTTTTTTTTTTTCTTCCCCAGGCTGCTCTTCTGTGCAGATTTTTGTTCTGATCAGTTTGCTTGGCTTCTTTCCTATTTCTTGCAATGTTCCTGCTTGTTTTCTATAGTGTTTTGAGGGCCTTTCTTACTCCTCTTTGAATCTTTTCCAGTTCAGTTTTACAGTTCTACTTTCCAGTTCTTCCTACAAAGGTTACTCTAGACACTAGATGCCTTGATTTAGGTAGTCAGAAGGGAGACAGTAGAATTAGTTCCTTAGCAGAGAAATATTTTTTTTTAGAGTTTTCTAAAGTTACTGTGTTTCACCGTGAAGTGGATGTAATCTGACATCTTTGATAACAACACAACTGTTCTGTGAGGAGTTTGTTGAACCTGTATCTACTTGGGCCCAGTAAAATCAGAGCATGTTGCAGAAGTTGTCAGGAAAGTGAAACAGTGAAAAAACATTTTTATTTTTGCCTTGCAAGAAAAACATCAGTATGAACAGTTAAACATCAATGTGGACAGCCAAATACTGACAGGCTTTCAGAGAAGATGTAAATTTTGTGTTAATGCTGACTTACATGTGATCTGTAAGTCATCTTTGACGATTTCTGTGGACCACTTTTTTCTTCTCACTTGTTGTACCATACCCTTTTTCCTATGTAGAGTGCTTCCTTTATACTAGGAATAGGGCATTTATCCAAAGGAGAGCCAGATTTCCATCATGTGAGATGGAAATATGATATTAGCCAAGCATATTTCAGTTGCTCCTGACAATCCTTCAAAACATTTTCTTTACCTTTAGTCAATAAACTTCCCTATCCTGTTCCAAATAAAACCATGATAAAAAAAAGGATCTTCCCAATTGCTCCATTTCACTGCAGCACATTATAATTCTTTTTACATTATCTTCCATATCAATATTAATAAAATAACAAAGAATACAGAGGAAATATTTCTAATGTGTATCAGTATCTCTGGAAGAAAGGTGTAGAATCCAGTAAAAGTGATGATCGAAAATGAATGTCCAGATTGTAAGTTTCCATTTTACTTGTGTGAAATAACTTTCAGTGCTAAGGGACAGCCTTCCAAAATATAGTGATCATGACGCTGAGTTAGTTGAGTGGAAGGAGAGGATGGAAATAGAGTCAGTTTCTTGGGGGTTAAGATTTTGGGCATGTAGAAAATCCCATCCTATATCTTTCCCTTTACAATTTATTTCTGGACACATAGGCCACCTAGATGTAAGGAGGGAAGTGGAGCAATACCAGTGATCAGTCAAAACAGTTCGGTAGTGTGTCTGCCTTTTTCAGGAAGACCAGGGCAGGCTCTGTAAAGTATTTCATAATGTCATTGTTACTACTGCTACTATTCTGCCCTTGGGATTGATGTGGAGCAATAGACTCGTACCCAGAACTGCATTAAATAATGTATGGTTGAGTCTATGGAAAGGTGCCATTGCTTCTACTTTCTAGGGACTCTCTTATGCTTAGCCAGTGTTTTATCTACTGAAAATAGCATTACAGAGAAGAGAAGTGACATTGAGAGAAAATAGGTCTCTCTTTAGGCACTGAGAGAAAAGTGACATGAGGACAAGGACAACCCTGCGATATACAGAGACTTTAAATAGCAGATAAAAATTATGAAAGATTACAGGGTTTGTCCCTGACAGCATGGAATTTGGTTGAACTACTCTGGAGAGGAAGTTGAAGTTCATATATGCAGACATACTTGGATGAATGTCTATGATACTACAAAAACCTACACTTTTTATAATAGAGGCGGTATTTCATTTGGGAAGGAATTATGGCTCCTAAAAAGAAATGAATCACTGACAAGCAGTTCTAATGTAAATATATTTATAAGGACCTTTGATTTGCCAATTTTGTTATTGGAAGATTAGTTTTTCTTGAATAGTAAATTTAATTTATGAAAGCATTGTGACACTGAGATACTCATCTTTTAAGGAAAGTGCTTTGAAAAATAAATTGTGGAAAGATTTTTTTCTTTTTTTTGTTTTTTTTTGGTAATTGCAACTTTTTTGCACTCATTGGGTTCTATCTATCTGAAAATTGGGCTCTGTTGCCGGATCATGTTTGCAATTCATAGTGACAAAATGTAAGGAGATGCAACTGCAGAAAGCCATCTTAGGTTTTTTATTTATGGATACCCAGCAATAGGTATCAAGGGGGATTCACTTATGTTTGTTATAAATGCTCATCAACTTCTATGCCTATTGAAACTAATCTACAAAATATTTATATCTTCTCATGTGTTTCTGTGCTCCTCTTGCTCTCCTAGCTTCTTGCCATAGAGCTGCTTGGAGATGACTGAAGAGAAGTTTCTTCTTCACAGAGATAAAAATTTTGCCTTAAGTCCAGCAGTTATGGAAGTGAAACCTCTTTCTGAGTACATTCAGAAAAGGTACTACTTTTTTTAAAGCAAAACTTTGTGTGTAGTTCAGCTGATGTTTGGGAACAGAAGGCCACATTTGTTAGATGGTCCTGAGCACAAGAGTGTGAGACATTGACCTTACAAGGGGCGAATCATGATAGATTAAGTGTTGTTAGAAAGAGGAGTGATAAAGGAAAACTCCCTGCAAGGGCCACACTTGTCCTCTCTGCACTCTTCAAAGGGCTGTCTACAAGCCTGTTACACCTCGCCACTCTTGCAGCATGTATTTGTGCAGTGTGTTTGTATGTAGTGAGCATCCTGAGCCAGCAGTGTCCCAGACGTACTTGGAGAGGAGTTGAATAGATACGGATTGAGACAGAGAGCTCTGGCAAGCCCATAGGAGAGGAAATGTTAGTAATAACACCCTCTTTTGCTGGAAACGTGGGTTTTGCTGGGTGAGTACCTTATCTTCTACAAAGAGACTGCATCCTTGCGTGCCTGAGAGCGACTTCATCGTGTAAGCCTATTCTGTCCAGGCTAAGTCTAAAATGATCCACAGTTGATCTCTGTGAAAGCAAAAATATGCACCACAGTTCTAGGAGAAAAATGAGGCACTGACACTGCCAGAGGGAAAAATCAGTGCTGAGACAACTTTAAAAGTTAAGCAGGGGCACAAAAAGTTTGGGTAAATTGGCAAAGCGGACAAGGAGAAAGGGTCAATCTATGTAGTTGTCTGGTGAGGATAAGTAATTTCAAACTGGAGGCCTCTTGCATGGTTTTGGGGAGGATGGGAGCTGTTCCCCTCCTTCTCCCTGTCCCACGTGGTGGGAAGGTGTGTGTCTTTTCACAGGCAGGATTTACACAGGCTGGGATAGAGATCAGAATCTGGCTCTGGAGCTCTAATCAAATAACAAATAGGGCTTAATGCAGGTCAGCACGTGGGTGTGCCATATACTTAGACTTCTGTGGTTTCAACCCAAAGCAATGAAATTGATCTCCAATTCAGCATCATGTTTTTATTCTCTTTACAGATTTATTCTAAAAACAATTCTTTCAGTTTTCTAATAGAAAACTTCCTTTATCATCTACTCTGTATTTATTCTGCAGCTCCAAGTTGTTCCAGGTGTACCTTGGTGTAAATAACAAGCAGAACATGACCCTCAAATTGTAATGAATCATATCGACTAAGAATGGCAAGACTCAGCAGTAGAATTAATAGATGAGATCATGCTTTCAGAAAGTGTGGACTTTTTTAAGGTTGAATTTCAAATACAGACTTCAGAGGAGTAAACAGGGTTCCATGAACTTAATCTTTATCCTTAGAAATTGAGTTACAATTCATAGAAAAATGAACAGCTGGACTGAAGACTATGCAGGGTGTAAAATAAACTGAGTTTTTAACCAGCCCTGATGCATGAATAACAATGACTACTACATTATAACTTCTGTAATGTTAATTGCCTTGAAAAGAGGATAGGAATCTAACTTCACAAATTAAAACTTCCTTCTGTTTGATAATATATAGAGATATGCAGTATTAACAACCACATTGTTAGAATTGATTTTTTTGTGCAGCAACTGGAATTTGGATATTTTGTAACATTTTTGACTGCTTTACTTGCTCATTTTATGACACACCTAAGAGTTTCAGATACTTTGTGGAAGGGCAGATGTAGCTGACATATTTTGAAATTAGCGCTATTATGCGAGGGCTGTGTCGTGGTTTTGGCTGTAAAAAAGGAAAATTTGTAAGAATTAGTTTGCCCTTTTTCCTTTGATATGTCTTACTGATCAGGTTATTGTGAAGGATAATTTTTTTATCACTGCCTAAGGCTGCTTTCCAGGATTCCTCTGCATGAGATCAGTGCAACTAAAAGATAGTTTTATATTTCCTTAGGCATCACGATAGATGCAACTGTTAGAAAGCAAACTGAATTTAAGAACCAATGTCTCAATATACTCAGCTGTAGAAATGGATACCTGGTTTTTCTTTGGGTGCTACTTCAAATGGACACTGATAGTGCAGTTATCTGAGCTTGTAGGCTTTTATTTGACTTTGCTGTGCATACCTGGGCTCTGCACAGGCATAACATATTCTGCAATTCCTCTCTGCTGTCCTAGACTCAAGACAGAGTGTCTGATACATTCTGCTTCTGTAAACTTATTAATATTGAATTTTTAGTTTCCTTGTGGCTTTTTGCATGTATGTTCTTAAATGTTTCCTTGATTCACGTAGGTAAAAAAAAAAAGTCTTGCCTGATACATCCTGGAAACATCAGCCTTGCATGTGACCTAGAAATTTCCCAGAAGGTCTGGGCTTGCTGCTTTTGCATTGTTTCTAACCAAAGTGCCAGGCACTGGAAAATCCCAGGCAAATGCTAAAAGCTACCTCCTCTCCAAAAAAAACACAACCAAGAAACCCCCACAGCAACCAAATCCACCTTCATTCTACCCAAACAGAATTTCCAGGCATATAAAGGGAAGCTGAAGTGAGGGATAGTTACTCACGGACCACTGAAAAGAGCAGCCTGTTGGATCTTGCGAGATGAGAGCAGTTCTCCACATTGGGCTGCTGTGTGGCATTTGAGTTGGTCTTTTCCCTTTCCTGTGCCACCGTTCCTGCTTTGGTCTTTGCCCATCATGTCTGTTTTGAACCTCAACAATTAGCATTTCTGCCTCCCAGAAAGGGACCCTGGTCTCACTTAGGTCCCCATCTGCAGCCAGCATACCGCCAACGCACAGGAAACGTAACAGAGCTAACGTGGAACTTGTTGCTTCTGGGAGTCTAAACTGAGCATGTTGGAACTATGGAAATTTTGATAAAAAATTTAAAATGTGAGAACAGTTAACTCTCACATCATTTCTGTGCTCCTTACTCCTTGCAGCATCTCCTTTTAGCCTTAAAAATATGTCAAAAAATAATCATTTTCCTTTCATTATCTGTAGATTATCAAGCTATTACATCATTTTTCAGATGATGTCTTTAAGCGGAGCCACAGTTCATTCAGAAAAAGTGCTTATATTAATACCTTCCTGTTGATTTTTTTTTAAACAGCAGTGAGTCACTTAATCTTGATTTGCTAAGGAATACAGAGAAATTGAATGCTATAAAATTGTATGTCTGTTTTCAACCTGCTCCAATGGTGTTTCGTTTGCTTCTTTAGGAAAGAAAGAGTGGTGATAGAGGAATTAAAGTATTTTGTGGTAGGTGCTACTGTTTGATAGATGCTACTGTGGATTCACTTCTGTTCACAAACGGTGACTGGGCAACAAGCTGGAAGAGTCCTGTCCTGTCTTGGTGGCTGCATGGAGGATCAGGTTAAATCTTACAGACCTGTAAGAAATTACACCCTCCCAAAGAGCAATGGAATATGTGCAGGCGGAAGAAGTTTCTAATGTGCAGCACAGACTGAAAACCATGGCAAGCCTGGGGGAGGCCCATGGTTTAAGTAGCGTCTGGGCAATTACTTAGTGAAGTAGTTCACCTCTGATGAGATAAGAAAAGAAAAACATTTCCTATGGACTTGGAGAGGACTAGATGGAGTCTTGTTGCAAGCTAAGAGATTGCTAAAAGCAAATGGAGAGAGAAAGCAAGCAGAGGAAAGCACCTTGCCCTTTAAGGTCCTGGAAAACATGGGAGAGGTTTATTTAAAACCCCTTTTATATTTAATTGGTTGCAGGTAGCAGATCTGAGAAGTTTCTATTTCAAAATACTTCCTAGATTGTACAGTAATAATAAAATCAATCAATCATTAAATAAATAAATAAAAAGCAGTAGAGGTGAAATCTCCTGACCTGCTCACTCTAAGAAAGAGTTGTGTCATTTCCATTTCAAAGCTTTGGCCAGTTTAGGGAATGATTGTCAAGCTTATGGTAAATAAATAAAACATTTAAGTTCTGTACAGGAGTAAAATCTGCCATTCTGGTTTGTTTTCTGATAGGAAACAAAAGTTATCATAAATTTTACCTTTAAAAGATTTTTTCCCCTTTTAAGAATCAGAATTTACGTTTTGATTTCCCTGCGAACAGGATTCTGACCTAGTGGAAGCTGCTGCGCTGAAATACTTCTTTAAACTTTCCCAAATTCTTTAGGAAATCTATTGGAACAAAGTGGAAATTTTGAAAGTTTCCAAAATGCACAAACTTGGCTTTTATTCAAGCTTTGTGATCAAAATAGATGACAGTGCATTTCTTCAGCAGTCTGCAAGTAAGTTGTACAGTCTACTTATCTTGGTGTAATACTTGTTAAGGTTTTGAGGGCAATGTGAAATGTTTAATTATTGTCTCTAATAAATTGTTACTAAACAAACCCATGTCCTTAGGTTTTCCAATGGATTTTGGTGCTGCACTCTCCAGGAAGTGGGATCGTGCCTTGTGACAGGTAGGAGTGCTGCTTGCTTATATCTAGCTTGGGAATACCTGGTGGGAACGGGAGCTCTCAGAGAGCTGGCTTCAATACCACCATCCTGAAGACGGTGAGGAGGGAGGGTCAGCCTGACAATACTGCTCTTGTGTTACAAAACGTCTGGGGTATAAAATGGTTTGCTGGATCTTTGCTAGCGATATGGCTGAGAGCTGTGCTGTGGCAAGATTTACTAAACTGGTGTCTGGTGAGCAAATGTTAAACAGCAGCCTCAGCCTTCAAAGCAGCATTGGCTTCACTAGTGAGGAAATGCAATGTTCAAGGTGTTGTTAAGATCAATGATGTTAAGATATATGAAATTGTAAGATTTTCCCGATATGTGCGTAGCAATATAAACATTTTAAAGCATGCCAGTCTTGATTGCACTTAAGACTTAAGAAATTACATTGTAGCTTTTTACGCTATTTATTTGCTGAATAGTACTTTGTTTAGTAACCTGCCAGGACTCTTACAGAAGCAAAACAAAACTAATGAAAATGAGGGAGAGGATTAAACAACTCAGTGACATTGTTACTTTAAACATGCACTGTATTTACAAGGGAAGATATGATGCTGACTTGTTTTATGCAACTTTGTTCTTGCTGTTTCAGTTGTCTGGGTAGAACTCAGTTCTCTCCCTCTTGTGCGCAAAATATTAAGCACCAAGCAAAAATTGTTCTGTGTTGTTATTTCCACAATCTGGGGAGAAAAAATAGTGAACTGAGGTTTTCTCCATAACTCATTAAAGTCAGTGAGCAAAAGTTCATTGATAGGTATGGACTACTTGAATGTCACAAGTTGAGTATAATTTCAGTCATCTGCCTGTTCTCCTTACCATGTATGATCCAGCTTTCCTGTTTGTTTGCTTGTTAATTCATTTTATACTTGCATCTGTGAATATCTATCTATCTATCTATCTATCTATCTATCTATCTATGTATCTATCTATCTTTTGATCTGCTTCCAAATATGTTTGTGCATCTCTGTGAATAATTTGATGGTTCCTTTAGTTCTTAGTATTTATCCACATTAGGGAAAACCCTGCTAATGCACTTGGCATGATGCTAATGCACTTGGCACTTCATTTGTGTTCTCCATCAGGTGTCAGATTTTGACCTGGCTGTAGGAATTATTTATTTTATTTTCAGTAGAGAGAATTGTTTTATGCTTATACCAGTAAGGGAATATATTGGAGACTTAATGTTTATATAATATGAAATAAACCTTTCCAAACTTCTCTAAGAGCAGTTATAACTCTATGGGACTTTTCTTTCTCCCAGACAAACTCATCTCCTTGTTAATTAACATTTTAGAGTGAAAAATGTCCAGCATAAATTTCACAAAGTAATCTCTGATTAGACTTCATACTATAGAAAGAACTGCTTTTCCCCAAGGGCTGCATAGTATTTTGGTGCACAGAAATATGCAGCCTGCCCATAACCCTAGCAAAATTCAATTACTCAAGAGAGGTGTAAACCACATTTTATGAAAGCAATAAGACATGACTCTTGATGATTTCTGTGGGAGACTGCTACACAATTTAGAAGCGTTTGCAGCCCTACACTGAAGGTTGAGTGGATTTAACCAGCTGAGAAGCACAGTAATCTCCCAGAAGCATATTACCTAGAATACATTTTTGCTATTAATTTAAAATTGTTTTCAAAAGCAAGGGATCGTAATCATCAGAATAGTAATAAATTTAGTCAAATCAATAATGTAGTTCTGGTGATTTTTTTACATGGAATATTGATGCAGGCATTACATTACTCACGACTCACTTGAGAAATCTCCATTTTAGTTAGCAATTCTGTAACTGTTTATTGGCTATATGTGATCTGTCACCTGAAATTTCCACAAAAATCTCTCTCCAGTCATGAATGTATGAACTATTCTAGAAGTATCTTGTCTCTCAAATTGAAAAACAAACAAACAACAAATCTATCTCAAATAATTATGGGTAGAATTAAATTAAAAAAAAATATAAAGTTGATTGGTGTCTGCCTTCCCTTATGTAGGTCAAATCCTTATGAAATAATTTTAAGAACTTACAGAAGTTATTCTATTCTTAATTTAGGTGTGAGTGAAAAAATCTTTAATAAAAAAAATCTTACTCTGCTGCTCTGATACATTCATTGGGAAGGACAGCACTGAAGCAGATACTTTACTAGTGGCATCTAGTGTCTAGAAAAAAAAAAGAAAAAGGGAAGTTTTAATTTTCATTCAGGTGAACAGTTCTGAGCTTTTCAACTCAGAATTATGGGATCACTCACCGTTTACCTTCATGAGAAGCCTTGTAAATGCAAGCAGAATTTCCAGCAGGCCAATCAATCCAGTCTTTCCTGTTCCTCGCACAGCTTTATCCCTCACATATATATACACATCATGTGCCAAATCTAGGAAGAAGAATTTCTCTTATTAGCATTGCAATGGGATGGAGCTCAGTGCTAAAAATATACCTGGTGGTACAAAACATTTCTGTAATAATTAGCCTAAAATTATTCATTCATATCATTAAGTTGTATCAGTTATAGACATTAAAAGCCCTGAAGTATAGACATAATTGCACCACCCCAAAAAAACCCCCACCCAAGTGTCTTTTGATAACATAGAAGTATTTGTTGGTCTATAATTTTTCTGTAGTTTTTCTTGCTTTGTAAGGAACTCCATGGTGGCTGCAGCTGCCTGGATGTAGTATGGCTGCTGCTTTCTGGATGTGGTATGTTTGCTGATAGAACAAAGCACACTTGTTACATCTCAAAACAGGACACAGGACCCCACATGCTGAGTTCTACAGCAGCTAACCTTCAGTATGTGGTGCACAAAGTGTATTCTAGTAAACAAATGGTGACTGTGTCTGAATATGTAGAGTGTGATTTTATTTTTATTGAAGGAACAGTTTTATTTTCCATTCCAGATTCTTGAACAGGCACCAGAAAAGAACTGACCTACAATGAACTTTGAAAAATGATTACAGCATCCCAGGCTGTGTGAGGAGGAGTGTTGCCAGCAGGTTGAGGGAAGGGAACCTTCCTCTCTGCTCAGTACTGGGGAGGCCACATCTGGAATGCTGGCTCTGGTTCTGGGCTCCTCAGCACAAAAAAAAATGGTCTGACTGGAGCAACTCCCGTGCGGGGACGTAAAGATGATTCAGGGACTGGAGTATCTTTCTGGAGAGGCTGAGAGAGTTGGGGCTGGAAAAAAGAGGGCTCTGGTGGGGGATGTTATTAATGTGTATAAATACCTGATGGGAAGGAATGAAGAGTGAGCCAGGTTCTCCTCAGTGGTGCTGTATGACAGGACAAGAGAAAACAGGCACAAAGTAAAACCCATGAAATCCCACATGAAAAACACGGAACAAGAAATGCCAGAACAAGTTACCCAGAGAGTTTGTGACTTGTCTGTATATGAAGATATTCAAAACCTGACTAGACATGGTCCTGGGCAACCTGCTCTAGGTTACCCTGCTTGAGCAGGGTGTTTGGACAGGAAGATCTCTAGAGGTCCATTCCAGCCTCAAAAATTCTGTGATTTGAAAGCGGAGACATTGAGCTACTAATATTTTTGGAATATGCTCGAGCTCTTTCTTCAAGATTACTTCCTAGCCCCTTCATAACATTTTTCTTGTATCATACTGGAGATCTTAAGAACATTAGTATCTTGCTAATCCTTTAAAGGTCTATGTCAAATTAGTGAAAAAGTAATATGCTCAGATCAAGAGCACAAGTCTTGATGTTAATGAATTATTATGTGTTTCCATTGTTTCACTTGCTAGTAGCTGTCATAATATATTTTTGTCTTCATCTCAAGGGATCCAAAGATAAACTTCTGTGTTAAAAAGCTTGTCTTTTTTTTTAATCATATCAGCTGATGATAGGATTCCTTCTTCTCTAGATTTTGCTTTGCTCATTTCCTTAGACTGTCACAATTATGACAGTACAACTGCTCTTTAATGACAAGTATAATGTCAAGATTATGCAATATTTTATAATTGCTTGGAAGTTGGATGAATTTCAGTGAATGTGTTGATACCTCTTGTTGGTACTTAACCACAGCTTCCTGTTTTGTTGCCTTGAAGTTTTATTAGCAAAGGCAACACACAAGAAATGTTGATAATGGGCTCTGTGCCTTTCTGGATGGCAGGTTCCTCACCATTCAGCTACCTAATCAACAGGTATTTTTCTGGCACTCATGATCTTTTCTTTCCTGGCAGGTAGCCCTTCTGAGTCCCAAACATGTCCTCTCCAATTGGAGACATAAATAAATGTTAATCAGAATTTAAAACTAAACCAGTTACCAGTTAGATGTTTTTAATCTATGTGAAATGTATGGTAAATCTATTTTACTACTTGGGAAAAAGTTCCATTCACTACATACTATCTAGAGCATAAACCAAAAAGGTTAGAGGAAAAAGTCATATCCCAGAATAGAAAATAATTGCCAGTTTGTATAATTTGTATGTAAAGTAGTTGCTTTTGAAAAAAACCCCAATAAAACAACACAACAGCATTTGACTCTTCGGAAGCATAAGAGCTAAGAGTAGGTAAGGAACATGGCCAAATATTCTGAATAAATTAACTTTTCATTTTAATAGCTTTGTAGGATCCATCTTGCATTCCTGAGATTCCTTTTAGTAGTATGTCATCTATCATCAACTTCTAAAGGACAGTATCAATCAGAGTATGATTTCTTTTTGTAATTTTTTCTAGTACTGCAAGAGGTTGGAAATAGAATCTTGAAAGCTTTGAACACTGAGAGCTTGCTTTCAATTAAAACAAACGTCTGAAACATCAGTTCTTATCTGATGTTTAAATATTCACTCTTCGATTGACATAGTTGTTATAGTGCCTTAGGATGTAGGAGTAATTTATAATCCAACTTGTCAAGCATTAATGATTCTGAATATTTCTAATCTTCACTGCTAATGCTATTACTACTTTTAAACATGTCAGAGTAGATCCCAGACAGAGCTGCGGCTGTCTCATTCATCATATAGATATTGCGGGCACCGCTTGGTGGATGAGGTCTTGAGATATATCTGGCTTTGTGTTACCTCTGTATTCCCTCAGTTCTTTGAGCCTAGTTGGGTCAGACGAGCTGATATGAATGCAAGAACGGGGTTACCCCAGCTGTGACTGCCTATTGATGCTTTAAAGTTGTTTCCTCTTGTCAGCTTTTCTGCAACTCTAAATTTAAAGACCAGAACGTGGCCTGGATTTTCTCTCCACTTATTTAAAGAAAATTCTGGTATTTCACATTCTTCATCTGTTTCTAAACAAAGCAAACCACTGAAATTGGCAGTAAAATGAAATTTTAAATGGTTCTTAGTAAGACAGGATATTTATTTCTACATGCTGAAATAAAATACACATACACCCCACCCCCCATCCCCAATTTTTTTTTTTTATTTTAAAAACTAAATCAGACCGTGGGACATAAGAATAAGTGAGCTAATGCTACACAAGGCCTCCTTTGGCTTTGCAGTCTAAGAAGACGGGAGCTGCAAATAATGTTTTTCTGCAGTCAGGAACTGTATAGGGTTCCCCACTTTAGCAGTGGCTTTTTCCATAAAGTTGCAAGATCCTGATAGCCATTGGGTCTCCTTGTTGCTTTTGTCAAATCTGTTTGCAGTCATCAACTGTCTCAAAAGTTATTCAAGGATTTTCATGAATGCAAAAAGGCAGCCGTGCTTCAGTGTAATCACATTGGCATCATTTCCTTAGCAATCAAGCTCACATAAATAAATGTTCTTTGTTTGGCAGGTCACTTCAAAATGAGAAATCAATAATTTCCTACAGGAAAATGTGAACATTTTTTGGAGCTGAGGTACATTTTGCTTTTGATTATTTTGATCAGAGTTGATTAAAAACTGATGAACCTTTTCCTTTGGAGAAGAATGACATTTCATTTTTGTTTAAAAATGTTCAGTGACCCAATCTAGCGGATGTTCAACAGGGGAGGATAGGGCAAAGTATAAAGACATAACATAGCTCACTCACATCTTTAGAGAATAAAAGATACAGGAAGGAGTCAGCAGCTGGTACACTTTATGTGTTTAATGCAAGTTGGGCTACAAGCCTTCAAGAATTCACTGTAGGTAACAGACGGATATTGTTGGGGGCAGAGATTTGCTATTCCTTTTCCCCACTCTTTTAAATAGCATGTAGTCCTCTGCATCTGTGAATTTGAACTGAATGTACATGCTATATATATATATAAATGGGAGGGAGATTCTCATCTGGGGATATCTCTATGGGTTTTTTTGTTCAAACACAGATTTGCACCCAAGTTGTAATAGAATTAAATACTATGCTAAATAGGTTGTTCATAACTTCTAATTGTACTTTTCTGATTGCTTCTGCAAACATCATTGTAAATTTAAATTTTCTATTGGTTTGCTTGTTTTTTAATTCTGTTCTGCTTGAAACCTGATTATTATGCACAAGTTAGCATGTTGTATGTTTTAGCATATTTTTTTTTTTAAAAGGATTTATATTATACAGAGAGAAATCTGCCACCTTTTTGCCTGTATTTTAAACGGGGACAAAAAATGCGAAACTGTGCTACCAAATAAGTTATTGAACAAAAAGGCGCTGTCTTTTCCTTTTTCATTGTTCCAACGGACTATGAACATACTCAGGAGACTGAGAACAGACCAACACAGTAAGAGGTAACCCATAAACACAGTAGAGCACTCGGGTTGCCCTGTTACTGTGAAACATAACTTAGGAAGGTTTAGTTGACATTTCTAACCTGCTAGTACTGTGTTTTCTTAAAATGCATAACTGTTTCTCCAGTGACTCTGTGTGCTGGTCAATTGTCATCTCCTGGACACAAAAATGTGAACAGAACAAAGGTGTTAGGTGATTTAGTGCAGCTGTATTAGCTCTTACTCCTGTGACTTTAATGTCTTAAACATTATCTTCACCTTTGATCATCAGTATGAGAAAGAAAAAAAAGAGTATTTCCAAAGCAACAAGATGTAAAAAAGAAAAGACTGTCCTAAAGTCCGATTTTATACCTATGTGTGTGGTTCTCTAACTTCTAATCCTTGCAACTCTTTCATTCCCATCATGAAGGATTAGGTAGGGAAAATAAGCAATATACCCACTGAAATTTGATTTACGGAAGTGTTTGTGGTTTGGAATGTCACTGCACGTACCATTAGGAAGGGAGAACAAAAGTGGAGGGCATGGACAGTGATTGCAAGTAGATTGCAAGGGCACAGTTAGGTCATAAATTATTTTTTCTGTCTCTCTTTTGGTTTCTAAAGTCCTATTTTGTCAATTGTAAGAAAAATATGTGAGGAAGATTTTTAAATACCAAGATTGGCAGACGGTACGCTAAGGCTCATTGGTACTGGAGTCTTTTTAGCTGTTTCAAGAAAAAGTTCTTTTAATAGCAGCAATGTTGGCAGATTACCTGGATATTTAAGAAAACTGTTATCATCACTATTATTATTTTTTGCCATGTTTTACACGCAGCTCTGTACTCTATCCCCTGCCCTATCAACCCTCATCATTCTCCATAGTTGTTCCTGTAACATCCTTGTCTTCACTCTTCTGAAAACACCACTGTTCAAATATTTATCTTACTCAGATAGCCAAAGGAAATGCATTTCTTCAGTGCAAGTGGGGACAGGTGAGGTTACAGGTGAGGAACGAAATAATGTATCTCTAGTTTGAATAAACATGTGTCCAAAGGCATCTCTTGGCATCCTGCTTCCAAATCCATGTTTGGACGTGTCTACGTCTCCCTCAAAATGAAATAAAAATAAATATTAATTTAGCTGACTGATTTCCAAGACCAGCTGCCATTGAATGATGCTTAAAATAAATCAAAAAACCCTTCAAGCTGAATAGAGACAAAACTTTTTCTCAATGTTATATAGTATGTCTTTGAAAATGTTTTATTATTGCTTGTTTCTTTTAGGAAGTTTTTGAATTCATGAAGTTTTACAATTCTTTTAACTGGCCAAGAGCTATTCCAACATTTTTCTCACACACAAAAGATGCACAAGAGAAGTATGAGATTACTTTCACCAGTTCACAGAAAAAGATGCTTGGTATTTTTTGTTTTTGTTTTTCTAGTGAAGTGTAAGGTCATTTGAACCAGAACTATAAATCTAAAGCACTACAGGCTGCTTCTTCAATAAAATCTGTACTGCTCTTGCTAATGTCTGTTCTATTTACATGATAGTACGTAGGTAAAGTATAATACAATTAACAAACACATTCAAAAAAGTGGTTTTTTTCATTTTATTTAACAGCTTCTCTTCCACTGTACTATACTAGAAAAGAACCTTTTACGTGCTAGCTGTAAAGTGCGAGCCCAGTGAGCACTAAAGTAAAAAGAGGACAAGGTACCATTATGTTATAAGCCAGTTTTAAGTAGTCTTTTAACAGGATGAGGCTTTCTTTATATAAGTAATTTGGTGTTACAGAATATTTGCACATACTTGTTTCAAATCCACAGTCTATTCAGTCTCATGGATATTCTTGGGGTCAGTGTTCTAATTTTATTGGTGTTTGATGGCAAAGAACTTTTTGTCAATTTAAAGCAGGACAAGGATAAAGGATAAAGCAAGCAGCATCCAAATTCTCTTAGTTTTTGGCAAACTTCTGCAATAAGCTGTTTGCTGGAAGCTTGAGCTAACAAGTCATTGATGTACAATTTGATTTTGCCATCTGTTTATACTCAAAAGCCATGCAATTCATTCAAGAATGAAAGTAAAAAGGGCACATATTAGGCAAGAATTACTTTTCCTTTCTATTTTTGTTTTGTAAAATGACATAATGACAGCACTAGACTTCTCATGCCTACTTGGATTAAAAACCCGTACTCCAAGTTTGTCAAAGAAATTCTGTTTGCTTATGAAAATGTGTGCACGTATTCTTGCTTGTCTGAATATATATATATAGAGAGAGACAGCTTTCCCGTTCAGAAGGTCTCCCAACGTGCAACTACAGAAACTTAGCCCAACAGCGTATCAGCATCTTCAAATGCCCTCTGATCCATGCTCTTGTGATTTTATTCTTGTTCCTTCTAATATTCACAGGTAGTATTTCTGAGCCTTTGATGGCTATCCACACCTCTTGCTAAGCTCTGCACAGGTGGGGTCCTGGCATGCTAACTCTTGTTTACAACTGTCTCAATTTTGACTTTGTTCCTTGTGAGCTTAAGTGGACATACCTGACTTCAGTTTGGTATGTGGCTGAAAGCAGCCATAGGAATGTCCAGCATAGTGGAACGATTGACTGGAAGAAATTACAATAATAATGTATTCTTTATTACTTTTGTGTATTTTACTCTAAGATGTTAGTAGAGTGTGGTCAGAGAGGAAAGGAAAAAAGTGTGTTCACTGTTCCTCTAAAGATGATATTAAATCAATACCCTTTGTTTAAAACCAAATTAATAAAAATGTGTTTGTATAGATTATAGCACATTATAAAACTATTACAATGGATTAATGTGAAATACAAATATACTACTATATCTTGTTTAGTTATCTTCGGGAATTGCAGGCACAGTGGCATAAGCCATTGCTTTGCCTTAATGTTGGATGCTGATTAATGAAAAAACTATATGTTGTGCTGTGTATGATCTAAGATCTCAAATAATATTTCGTCTGATTTTCTGAGGGTAAGTTATAGAAGAGGCCTCTGCTCATTTTTAGAAAATAACTCTTTCCAAGCAGCCAGCTATTTTAAATTTATGACTTGCATAACTGTCAATATCTGTAGTTATATTTCTGTAGCAAGTAACCTTTAAATCCATGCAACTGGAACTCATAGGCTCAAAGTGAAAAGGCTGCTACAATATTACTCTTGCAGATTATCCAGATAAATTTTCTTTGCCAAATTCTTAAGAGTGTTGATCTATGCAGTGAATTTTTTGACATCTCTCTCAAAAGAATGTTGATGATTCTGTTTGGAAATGAAGAAGTTGCTTTATTATCTTTTCAGGTACTTACTCTAATATGTACATCTGCAGAGGTATGTTTTGTGCTGAAGAAAATAAAAGGGTCTTAACACATTGATTGCTTTTTCTCTACTGAAGACAGCAGATATCCCTGCAGTCCTACCAGCTGAATGACGATCTGACATTTTTAAAAAAATAAACAAAAATCTAACTTGAAATAGAGCAGCCTTAAGATCAGAGAGTGTGTCTGTGTAAGACTAGAGAATGCACATCTCAGCCAAGAAACGCTTGAATACACCTGGGAAACACAGGCCAATAAGGGCTGCTTGGACATATGAGTGTGTGTTACAGACTGATCATGTACTGACTTAACAAACCATATAGATTGTGATCCTGTATTGTTGTGTGAACTTATTTTGACAGCTGTCCAGAGGCCCTTCTGTCTGTGAATTGTTCAGTCACTGAAGTTGCTGTGGACTCTGCAGAATACAACACTAAATGATTTTGTGCTTACAGCAGCTTTCAGAATCTCCCATCCTGCTGCTTTGTTCCTGCACAATTGTGTTCTCTCCATAAATCGTTCAGTAATGTCCTCCCCCCAAAAGTCTTTGTGCTCTTTTTAATCCATATTCTGCAACATAGAATGGCAAGTGAATTCAGCATTATTTATGGCAACTCTATAGACAGAAACCTAATTTTCTCATGACTTGAAGTATCACAAAAATGTTCTTCCTTCAAATAAGGGGTAGCTCTGGAATGCCATCTCCCAAGACTGTAGGGAGTTATCAAGTTATATAAAATTATGAAGACTCTGTTCATATAAACTACCTTTTAATGAAGTATGTAAAGGGGGGAAGAAGTGATAGTTCTGACTGACTCACGGAGACTTTAAGTAATGTAATACAATATCTTGTTGACGTGAATGTGATACAGGTATAAATACAGTGATAAAAATGCACTGAAAGTGGCTTCTCTGCTGTTCAACTTTCTGCATGATGTGGCATACAGTTAGGTTTTGTTGTAAGAAGGAAAACACGTGGAGCTTGGCATCCTGTCTCCCTTGTTCAAACCTTCTCAAAGTATAACCTAACCTCCTGCTCCTTTGTTGCACAAGAGATAAGACAGGCCTTGACATCCCTGCATAGAAGGTGACTGACTGGCTGGTGTGCTGTACGCTTCCTAATTAACTGGTTTACAGCTGTCAAAATGATTGTTTCTCCTAATCTGCATGTCTGTTCCCTACACAGCTGCAAATTGCCATGGAAAATAATAATCTCTTACTATTCTTCCATTCTTTTAAATGTGTTTGATATTAGCAAGTAAGTTCAAAGGTGACTGGAAAGAGGTGAATGGGAACAGATTGTATGGACCTTGAATCATTTGCGTTCCACATTTGTATAGAGTTTGACTTGGACAAGACCACTGTCTGCATGAGACATTATATGCAAAGACCGCAAAAGTTCTTTTCAGCTGTGATGAGACTATTATGCGTTTTTAGCATGGACCACCAGATATTTTTGCAGTAAATTTCTTTATACTTTGTCGTGATCAACTACATCCTTCTTCTATTTTCTGAATTACCACAAGAAGAAAGGTTTATTTTCCTGGCTATCATAGTGAAAAATGACCAGGGGTAAATATGGCTAGCATTTAAAAGATGCATGACTTTGTTTAAAAGATAAGTAATTTCTCTGTATCAGGGAAGTGCTTAATTTCTTCTTTGATTTCAAATGCTTGTGACACTGCCAAGCCTCAAGTGTTCAGACTGAAAATTTCCACGCTGAGTGTCTCTCTCTCAGCATGATTTTTTTAATGATAGTTCATAATTCTGTGATACCAGAGAAGATGATGCAGGAAAAAATGTCTCAAGCCTGACTGGGGAGATAGGGGAAGCCAAAAGTTTATTTTTCTAACAACTGTAGAGCTTTGAAGCAAGAACTTCAAATCTGGCATCATTGGGATCCTAAATAAGCAAACTATCAATAAGCTTGCAGTTTTAAAAAGAGAACGTTGTATTTTTCATAGGGAATATTTGCAATGGACTGAATTGAGATAATTTAGGACAATAAACTAAGAAATAAGATTTACTAAATATCAAAAACATAAATGTTACTCATATATATCCTGGCCTTGTTGGTAGTAAATACTGGCTTTCCCTTTAGACTTTTTTTAATCAACATTGCAGTGCAGTGTCTGCAGGGATCAATATCTAGCAACTTTATAACATTATTGATCAAGAAATCAGTAAAAAGATTAAGTATTGGAAAACATAAATGTCTCTTGTGCTGTCTTCCTCTAATCTAGGTAGACTAGCAATCTGCTTAAATTCACTACTGTGTGAAAAGCCAAGAAGAAAAGGTATTTATGGTGTATTTATCAACACATTTATTTGTATGTTGCTGACATCCTCAAATACTCTTATGTTGTGAAAGGTGAAACCAATCTCTTAGGAATAAAGAAAGCCTAATGGCAAAACAAAATCTGGGAAAATGGCAAATCTTCCTTAAATTGTGCTTATGTGCAATGTGAAAGCATCCTGATAATCTCAATCAGTCACACACGCTGTTTGTGTGCACGCATTCTCATGCATCCTTGTTTTTATTGCAGTTACAGTACGGGGTGCTGAGAACTCTATTTTATGACATACTGTAATATTAATAAATATGTTCGTGCTAAACTGTAGTTGAAGCCCTTGTCTAGACAATGATGTTCAGTGAAATGGTTCTTTTTGAAGACTGGAGAATGGGCCTCTCTTGGAATAATCATGGAAACTCGACTGTGGGTGTTCATCTTTCATCATGTGGCTTTGAAACTGACTATCTATTCAAACGTTTTCCGAGAAGGGCATATGAACATAGCCAGTCAGAATTTGCTTCAGATCGGTTGAAAGGGATCTTAGCTGTTTGCTTTTAAATGGAAATTAATATACATTCTCTATGACTGTAATACAGAAATCGTTTTTTTCCTGTATGCACTCAGCAGAAGACGAAAGGAATTTATTGCAGTCACCCCACAAGTCTAGTACTTTAATATGGTGCTACTTGAAAACCCAATTGCCTGAAATTCACTGTATAAGTCTACGTCATGCAAGTGAGGAGGAAAAAAAAAAGCCCTTCATCTCATTCCCTCTGCATATGAAAGGAGAACGCATGTGCTCGGGGAGGAAAGGAGAACACGTTGCTGTCGCCATTTAAGGATCAAAATAGCAGTAATTAGGGGTGGAAAAAGAGATGTTGTTGGTGTGTTACAGTTTTTGGCCTGTGTGTACCCTGCTCCCCTGGGGCCCAGCTGCCAACTGCTTGCTGAGGCCCAGGCCCAGCCCCGCATGGCCATGGCGGAGCTGGGGGGACCTCAGCCCTGCGAGAGCAGAGCCGGGCCACCAGGAAGATAGCCTCACAGGTGCCAGGGCGGGGAAATGGCCAAGGGAGGACTGCTAGTAGCTTGGGCAGATGAGAGGGACAGACCGGGATGTGGTCAGGGGTCGATGGCAGAGGAGGAATCGGGCCACGGGCAGGTGGCCCTTCAGCCCTTCCCACTTGCAGGCTTCTGCTGCAGGCTGGGGCGGTGCTGTCCCCAGCTTGCTCCGTGTATATTAACTGGTGCATAACTCTTTATACTAATGATTAACTGTAAATAACTGCTTTATATTGCAAAATGAGTATGCTCTGGTTGTCTCTTTGTGTAGCAGGCCCTAGGGGAGAAGCCCATGGAGGGTTACCCGTGCGTGTGTGTGTGTGTGGGGCCTGGCAGGGTGCAGGAGGTGAAAGGCGGGGGGTCAGGACTGCTAGTACCTGTCGGTAAGGGTTTTCTTCCTGGAGCAAGGGAAAAAAAATCATGTTCAGTGTCGTATAATCCTTACTCGGACAGAAGTTATTTTAAATCAGGCAGGTTCCCTGAGCTCGGTAGGAACCGCTGCTCAGATCAGCCCTTGTCGCTCATGGGCAAGCAGCATGAGGAGCAGCTTGCTGGGGGGGGTGTGGTGCTGTGTAACAATCAAGACTAGCGGGGGTGGAAACGATGTGGAATAAAAACCCAGTTCCCCAATTGACAGGTAGCTAATTATTTATCATCAATCACATTCTTACTGCAGAATCAGTCAAGGAGTTATCCTACACCACCACCCCCCCATCAGCACATTCATTGATTGGTTTAGTGTACAAATGAAAGTACTTCTATTAATGGGTGTTTGATTTTTTTAAAATTAAATATTTGATATTAATCATAGCCCCTATTCTTATGCCTATAATTTTTAAACACTGGTAAAGAGAAGAGATAATACTGGGGAGCTCAAAGAACCTCTGGCAAATAGTGAATCATAAAGTAAGCGTGAAACAGGTAAAAAAATTGCATCAAAAATTCAACTTCTGTCCCTAAATACACATATATCTCTCATTATGAAAGCTGCCATAATGTTTCCCGAGAGCTGTGATTCACACTGCCTTTCTTCTCAGTTTCCCTGTGATACTGCAGGCTGCTGCATTTTGGCAATGATACACTAGCTTCTAGAAGGAAGTGAATGGGGTAAAATTAAATGGTATTTTCTGTGGTCCACATTAGCACAAGAGCTGAATCAATATATTTGTGTTTCAGAACCGTTATTGTTTTGTTTGCGGCAACATCAGAAAGGCAAACTGCTATTCAAAAAGCAGACACTTCTCAGAAACATTGTATTTGAATCAAACATTTTATACATACACACATTTCATACCCGTGTTACAATATAAATAGTAGAAAATGTTTAATGATAGGGAAAAATTAATGAGGCATAAAAAGCTTTAATAATTCTTATTGTGTAAAATTATTTTGACCATTTATCTCAATGGGTATGCAGTTCATGATGATAGTAAAAGGAATGTATTTGCATAGAATTTTAAATCGGCTAATAAAGCTCGTTTTGTTGCAGGTGAAAGTTACTGATATTTGCTGCAGCTTTTTTGTACTAGTATGTGCCCAAATAACCTGACATGCAATGTGAGTTCACATCCTTCTGAACGTGTGTCATAATATGTCTTGCCTATGAATTTGAATTTTATGTAGCATAGCTGTGCAATGAATGGGCTCTGTGCATATGTCTTTTCAGATATGTATTTCTTATGTTGTGTAGAAGCCATTGAAAAGTCCTGTTTTCATTTGCCTGTCTTACAGAGTTTTTTCAGAAGGTAATGTTTAAAACTGCCTTTTTTGCCCTCTGGTGTAGCAACACTGAAATCTTGAAAGAATCAAAGCTCATAAGAGTGACAAAATCTTAACAATCTTTCCTTCATCGGTATGAAATAATAGGCAAGATGTATGCAGAGCTGACTTTGGATGCAATAGACTGTATCTTGTAATAAAATGATTTCTCATGACCTTTTGATTCATAGATTATATTAATTCCTGATGAATAGCATACACCAAGATACAGTAATCACGGTAACAAAAAGTCTGATGTGAAGATATTTTTGATAGGAAAAAAGGCACAGTTTCTATCTCTAAATGACTCTAGGGGATTGGAAGCCATTGAGTGGGTCATATGGTCCCCCAGGGACACTGGCCAGTAAGAGTGCTGTGGAATTCAAAGAGAAGCTATTGTCTGCCTTATAGGCAGGGTCTCCTCCTATCCATAGCCCTGGGAGAGCACGATACAGCCTGCTCCTTCCATGAGCTGAATCCCTCCTTCAGGATTCCTGCACATGTTGTTAGCGGAGGAATATTCTTTAGTGCGTAAGAGAACACACTGTGGGTAGTCCCACAAACTGTCATTCATAAATGAGCCTTTAAAAACGGGTTATTGGTTTGGGCAGGTGGATTGTATTAGTCATTGGATTTTTGCAAAGGATATAAAAATCACATTATGAACACGTCTCTTCTTCAATAAAGGGCATCTGGCCAAACAGATTCTGGGAAATATTTGTTGTAAAAAGCTATGCTTGCATTCAAGCAGGTATTCAATGAAAGTAAAAATGTGAGCTGCCTGCGATCTACTACCTGAGGACTAACAGAAAATGAAAAAGGTGATGAAGGAGCTAATAATGTGTTAACTAAAGAGAAGATAGATACAGAAATTCCATTAAGTTCCCAGTAAATCAATACAATATTAGCAAGAAAGGGAGGAGGAAAAAGAACAAACACTGTGAGGAAAAAATGGCTTTTTTTTTTTTTAATGTAAACAAGGGTGCATAAGAATACCTTCTGGCAAGAGATTATTAGAAAAGGAATGTAGCCGTGACATTCACATTGTGAGAAGGTCAGTTTAATCTGAAGAAATACCTAAACATCAAAACAAGAATTTCCACTTACTGGTTTTCCTTTCCTACACACAGGGATGCTGTACTAAGTTTAGGAAATCACAGTCTGAATTTTACACATGAGGCACGGAATGGAAAAAAGGTTTTATCTAATCCTGTCCTGCAAAGTCACAGGCTTAGATATTGTCCCTGCAAAGTCACAAATAGAAAAGAGCCAACTACGTTACACTCACCTGTCCATATTTATACACAGTTGTTTCCCACATCACGTGCTCTTTTTAATGTCTTCAGTTTGTTTTAGCTGACAGTCTCAGATACAACATTATGTCTGCCTATGTACTATATTCCAACTCATAAAAAGGTAAAAATTAACTCCCTGTTGTCATAATACAACACAAAAACATACTTGTTGTACTTTAACCAGTATTACTACACTTCTAGTTCTAGCTGAATGCTAGGATAATCTCTGGGATATTTAAAGAAAATGAAGTTCAGTACTTTCCTCCTTTTACTGAAGCTGAGTAAAACAGCTTCCCTGAGGCCCCTCTGCTAGCAAGTGTATCAACTTCTTTTCTTGCTTTGGTTACTCAAATGCTCTTTAATCATTGGGCTTTATGAACTGAAAGTCAGAGCCAGGGAGTCACAAACGTTTGCAACTCAAACCATGTTAATAAAAGAAAACTATTTGAAATGCGGGAGAGAGAATCTCGTTACTTTCTTCCCTCCTGAAAAATACTTGGAGCTGCTCAGAACAATCAGAGCTGTTGCTATAATAATAGAATGGTTTTGGCTTGCAGAGATTGAAGTGAAGACTGGAAGCTAGAAGGAGGAGAGTTTTAATCCTGTTAGTGTCTGTGATTAATCAGGTTTCTGATAGATTTGGTGATGTTACCCTATAAACAAAAGTAAGCAGTAACTGCCCACAGTTGCCATGACGTGTAGTTTTAATGTACAATGCTTGTGTTAGTTTTTCCAGTGAAGATCAGTAGGAAAGTTGCCTCTGAATTTCTTGCACGTAAACGTTACTTAGGATGCATTTGGGAAAACTTTCCTTTTTCTCTTTGCCTGAACTAAGCAAAATTACAAAATCTTTGCAGTGCTGGACACTGATGCCTTTGGAAGGGGTTTTAGAAATTAACAAGTGGGATGGAGGCTGCACTAAACTGAACTGCATAGCAGTCAAAGAAAATCAATGGGTGGATGAGAAAATGCCTTTGTCACACCTGATGTAAATTGTCGGTGAATCCTTACCTATATGTTTCTGTAGGTTTTAGCATATATAGTAAAGCATAGTACCTACCTTTTGTTTTAGAATTACTCTACTGCAGTTAGGTATGCAACATCTTCATGGAATTTGTATGCTTGAGTCTTAGTTTCTCCTTGACTGTGCGTGTAAAAACCCTTCTGCCTTCCACGTTTTTCTTGAGGGCTGTGATAACTGAAAGCTCTTGTTTGTCTTGTTCCTTCCTTCCTGCACCCCCATGCTGGCAAAGACATTTATATTAGAGAGGCTTCTTGTGGAGAACTGTATCAGTGAATTTTTTTGACTGAGAATACAGTTCATGCTACTACAAGGGCTGTCCTGTGGCAAGTTCATGAATAACTTTTATTACAAATTCAGCTTTCAGAGAATGTCATTTGCCAACACATCCTTCAGGTCCTGCACACCATGTCAGTTTTAATGAGTTAGAAATAAGTTCACTCTGCATTGGAAATGCATGATGTTTAGAGGCTCAAGCTGGCTCTTTTCTTGCTGCTTCTTTTGTTATAACAAACATTAATGCCAGAGATTTATGCCAAAGTAAGTAGACAAATCTCACTGTTGCAAAGGAATTACCAGGGAATGTAATGCTTTGGCATATTACTGTTAAATTTCAATATTGTGCATGCACAGCATGTGGTGCCAGGAGGAAAGGGAGTTGAAACATCTGTATGGAAATCTGAGTGCATCTTTTCAGGATGGACTGCACCTCCTTGTAGAACATATTGGAAGCAGTACTTAAGATATTTTAGGGTTTGGGGTTTTTTTTAGAATAACAAAACAGAACAACAAAACCCTACTTGCTGTAAAATTTAATGTAGATGTGATTTGAGTGGTACAACCTACCAATTATGAATTGAGTTACTGATTTTCTTAATTGTCTAGGATAAAGAAGGTGAATATCAGATATCAGATATCAGAAAAATATCAGAAGCAGCTGTTATGTTCTGTTCTTCCTTTCTAATTATGTGCTCAGATATCTGCATAGGCACAGGAAAGTTTAATTTTGCAATACTTAAAGAGCTTGCTTGAGGTTCAGAAACTGGGAACTGGGTTAAATTCTTGGCTCACTTGCATTGTAACCATGAACATATGCAAGACAGAGACACACACTGCTGTCTTTTACTTTGACAGTCCCTACTCCATATGGTCAACTACCTGTTACCATGTGTTTACACAGTGCAGCTCTGAGCTTCACTGCGACCTGGCGTTACTATTGTTAAAACAAGTGTGAATGGTTATTGGTGTCTGCTTCTGAGAAATTATGGCATAAAGGTGCACCACCAAGATATGTTTCTTTCAGCCTGGTTAAATACTTATTTCAAGTCTTGAACCAGTTCAAAGTGTCTGAAGCAACAGAAAGAAATAGGACTTATGCAAATGAACCAACTTAAAATGCATATATCCCAGCTGCAGTCATCTATGTGTCTGCCTTACTGCTCCCTTTTGGGTTGCTAAGCTTCCACACCCATGCCTTGCCTTGGCTGTCTGGTTTCTTCTATCAGGAACAAAAGTTTATTCCTTTACTCATTGCTGTGTAATGACTTCCTTCAGTTCTCAGGTTGGTAGATCTTCAGATCCTTATAAAGAGCTGACTACGATTTGTTCCTTTTACTGTGTTTGGACAGAAAGTACTGTACAGACAGGGACGGTGCATGACAACTTCCACTCCAGATCACGCAGTGAATCTGCTTTACAGATTTTGCTTTACAAAACAGAAGGCTCCTTCCAACCCAAACCACTCTATGAATCTATGAAATCCTCTGGTTCTTGAAAAATCTTTTTTTAATTTTTCTGAAATAAGATTTCAAGGGGGACAGTATAAAGGCTGAGATTATTCAACCAAACCATTTGTTTACTGAGACATACTTAAAAAACCCAATTGTCTAATACTCTGGAGTACTTTATTCAAAAGGAGTTAGTAATAAAATTGGCCTCCCAATTCCACATGTTCATGAAAAACTCATGGAAAATATGTATTTTGTTTTATTTTGGAATATTTAGACTTCATCAGCTCTGACCTATTAATTTATATTGATACACTTTAGCTTGAAAACTTTGCACATCATAAATTGCTTAGTTAATATTTTTTTATTTGATAACACATACTGCAAAGCATATATTCTGAATGGATCATGAAGGACAGTGGACTGCAGACCAGCCAGAGATCAGTAAAGTCAGTGTTGTCTCCAGGAGCGGAAAGAAATAATTTCATGACATTATCTGGGTTTATCGATTCATTTTATTCTACCTCCATTTTTCTCCAAAGTGATACTGAAAAAGTAGTGCTTCATTAATAGTTTCTTAAGTCACTGTTGTGTCTCCAGTGTCATGCATTGAACAAAATATCTATCCCGTAGGGGCTTTGCCATGTTTGAATATAATTTGACTGTCTTATGCCTTTTTTTTTTTTTACAGAAAACTAAATAAATGAGCTAATAAAACTGCCATCCAATTGGTCTGCAGATATACAACCTGTAAAGTTTGTAAAAGTCCAATAGCTTGATACGGAAGTTTGTTTTCACCTTTTACCCTTGTATTTCAGAGTCTTTATTTAGCCTTATAAGAGGCAAAAGAATAATTAACCCTGCTGAATTATAAATAAAAAACTAATAAGAAAAGTATATGTATTATTAAAACTGATTTTCCCCACTGTATTTTACACACCTTTGAATCCCTTTCACCTTATAATTATACAATGTGTATTGTCTCCTTGCAAATTTATCTGATCTCCAGTCTTGTATCATGCTATGAATATTATAATTTGGACTAAGGAAGGGGGTGAAGCTTGGGTTTTGAACATAGAGGTCTGGTGCCACAGCAATATCTTAATAGAGCACAGACATTAAATATTTAATTACTGTCAATATTATGAGTATTAATAATTTATGCTGAATCAAGATGTAAATGTTCCAATGCTATAAGGAGAGGGAGATCCAGACATGAAGGTCTCATTCAGCCATGAAGGAGTTTAGGGCTGAGGTAGCCCAAAGAACAGAACCAAACCACTCAGTAGCCTAAAATCTATTAGTAATTTACAAAGTGGGATGGGTACACCATGTGGATAATGATTTCTGTTCCACACACAGAGACACACACCCCAATACACGCCCACAAATGCCTCCAGCACAGCGATAGCAATGACCAGCACCATGGCCTTGGGGAAAGAGGACACTTGCTCCAGCTGATTGATGAGTCTGACTCCTGGCTGGTGGCCAGGCCTTTATGCACAGTGGATTGGGCTCAGCCTTCTGCTTGGTGTTGGACATCTGCATTCCCAAGGGGCTATTGTTTTCACCAATTATTGCTTTCCAACCTAGGTTGTTGGCATAAGCCTTGTTGGCTACCCCAAGCAAATTTTCTTGGGTTTTGCCATAAGTAAAGCCAATTAGCTGTTACGATCACCGAACATGCTATTAGCATATAAAATTGTTCATCTACATGTCCTTATTTCTTTGCTGTGCGTAGTTAAACCATTAAAAAATGACAGATTCAGTAAGAGCTTTTGTGAAAGCCTGAATGTTGCTGTGTTTTACCAGCACATACCAGAATCACCAAATGAGTTAGACCTGGGCAGATACAGTCAAGGTTTTACTTATCCGAGCATTACTTTTGTGTAGGCGTCATCCCATTACACTGTTCTGCTGCTGTGGAGACTTTTTGTCTTGACTTAAAAACTCCCCAACCCCCGAACTGAAAGGCCCTGACGGTTTTTTATGAACCTTTTTTATATTTTGATCAGTTCCATGTATGGTCTCAATAGTCATACAGAAATGTAAAGATTTGGATGACGTAAAACCATATGTAACAATGACATGACTGACTGTCTGTTAGGAAAATGAACAATTTTCTACATCTAACAAATCGGTAGAGAGCTTAAAGTTATTGCCACCAAGCTCTGCTCATCAAAAAAGGTGGGTGGTTTAAGCTGCTAGAACAGAGTTTCTGCTCCTATCTTCCACAGGCAGAAGAAACTTGGCTAGGAAATTTTAGCCTTTTGGCAGAAACATACTGGTATCCTTTATAGACAGCTGCCCTAGAGTGAAAAATAAAGGTTTTGTAGCTTGAAACCGAGCTAAATGAGGACACATGCCTTTATAAATGCAATACATTCATTATGTTCTAGTTGTCATTGAAAGTGCAACATTTCCCATACAGAAAAAGACAAGGAAATAGCAATGAAGGTTGTACACTGTTTATGAAATAAATTTAGCCAAACGCATTCTTTCCTTTAAGATCACTTTATAGAGGCATATGCATATGCACGCATAGACACTCCCCCCTATCAAAGTTAAAATATTGGGAAATTTTCCAAATGTTTTTGTTTGTAAGTGTATTTTATATTTTATCAATGACAGACGTGCAGAGGACCAGGTGGTGTACGCATGATTCCATTTGAGGTGCTGACATGTTGACATCAAAATACAGGTTTTTCTAGATGGTGGAGACATTTGAACTTCCACTAGAGTCCATATAATTCCATTCCAAATTACTTCATCACAGTCAGCTGCTCCCTGTTTCAAAGGGAAGATCACCCTTCTCATTTTTGCCCCCACCACTTTCTGTTGTGAGTATACATACACACACTATTTTCAGATACTTAAACTGGGTCCACTCTGTCCCACTCGGGACTGTCAGTCACTTTTTAAATTGTTGGCCACCATATGGGTGTTCATCTTGTTTGTTAAAGGCTTAAAATATCCGGTAGAAAATGGCTGATATATTTGCTTTTGCAGTTTCTTCTTTTAACGGGGAAATTGTGGCAAACTGGCTGAGGTGGCCTTGGAGAATAGTATTCCATAGTTGAGTCCTTCCCGTGGGGTCTTTTTTCAAGAATCGGCCTGAAGTGATCTGCGTCTTGTCATTTACTGAAGTAAACACAGGGGTGAGTAAGTACACAGGCGTACACACCCACTGTACAGCAAAGCCCAACAAACCTACACATAACTTCCCTGCATAGTTTTGATAACCCAACCCTATTTTAACCTCCAATTTTCCTCTCACCACAGGAAAAATCATAGAATCAGAGAAATGTAGAATATCTTGGGTTGGAAGGGATGTTAAAGGTCATGTAGTCCCTGCAATGAGCAGGGACATCTTCAACGTGATCAGGTTGCTCAGAGCCCCGTCCAACCTGACCTTGAATGTTTCCAGGGATGGGGCATCTACCACCTCTCTGAGCAACCTGTGCCAGTGTTTCACCAGCCTCATTGTAAAAAATTTCTTCCTTATGTGTAGTCTGAATCTACCCTCTTTTAGTTTAAAGTCATTACCCCTTGTCCTATCGCAACAGGCTCGCTAAAAAGTTTGTCCCCATCTTTCCTGTAGGCCCCCTGTAAGTACTACAAGGCTGCAGTAAGGTCCCCCTGGAGCTTTCTCTTCTCCAGTATGAACAACCCCAACTCTTCCAGCCTGTGAAGAAAAAAACCTCTGTTACCTTAAAATCTGGTTTCTTTTTACCTGAGAGATTTGAATTCATCGAGTTATCTTATGAAACGTGTTTTTTTTAGAATGTTCCTCTATAGTAACTTCATCTGAAAAGACTCGGGCTTTGAAGGCAAGGAATCAAAGTTTGTTTCCTTTCCAGGAGGAATAGTTTTTTCCTTTCCTGGAGTCCTTTTCTTATAAGTATTCCTGGTGTTCACAGACTGGAAGGTGTCGCCTGATGCTAGGTTTAGTGTGAGAGATGGTCAGTCTGCACCTGAAAGGTGTGATTCTGTTTTGTAAGTCTGAAGGATCAGCTTGGGATCATCAGTCTGAGTCAATGAGGTTGGAGCATGAGGGTGATGGAGACTTGTTTAGGCCATTCCAAGATTGCTCTGGGGTTTGGAAGGAAAAAAAAGATTTTAAAAAACCATGCACACACAGAAAAAAAGGAGGAAAAAAAGCAGTGGACAGCTGTAAATCTCCAGTATGAAGAAGTTGTGTATAAAACAAAATACATGATTTTGTAAAGTGATGAAAGGTATAGATTTGATTGATAGAAACTTAATATTTCATTTGTGTAATTTTTAATTTCTTTTTACTTTTGATGCATGCCTAGGTGCTTGTCCAATGTTAAAAATACAGGCTGTTTTGTGCTAACTCCACAGAAGAAGAGTCATTAATTTCTTGGTTCGTCTGTTTGGTAACTTTTCCAGTAGATTACTAATTTGATCCCTCTAACAGAAATTACAAACAATAAGTCAAATTCAGTTCCATTATTATTAAATGGGAAGACTGTATTCCTACAAAGACAGTGAATTTCTAATTGCATTTTTATGCATACATTTGGTTTTCATTATAACAAATTACTCTTGACAGAGCTGTTAGAAAAAGCAGAGCAGAAAGCCCTAATTAAAAGGGTAAAACAGAGAGCTTCATTGCAGCCATGTCTAGACACGTTTGATAACAACATAAATATGTGAATGTGTCATGATTTAAAGCATTGTAAAATAGAATAATGCTATTTATCATTCCCTTCCAGAATGAGAAATCCTATTTAATTAAATGTAGATCCTATTTTACTGGACTTCACTGGCTTTGATTCTTACTTCAATCACCATGTTTTATTTTGCATCCTATGTCTTTTGAAAATGTTGTCCTTCAAGAGCACCACATTTATTATAGGAAGCACTTACAGAAAATGATTTATTTTTTTTTTAATAAATAAACTAGTGAAGTATGACAATTTTCAAAATGATGCCCAGGAAAATATAGATAAAAGGAATAAAAAAAATTCCTCGGAATTTAGGTGTTGCTGAATATGGGGCAATCACCTTGATATGCCCGTGGCTTGTCTTTAGTACTTGGTTGCAGAAGCTGGCATTACCTGCCTCAGAACAAGAGTAACAACCTAAGAATAAAACTTTCTTGCAGTGGAGTATTACAAAGCTTATTAAGTGTCGTTGTTGGCTATTTTGGTCATCAAGATCGAGCATTTTGGTGACAATGGGGCAGGTTACAGGCACTTTCTCAGTTTAGGCCTAGGGTACGTGTCGTAATGGTGACCCTATATCCAGCACTTCAGATGCTGTGTCTCAAAATGAGGTAAAAACATTTTGAATATTTAAATATATATGGTTGTTAGTATCTATGATTGCTGCAATACACTGAGCCAAGGAGAGCAAAGACAGAGAGAAAGAAAGACACGTTTTCTTCTTAGCTGCCAAGCAGATGACAAATATACATGGAAGACATATTACAGTGCAGAATAGCTTAATGCCTTCCTAAAACACTTGACTTGTTAAGTAGAATAAGTCATGCTGTATGACTCCTGTGAATGAATATTTTAAATTATTGCATTTTTATAAGTGTTTTCAAATTAATATGACCATCATCACCTACCAGAACAGCTTCATTGCTGGCTTAAGTTTGCAGTATACTATTATTTGTGTGCAATGCAGAAGAATCTATATGATAAAGGGCATGCTATGCGTTCCAACCAAAAGATAGGCTGGAATAATTTTGTATTGATACCTGAAGAGTGAGACTTATGTTTCTTGCTAAATGTAATAATCATTTAGAAAGTCAGTTAGTTAATATGGTATCAAAGCAGTATTCGTCTGATAATTTTAAGATTTAGTATTTAATGTTAAAAGGTGAATGTAATCTACTTTACTTGGGTCTAATGGTTCAGATGAAAATTCCTTTCCTAGCTTTTACTTCTTGCTCTTGTAAGTGTATTTCAATGGCAATTCTATGGTGCATTTGTATATTTTCACTCAAAAGTACTAAAAAAACCCAAACCTTTTCTGGAATATTTATTTAACTAGTACTTGAAAGAGACATTATGACATGTAGGAAGATCATTGGTAGCTTTCTAGAAGTATCAAGTATAGGAACAATTTATACTTAGTACACATCTTCTGTCAGGAAGAGATGTTTATTTTGCATTAAACAGGAAAAACTTTACATGACAGTGTTCATAGTAGTATAAATATTTAGCCTCAAAGTCTTCTATTTAGATGCACACACACACACATACACACACACACACATTTTGTAACCCATCTTCCACATTTCCTCTGGAGAGCTAGTCTTCTATGGTTTATCCAAACTCAATTTTTGAAAGTTTCAGACTTTAATACTCCTTCTGCTCTTGCTTCCAAGGCCGCCGAAGAACATCTCTTTTAGCCTGAATAATAAATAGCCTTCCTGATGTGATGTCACTAATAAAATGAATTTATTTAAGAATAACATCCCGCAATAGCACCAGAGCTATAACACCTGAATTACTGGATGCTTTTTTCCAGAACAGTGGATTCACTAGGCAACAATTAGAGGACAAAAAATGTGTTACAGGTAGCCGTATTTTAAAAGTAACATTTCTAGCTGGCAGTTTTCAAGAACTCAGTCTAAAAATTGTCAGTTATGTGCTTTTCTTTCTTGTAAGTAGTATGTACATATTCCTGATTGTTACAAGAATTTTGCAATGCAATCAGTATTAATATGGATTTACCTAGTTAGAGCCAATAGAAAGATTCCCAAGGATCTCAGATGACTTTAAGTCGAGGTTATAGTTACTTTACCTTATATTTCAGCCGAATTGAATAAATATCTCTGCAGGTTCTTGAATGTGTTGTATCAAGTGTGAATTTATTACAGTGCTCTAAGATAATCTTCCCAGGGAAAAAAAAGAAAAAAAATCCCAACCCCCAAACTATTTCATGTTGTTTCTAAAGAACTGCCAAAAGTTTTGTATAATGTTCTACCTGCTGTGAGTTTTCTGTCCCTGGATGACATATCCCATAGGGGAATTAAAGCATATGGTACCAAGACTGGAGGCTTAGTAATACCTAACAAAGTCTCTCCTTGATAATGAACGATAATCTGCAAGGCATTTCAGGAGCTTGTATTTGGCATCACAAACACATGCATAAGTGAAATTCTGTTCTGTACTGTAACACTTTGAAAGTACCTTGCTTGTTTAAACATACCATTGGGAGAAACAATCTGTTTCGCTAATGTCTTAAGCTCTTCAAAAAAGAATCTTCCTGGTTTAACATTCATGGTTTTTTTTTTAATGATACCTCACTGTTGGGAAATGGGGAGTCTGCTCTGGTGCTTTGTTGCAGAGGTTGTTTGGGAAGAGCTGACAGGTAACCTATTTTTCCATTACCAGAAAGCGCTTGAAAAAAAGAGACATACATTTTCATTAGTGCTTAAATAGTAATAGTTTCAACACTGATTCTTTTTTTTTTCCTTAACAACTGTGAATTAAAACTTTCCAAAACACACAACCCTACATTTTTAGGCTCTTAGTACTCTGCTGCATATGAACACCCACAGAAAATTTATAAAGCTGCTCACAGAGAAAGAAAAATCCTAGTTTAAATAAAGGTATCACAGTGTGGTCCCAACAGTTTCTGATGGATTTTTCCTTTTATGAATTTATTAAATACTTGCAATTGAGTTTCTGCACTATTTCCCTGATTGAAGGAGAACTAGAGGGTGTGTTTGTAGCTGATTGCAATTCCTGATTGATAGGGGGAACGACAGATTGCTATTAATATCAAGTCAACTCTTTTTAAGGAAATATGCCTGACAAATACTGACTGTTCCTATCAAGAGAGTCTCTTGTTTATTGCAAGGCTGATTTCTTTAAAACCCACACTGAGGAAAATAAAATACAATTTTTATACTTGCATTATCTTTTATATAACCTCTTCAAAAAAATTTAATACAGTGGAGTGAGCAACTTGTGATACAGAGATGACAGAAGAGAATGGTATAAGGATAATATATTTTTACTATAATGAAAGTATATTTTAAAAGAAGAGGCACAATGGTTAGAAAATGTGAGTCTCCTAGCCTGTGCTGCTTAAAACATAATAAGGTTTTGATTGGTACTGTAGGCTCACATGCTTTTCTGGCCGGAAGGGTCTGATTATTTAATTGAAGTTACATAGCGGGACAGGCAAGGGGGGGGAAAAAAAAGGCATTTTCAGCAATGTAAGAGTGAAGCTGGAGATTTGTATACGTTGCTTGCATGTGATTGTATGTGTTATTTATATACAATTCAAAATATTCAGAGAAACTAGCAGTCAGTCCTCCTTCAGCCCTCTATCCCAAGCCACGAAGAAAAGCAAAACCAAGAAGGTTCCTAGTCAGGACATTTACTCAGTCAACATGAATTTTCAAGTAATGTTAAGTTAATGTGTCTGGTTTTTGAACAACTGGAGGTCATGTATCCAATTTTGTTTCTATAGCTACTAAGCTAGGTACTGTTTGATATACAGCTGAGACATTTATGTATTTTACCCTAGAAGTTATTTTTAGCCTCACTAAACATGACGAGAATCTCAGTAAAAGCTTAGAAATGTGTGAGACCACGCATTTGGAGGAAGAGCCTGTTTTCAGCCCCATGACCAAGGACCAAGACCCCTTTTTACTTTGAGTGGGCAAGGAGGAGCCTGGCCGAGGCAACCCTCTGGCGCTGGGTCTCACATACCCCAGGGTGCATTGGGTCACCCCATACCTTCAGCTTTACCTCAGGGTTAGAGAACTGGTTGCAGATCACTGATTTGTGCACAGGGTGATCTGAGCACCTGTGTGGTTGCAATTACATGCTGGGTAAGGGTTTGTGGTTGAGCAACATCATAGCGAGGGCAGTGCTTCCCTGGGTAAGGAGAAGAGAGTGCAGGTTCAATAGATTTTCTAAACCGGTAAAGGGCAAATAGGGATAGGAAATTATATGGAAACAATCTTATTGCACATGTAAATGCTGAGAGGTTCAAGAAAAACCTCAGGAATCCCCACACGTAAGGATGGCTTTATCTGACATATGATGACAAAAAACAGGAGGACCCACTGCCAAATATATAGACTGAAAACCAGCCTCATTTAAATATGTCAGCATGTATTTGTGAATATGGGATGTACATGTTCTGATGAGAAATATAGATAACAGGTGGCAGTATGTCCAGGAATGAGATCAAACCATTTGGATCCTGGTCTGTCTAGTGCCAGCGCTTAATTCTGACAGCTGCTTACTAGTTCTGGTAAAGGTCCCTCAGAGGCTTTGTATTAAAGAGTGCTGGACATCCAGTAAAAGTGCATTTGTTTTGGTACTGCTTGCAGGTATAAAAGCTCAGGGGAGACATGTTTCTGTGCCATAACTACCAGGAAAGGTCTTGCTGGAGCAAAAAAGCATAGGATGTATAAATCAGATGTGCTTCTTCCTCCTACTCCTTTTCCCACTGGCTCAGATAATGATGAGAGGAACAATTTTATAAGCACTTTGGTTTCAGGTGCCTTGCGTACTTCTCAGAAGTTATTATAAAAAAATAAGAGGTGATAGTTTGTTAGGAATACATTTAAGAGCTAGAACTCAAGTGACCCACATGAATATCAAGTCCGTGGTTGGTTAGAAAGATCTTCCTAAAAATAGCTCGTTCATTCTGACCTGTAGGTACCTCCTTTGTTTACATCTTGAGCACAGTTTGGTAACCAGTGTGATTCTTGGAGACCCGAGATTTGTGACATTAGTCTACTTCTCATCTGTCTAATGATATGGCCCGTGTTTGTGGGTGTCTGGCGGGGTGTGCTGACAGCTAAATGTAACCCAGAGTTAACTTTCTGATCTGCAATAGTGTTTTCCTGGGACTCTACTCTGCTGCTTTGGAAGCTGACGTTGTTTTGACAGAACTGTGCCTGTGAAATATGTTCTTCAGAAAGTTTCTTGTGTTACTCACGTGGGTAGTGGCAGCACATAGTGCTTAACCTTGAGCGCTTCCTATTTGCCTAAGTAAATTCCAGTTAGGGCATTTTGGTTTATATCACGTTGATGTAAAGGGCTGAAGGCAGTTAGTGTTTCCAAGCAATTACAAGTCTAGAGCAGAACTGGTCAACAAAGTACATTGGTGGCATCCTTTTGTCAGATGGCTGAAGATCGTTAAATAATAGTCGAGACTCCACGGGACTGGGTGGAGGGGACAGGGAAGGAGAAGAAATGATGTTCTGAAATGGATATTCAATTAATTTGAATGAGTAATGCTTATAGTATTACTAATGAAAAGAAATAAGAAAATAAGGGAATTTGCCTTTTATGTTCTCTACTGTTTTTTTTAAGTAAGCAGATATGGAGTTAAAACTATGCATTAATTTGATAACGCTAGAAGGAAAGATTGATCTAAAAGGCAAAAAAACAACAAAACAGTAGTGTTATTCTTTCTGCAAAATGTCACAAAATAACCTATTGCTCTTTGACTAATCATCCATTTGGGAACATTAGCCTGGAGTTTCGCTGTTAAACATAATTGGCTGTCTTTTATCTCTTGCGTTTAGATAATGTGTTTTTATTGGTGTTAAATGATCCCTGGGGGATGCCGAGTACCTAAATTATTAGTGCTTATGAAAAAAAATAGTGAGAATAAACATTTTGATTCAAGTATTACGATGCTGTTGGCTCATGGATATTTTTTTAAGGACGAGGTGTGATCTTTGCTTTTAATTCTATAGCATGCGTGCCCCATAAATTCAAACTAAGAAACGATATGTGGTGTTTTGGTTTTTTTAAGTGAAAACTTATTTTCCCCTTAACATTCTGTAAATATACTGAATAAACCTTTCCTTAGAAGAAGTTTGTTGGGTTTTTTTTAATGCTTCCTGCAATGTGAGGGCAAGGGGTAGATGTCTTAACAGCCGAGAGGTGAGAGATAAACTCCATTTAATTATGAATTCTGCATCTCAAAGGTGTGTCTATATATACACCATTCATGTTTAGACTGCTTATCCAACGTTTTGTAGGACTATATCTTTCTAGGTAAACTTTGCCATGCATGAATACATGTTTTATCTTTGGGAATCCTGGAGAGAAATACGCAGTCTTAAAAAGAAAGGACAAATACGTACAGAATGGAACTATCCTTTTTTAACTAATTCAAGACATAGATTTGTTTCCCTTTATTTTAGTTTACTGAATGCTGAATAAATGCATAAAGAATTGATCTTAAGACTACGGAAACTCATAGTTACTTAGTTCTATATAAGTACATGTATATGCATTTTATAAACACACATACTAGCTTTATAAAAATATAGTAGTGAAAAAAAAGACAAATACTTCCTTTCTAGACTTTGATATATACCTTCTAGTAACACAATATATATTATAATAACAGAAAAATTTATTTCTGAATAAATGCAGTCCCTTAGCAATGAGTAAAATGTATTGAAATGCCCAGTGCCTAATATATAAATAAAATTTTAAAGGCCTCATCAGAACACTTGTATTTAATAAAAGGTGGAAAAGAGTTAATTAAACCTGCAATGAGATGATTATGAAAAGATCCATTGTAGACTTGTAATTATTAACTCCACGTCAATGGGGCTCAGAGATCAGAAGTTCAACAGTGATTTTTTTCTTTTTTTTCTTTTTTTTTTTTTTAGTTCAGAAAGAACTGTCTTATGATAAATATAAGGTAGAGTGTAAGTTCCATTCTTGACTGCTCTGATATTCTTGTCTGACCTTGGCTGATGCATGGCTTATAAGCTTCTGAGATTCAGTTCTTCACAAAGAGACAGAAGATTCTGTTTTTCTAATTTCCTGGAGCAATTTGAAGCTGTATTTCAGCTATTTGATGCATTTGGAGAATCTCAACTATGAGGACCTATTCTAATATTGTTGACCAAACCTGGAAAGAAGAAATTGAAGTGCGAGTATGACAGAAGACAAATGGCAGGTAAAGGGAAAAAATAAAGGAAATAATAGAAAGATGAAAGACAAGAAATGAAAAACGAAAGAACAAAAGAGAAAAATAAATCTGACGTATAGGATAGAAAACAGTACATTGTTCATTGTTTTAATTTGTTCATATTTTTTCTTTATTTTCACATTAATTTCTATTTCCCAAGTACACATGAGAGTCAAGTTTAAAACTGGAACTTTTTTTTTGAAGAGACTTAGGGATTTTTTTTCAAACTGGTTATGGCCTTGGAAGATCTACCAGGCAGGCCAGAATTGTTATGTTTCCATTTTGAGCTATGGCTGCTAAACTTGCTTCTGTTGCTGATTCCAAGTTCTTCGTGAGGATTTCTCTTGCTACTCTGCTGCAGCCCTTTAACAGCATATGCTGCAGGGTCTTTGCTTTAGAGGTGGGATCACTACACTGTTAGTGGAAAGCAGTAAAACAAGATGAAGGTAGGTTGTCCGGGTTTTTTTTTTGGTTGGTTGGTTGGTGTTATTCCTCTCTCTTCCTGCAATTTCTTGATGCAGCGATCTCATTTTGCTTGGCATTACCTTTTTAAGTACCACCTGAAGTGCTGCTCACGTTTAATGTGTCCGATGCGATCTGTCCTTGAACCATCTCCACATTACATGTTAACACTTTTGTAAGATGTTTGGGGAAACCGCAAAACATCAAAATAATATTGAAAGAAATACACTCTTGCTGAAATTTAGAGCTCAATTATGCCGGTATTTCTTCTCATTTAGGTACGCATGCAGAGATTGTGGTGTCCCAGTGACAAGAAGGACAGAATTTATCCATTTCCTTAATACACAGTTGTTTGCTGCTTCCTGGACTTGATTCATGTGTGAATGAGTTGACAATTATTTCCGCTGACAAAAGCCATTTCATTGCATTTCATTGGCAAAGGACCGATTCCAGCGACGCTGATTTGCATTACGAGCTTCTTGGAGACCTAGGAAAGTCAATGAAATATTAGCAAAATGCAATCTGGAGAGAGTTATGGATGAACATAATGGTGTCATGAGCTGTGCTACACACAGTGTTAATATGTGGCATTTTTTCCTTTATTGGAAATCTGGACCTTAGCTGTTACAAGAAAGAGCACAATAAAAGCATGAGTTATGAGTTGATCTAAAGGGAGGTAGCCTGTGGATGTGAAAGTATTCTCAGCAGATGAAGCAAACCCCAAATCTGTTATGTTTGCTAAGCAGTAGGTTGTATTCAGGTTAACTTCTTATTAGTGTCAGTGTTTGAATTCAGTATAAAAACATGTTAACTCTTCATGGTGTCATTATTATAGAAATAAGTCAAATTCATTTTATTTCTCACTTTTAAAAATGCAAGACCAACTTATCTTTGAAAAAAAAAGGAACATGAAAAATCATTTTATTCTACAAAAAGGAAAATTTCAAATTATTTGTGGTATGTGGTAACGTTGATGATTCCTTTAAATGTTTCAGAAAATAATTTTATGGTGGATTTAATAATAACCTTCTGCAAAATGTGTGCAAAGGTAAATCCACAGTCCCCACACTCCTCACCCTCACTAGAAACTTCCTACGTGGAAGAATCTAGGCTTTCCCTTTCCTCCAGAATAAGTATGCCCCTATGTTTCTTCTGACGTTATGGCAAAGCATGGGACAGATACACTTTAGAAGAAGAAAAAAATAATCTTTTGATGTCAAACAGAAGTAAGCAGGCAAAATTTGATTTTGCTGGAAATCATATACAGGCAAAATAGAGCTTAACAGTCTTGCTGCTACCATACATCATACTTGCTAATCAATAATATCATCAGAGAATTTGAATCTCGCTACCTACAGGGAAGCACTTTGTCATGATAAATTTTATTTAAATCACACATTTTACTACAGTCCTGATGTTTGTCTCCTTCTTTGATAGCCCTCCCTTTTGTCTGCCCCTGGTCTCCCTTCCTGTTTCCATTTCTCCAGCCATCTCTCTTGCTGTTAGTCTGAATGAGCTTCCACTGACATCTGGGGTTTGAATTCTGAAGGAAAGGAAGCAGTGCACAGAAATCTGTGAGAGATGGCAGATGTGATACTTTCTTTCTTCATGTGCCTTCAGTGGCTGTTATTGAGCAGGTTCTGTTAAGTCCAGCTTGGCTTCACCAGGAATTGTGCCAGAGCACTGAGCTCATCAGTAGGCTCCAGCAGGCACTTTGGGGTGAGGGTCCTGCCTGGCTCCCCTTCCGGCTCATCATGCTATACTTGGCTTGTGTAGGTAGGGGGAAGAAAATCAGCAGCACAGATTTTTGTCCTAAGAAACAGCACATCTTCTCAACGAAGTATGGATCTCTCTCCTTCAAAGACTTAATATCCAGACATTTAGCTTGGAAAGGTGATTACCCCTCAAAGTTTTACTGCTGAAAATAGTCATTTGCGTTACCTATTAAACTCTTTGTATGAGTTCTAGATAAAGATTTCTTGTAAATAAGGAGCACAACAACTTTGCATTGCCTGTGGTAACTGGATGGCATATTGATCTGAAGGGATTACTTGAAGTTTTGGGGTTAGATTCATGAGTGCTTTGATTTAAACAGGGATGGCAAAGGTATCCTCAGACTCATGAAATAGTTCCTGAATTGCAATTTACTGCCAGAGAACTTAATGCAAACAAGCACTGCCTTTTTTTTTGTTCATGTGAACTAGTGATTCATATTTGGTCAGGTTGTTTCTGGAACAGGACTGGAAATTTCTAGATGAGAAACAGGGCAATTGGTTACAGTGGTAACAGCATGAATCAACAGGTATAGCAAGTATAGCTCCATAGAAAAGTGGGATAAATAACCCAGCAGTGAAAGTCTTGGAAACACGCTAAGACTGAGTTTTCATTTGTGCATTTATCTTCTTGACAGTGTATTGTATGTTTGTTTTTTGGTTTTTGGTCAACACCTGTGGTGTCCAGTCTGTTAGTTTTCTTGGGTGACTAACAACCTTCCCTTTTCATCTCAGTCCAACTCTAAAAGATTGCCAGGTTACTGATATGATTCTGCAAAGGCAAAAAAACCCACCCTATCTTGTTTCTACTTTGCTAATATGCTAGAAAGTAGTAGCCTGTTCTTCAGAGCCAATGGGGTCTGCTTCACTCAGTGTCTGAGTTCTAACTTGTCAGCATTATTTAATGCAAGTTGTTTGCTTAATGACTGAGAGATTCCGGATCTCTCTTTTTTCTTAAAGACCATTTTGAAGGTACAAATATCTTCCACATCCAGCCAACCTTTGTAATGTTATTTATCAAACACATAGTAAAGTTTGTCAAATAAAATGCAATCAACCCACTCATTCTTTCTGTTCTGTTAATTTCTGAGGCAGCCTGTATGGACAGGGGTTTCTTGAGACATCGGTGTTCTTACTGTAAGACAGTCTGCTTGTTCTGGCCTTGCCATGCCTCAGCTCAGCTGACTCAGCCTGCTGTGAATTTTGCCTGTTGAAGGAGATAATAAGGGAAAACAGTTTTGTGCTACTCAACCCCATCCCATTTAGGAACTGCAGTGTATCTTCACCGTGGATAAAGGATCATATATTGGTGAAGTTATCCAGCTCAGTGGCTGGGCAGATTTTTACACTTTTTTATTAGAGTAGTTGGGAGGTTTTTTCTTCACCTCTTTTGAGGACCGGATTTAAGACCACATAGTATAACAAATTTATGCACTCTCACATCATGGGATAACTGTGGATAAGTTAAAAGACTAACCAGAAGAAAAAAACCCAACAACTACTGAATCACTGTGTATTTGGTAGTGAAGCAGGAAATGGTAATCCCAACATCTGACAGTGTTTATGTTTTTGGGAGATGATGATTCCAGATTCCAATCAAGAAGCCTCATCCCAACTCAGTAACAGTAGTGATTCTTAGTACGTTCCTGAATAGTCAGCACTTGCAAAGCAACAAAACCCCCTTTTAATTTGATTTTAAGAAAACATTATTAATATCTGTCTGGGAATGGAGAGTTATTAGAGAATGTGTGATTTGTCATTTGGATTGCAGCTGCTTTGTTGGTGTAAAACTCTCTTCACAGACCTGTAATTGCATGACCTTAAGTATGCCTAACTTAATTTTAATTTTAAACAAGTTAATTAGATTATTTGATGAATTGTGATATGGAGAGAACTTGGCACAGCATTCAAGACGAATGGAAGCAAGCCTTGACCTTTACTTCTATCAGTTTGTTCTCTGTTTTCTGGTAATGTTTCCTCACACTACAAGCATGAAAAAGCCTTGTTAAATCTTTGTGAGGAAGTTTTAAATTCCCTCAGTTTATGGATTCATAAACAAAAAGCCTACTCTCTATTTAATTTTTCTGATTAAATGTTTAATAACATATGAGTTACACTTATGTCAGCATATGTGATATCCTACTGAACAAAATTAGTGCAGTTTAGCTACTTCCCTTGTATGCATGCTGACTCTAAAAGAAGACATTAATGTTTACTCATTGAGTGCAGACATTTTTGTAGGGATTTCTATAAGGTCTCATCTCTTTGCATAGTGGGGTGCTCAGTTTATGTGCTGTATAGTGATATAATTTTACAAAATGGAAAAGAGAAAAAAATATCAGGAAAAAGTATGGAGTCAATTGAAGGAGCACAGAAAGAAGCATTCATCAAATATTTCTTTAAAACAACTTTCCCCTGAGGTGAATTCAGTATTTGGCAAGGAAAAGGCAGGCTGCAATAATGCAGCTGTTAAGGCATCAAGCTTGTTCTAATCTTCAAATCTGTTCCTGTAAGTAGGCTACGTGAAAAAAGACTCATAATCAAATAAGGAATAATAAGATCTGATAATCTGAATGAATACTTAATTACAGATTCAATATTCAGTTACAGGACATATTCTTTACATTGGTACAACGAGAAGTACATCTGAATACTCTAATGATGAAGATTGCACATATATTTTGCCCAGTCTGAGAAACCATTGGACATCAGCTATTTCTTTTCCATGCATTGTTAGCTGCCCGGCTCAAATTATCCTATTTTATACCTCTGAAATGGTTATTTTGCAAGACCTGGGCAGGGGTGTGGATCAAAACATCTATACCTTTTTCAAAAGAAATGGCAGTGGGGAAAAATTGCACACATCAATGAGTCTGAGGCACTGGGACCTGAGAACATAGTTCTTTGCGGTTAAAGTGGTAGAGGTGGTGTTATTGCTTTTATGTATTAGGATCAGGAGACACATAAACTGAATTGCACAAGAATACCTACTATAATGTTTTTAGGAGTTCAGGCCCCAAGTATTAAAATTTTGACTTCTTGACACTTTCAGATCAAGACAGTGACAGAAGCCCCATAACAGAAATTAATTAGCTGAAAAGTGTATTTTCCCCTGTCCTTTGTGGGTAGTAATCTGAAAAGGGCTATAAAAATGCCTACACATTTGTGTAATCCAAGTCCCTTTCTCCACTGAAGTAAAAAATAATATTTCCATTGACTTGAGCTGTGGGTGGATTTGTCGCATAGCAAAGTACTCTCAGGAAACAGCATCCACGGATAGTCATTTTCACAGGTATCTTTTTTACTTGAGAACTTCAAAATAGTGTTCTACCTAGGCCTATTTTTGAAGCTGCAGTAGTTGTACATGTGCAATGGAGAGGCAGGTGTACATGCGAACTAAAAAACTTTGTGGGGATTTTGTGTATGCATTTCTTCTTTCTTAAGATTCGCTATTGGAAAATTAAGACTGTTCACAGGAGAAAACCCTTCATGAAAGAAAAATGTCACTTTCCAATTATATTTATGTATTTTCAGGTGGTGGTGTAAGTAGTCTGCAGTTTTGAAAAAGGGCTGTAGAACATATAGTACATTGGAAAACAAATAATAAATATCGATTGATTTTATTTAGTTGCCTGAAGCTACACATTATTAGTTTTCAAAATGTAATCACCTTTTCTTCTCAGCTGCAGAATCAATGTTTAGGATCATCTTTATAGATGAAAAGGTTGGAATAGTTTCTCCTCTTAGTAAATGCAAGCATATACTTTTCAATCAATAATATTTTAATTTAAGCATAATAATGTTAAATCTTGGTAACATACTTAATGGAAGTCTTTTTATTAATATTTATTTCTATCATTGGAACAAGAGGGAAAATGAGCTTTCTATTAATATGTTTGGAACTAATACTATCTTTGATGATAAGACTCTGAATCAAAATGTGACCTTCCCAATAACAAGAATCCAGACTATTATTCAAGTGTTCTCTGGTGTATTTTGACTGTAAAGTACTTTTACTTCTGCTCTGTCCTTGATATTCAAGGAAATTCAAACCTGAAGTTTGTAAACAAATCTTTCATTTTAGGTAGGTCCAGTCTTAGCTAGACCTTGCATTGGTTGTTCTCAAGAAGTAACCTCTCTGTTTCCTGCATTGGAGTTTTTCCTGGACTGTTACAAATTAATCTGTGGTACTCATGGGAACAAGGTCACATTAAGATCAAGGACATGGGAGGATTTCATAAAAAGGAGAAAGATAGTGAAACTACTTGGAATACCATTAATGAAGTTCCAAGCCTGGAAAAAAAACCCATTTTGAAAGAACTTGACTCTTCAAATATTAAACTTCAGCTACTGAGCTTTCTGTACTGGCAGATGAATCCCTATCATTCAGTGAAAGTTTGTTTTCAGTGTTTCTCCTCAATCTGAGGCATCTGGTACTATCTGACTTGGTTGAGCTAGAACACTTTAAGTGCAGTGATTGATTCCACATCCTGCTCTTCATCACGTGCTTGTGCTTCCTCCTTGTGAATTTTCCTAAACTTACTGTTATCCAAAACTTGTGTTGCTTGTTTTTCAAGTGCAACAAACCACCCAAACCAGAACTTCCTTCCTCCAGAACAAAGACTGTTGACCTGGGGGAAAAATGACTCCTGATTATGTATATTGGTCTTCACAAATAGGCAGCAGGGCTCAAGCTGATGAAGCCTTTTGAACAGTTTCTTCAGTACATAGTTGAAAAGACTCAGGTGAGGAATAAAATAGTGAGCAGGCCTAAACCCAGGCTGTATTTATTGGCAGCTTCTCCCTCAAGCTCTTTCTTTGCTATGTCTATCTGAGTAAGAAGACAATAGTCTTAGAATCATAGAATGTGTTGGGTTGGAAGGGACATTTAAGGGTCATCTAGTCCAACCCCCCTGCAGTAAGCAGGGACATCTTTAACTAGATCAGGTTGCTGAGAGCCTCATCAAGCCTGGCCTTAAATGTCTCTAGGGATGGGGTCTCCACCCCGTCTCTGGACAACCCGTTCCAGTGTTCCACCACCCTCATTGTAAAGAACTTCATCCTAATGTCTAATCTAAACCTACCCTGCTCTAGTTTAAAACCATTGCCCCTCGTCCTATCGCTACATGCCCTTGCAAACAGCCCCTCCACAGCTTTCTTGTAGGCCCTCTTCAGGTACTGGAAGGCCTCTATAAGGTCTCCCCGGAGCCTTCTCTTCTCCAGGCTGAACAACCCCAACTCTCTCAACCTGTCTTCATAGGAGAGGTGCTCCAGCCCTCGGATCATCTTCGTGGCCCTCCTCTGGACCCACTCCAACAGGTCCATGTCCTTGTTGTGCTGAGGGCTCCAGAGCTGGACATAGTACTCCAGGTGGGGTCTCACGAGAGCAGAGTAGAGGGGGAGAATCACCTCTCTGGATCTGCTGGCCACCGTTCTTTTGATGCAGCCCAGGATGCAATTGGCCTTCTGGGCTGCGAGTGCACATTGTTGGCTCATGTCCATCTTTTCATCCACGAGTACCCCCAAGTCCTTTTCTGCAGGGCTGCTCTCTATCACATCATCCCCCAGCCTGTATTGATAATGAGGGTTGTCCCGACCCAAGTGTAGGAGTTTGCACTTCGTCTTGTTGAACTTCATAAGGTTTGCTCGGGCCCACCTCTCTAGATCATCCAGGTCCCTCTAGATGACATCCCGTCCCTCTGGCACAATGACCACACCACTCGGCTTAGAGTCGTCAGCAAACTTGCTGAGGGTGCACTTGATCCCACTGTCTATGTCATTGATGAAGATGTTGAACAGCACCGGTCCCGGTACAGATCCCTGAGTGACACCACTTGTCACCCCTCTCCATCTGGACATCAGACCATTGACCACCATCCTCTGGATGCAACCATCCAGCCAGTTCCTTATCCACGGAATAGTCCACCCATCAAATCCGTATCTCTCCAACTTAGAGAGAAGGATGTTGTGGGGGACCATGTCAAAGGCCTTGCAGAAGTCCAGATAGATGATATCCATAGCTCTTCCCTTGTCCACTGATGCAGTCACTCCATTGTAGAAAGCCACTAGCTTGGTCAGGCAGGACTTGCCCCTGGTGAAGCCATGCTGGCTGTCTCGAATCACCTCCTTGTCTTCCATGTGCCTTAGCATAGCTTCTAGGAGGATCTGTTCCATGATCTTCCCAGGCACAGAGGTGAGGCTGACAGGTTGGTAGTTCCCAGGGTTCCCTCCTTTCTACTCTTTTTTCATGCCTCAGGCTTGTGTCATGATGGAGATAATGTGATCACAGGTTTCTTTTCTTCAAGCTCAGACAGTGTAGAAGATAATGTGATCACAGGTCCCTTCTCAAGCTCAGACAGCGCACCGCTTGAAGTGGTTTGCCTAGGAGGTCTCATAAGATTTAAAGAATATTTGCTGCATAAGTTTTTTGGGACAAGTGACAAGAGTAGCTGATAATTCATTAAAATTGTTAGACATTTTTATTTATGAGCATGTCTGTTCTTTGGGAGTAATGTAGCTTAGCAAAAGGCGGGTGGGTGTGTTCTTCAACAGCATCCAAAAATTTGATACTAAGTCTTGTTTCTGCTAGGTTGGAGCATTGCTGTTTTGATGATTCAGCTACTTTCCATGGTACATTTTTCACTGATTGTCTAATTTTCAAAAATTTAGTGATACTAAACACACTGAAGCTATTTATTCATTGTTTGACATCTGCTGAGTTTGTTGGGTCATAAGTACACAGTTCTGTTAATAATGAGAATCAACACCCTACCATGGGAAGCACTCATGCAAAATAGTTCTGTTGGGTTTGAATTTGCCAATAATCTGACAAGTTATTAATTAGAGGAGGAACTCTAATAAAATTCTGTCTGGCTCTTTTACTGAAGATCAAAAGCAGAAATTAATTTTAAGTTTTTTTTTTTCTCTTTCTAGGACTGACCATGGACTTACCCATTTTGTTTCAATTAGTACCAACACTAATTGGCCAGATATGGCTAGCTTTTCCTCATTTACCTATCTTGGCACAGACATTAGGGACTGGATGCTGTGTCTTTGTAGAATGAATGGGACTGCTTTCCTGTCACAAGGCTAGAAACTGTCCCTGCACTTAGTGGGGAGAGCAATAGGGATGCTACAATTCCATTGCCATCTCCTGGAAATATTCTTTGATGTCTTCTCAGTCCAGGCTGGCAAGAACCACAAAACAATTACAGTCAACCACCTGAAACAAGGCATACGTGATGTGCAGCCTTTTAAGAGAGCTAGCTTTGAGTTTCTTTGAGTGAACAAGGTGTTCCATGTTAGCTTTGTAGAGCTGATCTTAAGGATCAGTTTAAGTGAGAAATCAAAATGAACCTTGAGGAGGAGGATATAGGAGTGAACAATATGTGCTCAGGAAAGGCAGAGGCTCATTTTAAACTATCAAACTACTTTCCTTACAGCTATTGGCAATGGCTCTCCACTTATTGCTGAATATTTTCTCTGTGATGCTGCTTTCCTCCTCTATGTGATACTTAATAGGCTTTGAGATTACTTGCACTTTTGGGGCATTAAGGGGTATAGGCAACCTCTATTTCTTTCTCATAATCTCATACTAAATGGATTCGGAGGCCAGATATTTACCCCATAATCCGATGCGTTTGTCTTGTCCTTTGCTTTGTGTGAGGGTTGGTTTTTTCTGTTGTTCCTTTTCTGGATGTTAAAACCAGGTAGTACAGCTATCAGAGATGTGAGGGTCTAAAGAAGACAGCTGCCTCCCAGCAAACTTGTGGATTTTTTTTGAGTGTGCACTGTTAGAGTCAAGCTATGCTGCTATAACGATTCAAAAATTTTTATGTGTTTAAAGAAAAATGGAGCCTTGTTGATTGGAGGATATTGCTCCATGTATTACTGTTAAATTCAGTGTTGGAAATATGCAAATACAGGAGCTGTCTTAGACCTAGACTGCATAAGATGCCATCTACTTAAATAAGTGTGTTTATGATTACAGATCTTAGACAGACTGACAGCTCATCAACGTAACGACTAATGATAGGATGTTTGAATATTGCAAAATATGACGATGAATATGCATTCCAGTTCATTGCAGCCATGTTTGTGCCTCTTCTGCATTTGGGTTTTTCACATACTTAAATGATTGTTTTCCTGTCTGGGAAGCAGATTTTAAAATTACCCACATATGCATTTATAGAAACTGTCTTATAAATTGGTATACTTGAATATGCATACCAGAAATGTCTGTGTACTCATTCAGTGCACTGAAGAGTACTTCAGTGAAGTCTTTGATGCATCTGTTCAACCCTACCTATGAGAAGAAACATTGAATTTTGGAGAAAAATGGTCTTGGAGGTATTAAAGTAAACAAACAAACAAACAAAGCCTTTAAAATGGTAAATAACTGCATACAGAAAACACATTCCAAGAAACTGAGATGTATATTCTGGGAGAAAAAAAACCCATGAAAACCCAACAAGGTTGTCTGGTAAAAGTTAGATAACATTAGATAACATTTAGATAACATTTCTGTAACTTTCTAACGTATTTTAGCAACAATATGTTGTAGTTGTGATGATCAAATCCTATTACAGTAGTAACATGCAGTATTTCTCACAAGATACTTTCATGCACAGTAAGAATGTATTTCGGAGATGCAAAAGGTAAGGTTACTTGAGTAACTTAAATTGTAAGCTCTATCAACTACAAATATCCAGAGCAGCTCTTCAGATGGAAAGTCATGTGAGATCAAACGTGTACAGTATTGAATACTGTAAACTCCCTGAAGTCATCAGATATCTTTTGCAGAGAAGTTCCTTCTAATATTGAAACTATTACATAATCTTAAAGCTAGTGGATAAAACTTTGCAGCATCAGTCATTAAAATAGATATACCATGAGTATTCAGAATTCTCTGAGTATTCAGTTGTTAAGAATTTAACATTAAACAGGGAGTGCTATTAGAGTGGAAAGTTTAAAATGAAGAGAATGGGTTAAATAACATCTAGTTTAAATACGTTGAATAAGACAGGATGCACTAAATAAATTTGTCTGATTGTTTGGAAGTGTTCAGAGATGTGATAGTAGAACTTAACCACAACACTGGAGGAAATATCTGTATTACCTTCCTCTCATGAGTGACAACTATAGTCATATTCTGTCACTTTTAAATGAAATGCTAGCCTCTGTGAACAAACATGAAAAATAATCTCATAATTGCAACAGAGATAATTCCTTCCTTCAACATTTGTTTTTTTAATTTCTTGTCATTCTCTTCTAGGAAATACAAAATATACTAAGGGAGGGTCAGTGGAGAAGAATGAAACAATAGAATTACAGTATAAGAACGAAAATTGTGCATTTTAAAGGAATTCTGTATAGTACATACATTTACTCCATACAATTTAGTGAGTGAAGTATCATAACAAGAAAAATAGATTATTTTTCTGGTTTCATGAATGTTTTTTTAATGTAGATCCAATAACATTGTATTAAAAAGTTTGTTCCCTCAGATAGCTTTGTTTCTTAATACTTTGCAAAAAAGCCCAGAGCCTTGATTATGTCATTTAAAGGAGAGATAATTTGAAATTGATATATAGTAAAATATTCCTAGTATGTGTATGCACTCTGTGTATTTTATATTAAAAATTAAAATTGCATAATTTTATATAAAACAATAAGATTGTATAATTTTATAAACATTGAGAAAAGTGACATATGAATTGTGTGCAAAACAGAAAAGAAGAAAAAAAAAACCACAGAAAAGCGAAAATACAAACTCCCCTATCCTTCTTGAAAATAAAGCTTTTTCCTCTCCTAGACAATAAATGCTTTATGAGGAGCTGATGCAAACCTTTTCAAAGAGTGCCAGGTCAAAGGGGAAAAATCAGTGTGAGAGAAATGATAGATCCAAGTGTAGAATTTGGTCCAAATATAACTTAATTTGTTAAAATTTTAGTAACAAACTTATGCAAAACCAGGTTGGGAACTTCAGGCTTTCGAGTAATTTATCTTCTCTGTGCTCTTTACTCTTCTGTTTCATTCTGTTGTCTTGTATTTAGATTTATATTACCATGAATAGCCTAGTCTAATGTAGCTGATATGTGTCAAGGGTTCTTTAGCGTTCCAAATAACACTTCAAACATCAACAAATAATCATCTTCCTAAAATTATAATGAAAAACTATTGTCTCTTTGTTCTTCTGTTTCACTTGTTCTTTTCATGCCTGCTCCGCTCGTCTGATTTTCTTCTACTTTACTACAAGCTGAGAGTAATTGTCACTGTAGTTATAGAATTAGATGTAGTGATATGTCAATCAATAGACAATAATACTTTATAGATCTTCAAGATTTAAAAAATCCTGAATGTCCTTTTGATTTTTGTAAAAATCCTTTCAATTTTCTTAGCAGCAAAAGAAAGATCTTTCAAACTACAGAGCAAAATAGGTAGAAAAACATACAAGAAACTGGATCAAAACCAAAGAAATACTAGAAGGGTAAAATCCCAATGCAAATCCTAATTTTAAACAGAATGAAGGGATATCTTGGAAACATGGTAGATAATACTGAATTATACCTTATAACAATTTGATGTAATTTATATCCTTTAACGCAAGACTAGTTTCAGTTCCTGTGGCCAAGAAACAGCACTTGGGGTTGAAGAGCAGTCTTAAACAAGATGGATTAGTTATTCTATACTACAGATTAATTGTGGATTGAAATTCTTAAAATATTAAGAGTTGCTAAAAGATAGGAACTAGGCTAGGAGTAAAATCTTCTGTGTTTTAAATGAAGTGAGCAAATATTGCCAGTCAGGTATCACAAGGATCTAGGCTCAAAACTTAAATTTTCAAAATCTTTCTAACTAGTGTCGTGAATGAGGATCTAATAAGGAAACTCTGCTGGATCTGATACTTACAAGCAAGGAAGGTCATGGATGTGAAAGACAGGTGCAACTTTGGCTGCAGTGACCATAAGCTTACGATCCCAAGAGGAGGGAACACGATAAAAAGCAGTACCACAATGCTGGATTTCAGGAGAGTAGATTTTAATTTCTTCAGAGATCTGCTTGGAAGAAACCAATGGAATATGGTCCTGGAGAGAATAGAGGTCTAGGAGAACTGACTAATATTCAAAGATCACTTCCTTCAAGTTTTAGAAAGGTCCCTCCTTGACAAGCAGGAAATGAAGCAAAGTCAGAAGGAAGGCTTCTTGGATGAGGAAGGAGCTCTTAATTGAACTTAAAAGGAACTGTACAGGAGATGGAAGCAAGATCAAGTGACCCAGGAGAAATATAGAGCTGTCTGATCTTGCAGGGATAAAGTTGAGGACAATCTGCAGGTGAATCTGTCAAGGGATGTGAAAGGCAAAAAGAAGAGATTCTACTGCTAAATCAACAGCTAAAGGAAGACTAGGGAAAATGTGGTCCCACTGCTCAATGGGGCAGTAGGTCTGGTGAGAAATGACACAGAAAAGACCAAGGTACTCAATGCCTTCTTTACCTTGGTCTTTACTGGTAAGACTGGCCTTCAGGAATCCCAGGCCCCTGAGACCAGAAAGTCTGGAACAAGGAAGACAACCTTGGTGGAGGAGAACCAAGTTAGGCAGCACTGAAACAAACTGGACATACATTAATCCATAGGGCCTGATGGGTAGCACTCATGCGTGCTGAGGGAGCTGGCTGATGTCATTGTGAGGCCACTCTCAATTATCTTTGAAAGGTCATGGTGGTTGGAGCAGTTCCAGGAATGGATGAAAGCAAATGTCACCTCTGTCTTCAAGAAGGGTAAGAAGAAAGATCTAGGGAACTACAGGGTCAGCCTCATCTCAATCCGTGGGAAGGTGAGAGAGCAACTAATTCTGAAAACCATTTAAAAACAAATGAAGGACAAGCAGATGATTGGGAGTATTCAGCACACAGATTTATGAAGGGGAAATAATGTTTAACCAACCTTATAGCCTTCTACAATAAGGTGACTAGCTTGGTGGATAAGGGGAGACCGGTGAATGAGAGGAGAGTAGTGAATGTTATTTAACCTGACTTTAGTAAGGTATATGAGACTTTCTCCTGTAACATCCTCATAGACAAACTAACGAAGTATGGACAGTGACATGGGCTGAAAACTGGCTGAACAGACAGGACCAGAGTGGCACAAATTCTAGTTAGAGACAAGTCATTGGTGGTGCACCCCAGGGATTGACAGTGGGGCAATACTATTTAGCATCCTCATTAATGACCCAGACAATGGGACAGACCGTACCCTCAACAAGTTCAGAGATGATACAAAACTGGGAGGAGTGGCTAATATATAAGATGGGTGTACTGCCATTCAGAGGAACCTTGATAGGCTGACAGGAACCTCATGAAGTTCAATAAGGGGAAATGCAAATTCCTGCACCTGGGCAGAAGTAAACCTGAGCACCTGTACAGGCTGGGAGCTGATCAATTGGAAAGCAGCTCCCCAGAGAAGGACCTTGGGGTCCTGGTGGACAAAAAACTGACCACGAGCCAGCAATCTGCCCTTTTGGCAAAAAAGGCTAATGGTATCCTGGGCTGTATTAGGAAGAGCACTGCAGAGAGGTGAGTCTCCTTCTCTACTCAACACCAGTGAGGGCACATCTGGAGTATTGTGTTGGGTGCTGGGCTCCCCAGTATAAGAACTCAGACTTATTGGAGTGCATCCAGCGTGGGGCCGCAGAGGTGATTAAAGGCATCTCTCATATGAGGAGAAGCTGAGAGAGCTGAGACTGTTTAACCAGGAGAAGAGAAGGCTCAGAAGGAATCTCATCAATGTATATAAATACCCGATGGAGTGAATGAAGACGAGGGAATCAGATTCTTCTCAGCAGTGACCAGTGACTAGAGAAGAGGCCATGAGCACAAATAAAAACACAGGAAAATCCACTGAACACAAGAAATCATTTTTTTATTGTGAGCATGATCAGACACTTGGAACAGGTTGCCCAGAGTGTTTGTGGAGTCTCAGATCTGTGGCGATACTCAATACCTAACTGAACATACTCCCTGTTTGAGCCAGCAGGGTTGGATGAGATGAACTTCAGATGTCCCTCCCAACCTCAATGACTCTGTGATACAAGTATGTTGTTAGAGGATAAAGTTTTGTTGTTAAAAGGTTATTCAACAGAGTTAAAACTTTCAGAAGGATCTCATGATAATGAATCACTGGGATAAAATAATGGACACAAGGACTGGAATAATGGACTGGAAAATAATGGACACAACTTTGGAAGGGAAGAAACTTCAGTTAGTTACACATATGAAAAAGGTAAGCTCTGAATTAGCTGTTGCCATTTGTAGAGAAGATCTCAGCACTACTGAGGGCAGGAAGCAGCAGTGGTCAAAGTGGTGTGTATTGTTGGGGACTGCTAGGAAAGAGCTAGTGAATAAAGCAAAACCCATGTCTCTGCAACAGTAAAAACCCATGACGTATCCACACCTTGACTCTGTGCAGCTCTGATTTAGTGATCTAAAGAAGCAAATTATACAGGAGAAATAGAGAAAATGAGCCAGTGAAGTTATCTCTAAAAGTTTGAAGATAACAGAGGTTCTTTCACACAGTACTTAATTACATTGTGGAATTTATTGTTTTAGAGTCTAGAGGAAATAGAAGTTTATGTGGATTCAAGGAAGATTTGATTAATTCCTACATGATGAGTAATTAATAAAGGATAGATCTAGGCAGCTACTAGGTATATTTACACTTGCCCTTTTTCTGTTTTTTCCTTTCCAATTTCTCTCCTCCAAAATCTAAGAACCTGACTACTCTAGGTCTTAATTTCTCAGGTAAAACTCCTTATAAAAGTCTTGGGTACCTGGGTTTTTGTTAATGGTATTGGAAATCATAGTTGAGAGGAATGACTACAGGCTATATGACTATAAGCGTTGCTGAAGTCAAAGTCTTTAAATAGGCATGGCTCAGCTACAAGACGTGCTAATGAGTTGATAGCACTAACAAGTGTACATCTGATAGAGAATACATTCATGTATGGGTACAGAGAATCTTATGTGTACTCCACCATTGTTAACTGGCACTATCAAAACATCTCCAGCAGTTTTGGTATTCTTTAAGAATTCTTTCATGTGACAAGCCTCTGCAGTTTCTCTGTGCTGTCAGTGAAATTACTGGGAGGAGCTGTAGGTGTTCTACATCCATTTAACTACAATGGCAGTTATAATTATCGTGGATTTGCTTAACTCTGATCACAATAACACAGCTTTCATTTAAGTGAAAAATGAATATTAGTATTTAGTAGTTATTTGCAGAGAAATGACATTTTTCTATCAAAATGAAACCATCATGTTTTGTGAAAGAATCCAACTCAGGCAGCTGGAATAAAAAAAGAATGCACAACAGTATGAGTTTAATGAACACTAATGATTTATAGAGTCTAGATAACGATACTGTTACTAAACTACAGGCAAAATCTGGAATGAAGAGAACTTTTTCTATTGCTCTTTTTTATAAAAGTAGCATAAATGAAAGACAGGTAAAAGCTATAAAAAGGCTGGTACAAGTTAGAGCTAGGATGAAATTTGCATTTATGGCAAAATTGGGTTTTGTGATTTAATGAAGTTTAATTTAAAAGGAAGATATTTTGATATATTTAAGTGGTAGACTCATCCAAATTTGGCAGAACTTGAAAGGCTTACAATGGTGTGGGTGAAGTTTCCATTACTGACATCAGAAAATATATTTTTTTTCCTTACACTGTATTTTGAAAAAAATAACAGTATAAATGCAACACCTATGTGCCTGAGACAAAGATCCCCTAAATATCCAGTGCAATTAAATATTTATGAAGGCATTCATGAGCAACACAGTGTCACTAAGCACTGATCTGTGCTTATTTTTTTCTTTATTTCTAAAAATTGAGCACATGTTTTTCTATATTCAGCATAAGGCAGGGTGGGAAATAGGGGTGAAGCAAGACTTGCAGCACTATATTTTTTTAAATAACAGTTCTGTGACATTATATCTATACAGCTTGGATACAGAAGTCAATGGTTTTTTCAACTTCAAACCATTTCAGTAAAATATACAGCTTGACAACAGGGGCTTGTATCTGTTCTGGAAGTATGATAGTTTAACATGAAGCAGCTAGGAACAACATCAACTTTATTATCTTTCTTCACTGCTTAGTACATTTTGTTTTGAAAAATTATGATCAGTTTCCAGTGTGTCAGAAATTCTCATATGACTATTTCTGTATCTAGTTTTTCAAACTGAAGTTTCATCTAGTATGCACTATTGCCCCATCTTTAAATTTTATCCTGATCTCTTAACAAAGTGCCAAATTATGGCCTTCTCACTCCTTAGTCCAAACAAACAATTTCAATTCTAATACTTTATTCTGGTTGAACTAGAGAAGGAGATTGTGCAAAACGGTTTTGAAACCATCATTTTGTCTGTTGTCACAGAACAGCCCAATTATTTATTGCAAGTACCCAAAATAATTTGGAGCAGCCTCAAAATGCTTTTCTGAAAAAATCAGTCAATTGTGCATTATGAAATACTACATGCCCTGCTTCAGGGAGTGAAATACTTTAACCATAGATGTGATTCAGCAGTGAAGCATTCTTCTACATCCTGTCCACTGGAACTAAGATGCTGTGAACTAAAATGACTGCCTCTGTGTGTGAGGAAACACTTAATGTCTGTTTTACTCTTCAGTCCCCGATTTTATAACATAGAGGCATTAAGTTGCATTTTAGAAACATATCAGCTGTGCAGCAAGTAGTTTTTTGTCAAAGGCAAGCAGTGCTGAGGTAATGATACCTCAGTTCATGTGGTGGGTTGAATCCCTTGTCAAGGTACAAGAGGGAGCTGAAACAAAACTTTCCTGTGAGGAAACATGGAAACAAACAGTTGCTCAAAGCTCTTTGCATTTGAAAGATGCATGCAAGAATTCACAAGTAATGCTATCTCTGCAATTCAAGATTTGCTGTTACTTGTTTCCTTCTAGATTTTTGTGCTTTTAGTGCAATTGGCTAGTAGTGAATCTGTTGACTTCGTCTTGCATGAAGCATGTTCAGGTGCTTATAAGAGGTAGAGCAGAAGCAACAATTTACGTGGTACTTACACCGCAATAAAAATCTGAGTTGATTTTCCACCTTTTTCTTTTGATTTAATGATCTCTATGTTACTTCCCTTTGGAGACCTTAAGGATCAAGCAGGTGTTTCAGTAACTTCAGGAAAATATTTTATACAGGGGTTGATCAGCCTGGCTTTAGCATTGTACTCCCAATAGAGCTCAGAGTTTGGATCTGCATAAAAAATATCATCTATCTTCCTCTTTGTCAGCACTCCAATTCTTAGTAATTTTACTGATTGCTTTATAAATGAAGAATTGCTATCAAGTATATATTTCAAAATGAATTATCACATACTAGACTCTTTTGTATGCATTACAATCTTCAAAGTAAGAGGGATACAGTAAATATTTTAAAGGTATTTAGTAAATGACACATTTCTATATTAAAATTGATATCTTTTGTGTAGACCATATTTGAAGAGATTAATTTGGTTTTAATGATTTTTTGGTCTAATTTATTGATCAGAACACAGATACGACGTAGTAGAAGTAAATGTTCTGTATCAATCCTAAGCAGAATTATGTTATCTTATGCAATCAACTAGTGACACCCTTTTTGTTCAGTAAGTTTTCTTGCAAATGTCTGTTGAAAGTCAGTCTCTCTTTTGCTGCTGATGCATGATAGCTGTGTGAAGAGTTCTTTTTTGTAACCTAAGTAGCGTACCTGTTCTTACTAGAGTTTTATGAGCTACTAGATCATACAAAAAGTTCACCACAAAATTAATGCCCCGGTTCCACCAGAAACTTTGCACTTCTGGGAAAACTAGAGAATATTGTAAAAGCTGTGAAGTAGAAAATCATTCACATTCATTGGCTGAGTCCTGCTATGCTTTCATAGAGTGGCTGCCATTTGCCATTTAAATATAGACTGATAAAATCTGTTAGGCTGTTCTGATAAGAAAAAGAGCTAATAAAGCTAGTGTACCTGGCCTATTTAGTGCTGGTTTGGAGTACAGGTAACTTCAACCTTAATGACTTAAAAAGACACACAGTCTTAAAGGTCGATGCTATATCTCTCTGAAAAACAAAAATACCATAGTTTCAGTTTTCTTTATCTTTCTTGCTTAGGAAGTAAGTAAACTTAAACAAGAATTATTTTTAAGTGTTGTTACAAATCTAAGTTTTGTTATAAATTGTGTTTGTTACAAGTTGTATTATAAGTCACTGTTCGAAATCAAAGTCGATGAATGCTGAAAGTACACTTTTAATTGTAACTCGGATTCTAATTTGTCCCTATTGCCTAGACTAGCCATTGATTTCAAGGAAACCGGCATGGATCTGAGGGCAAAGTCCCTTCAAAAAAAACTTGCAAAATCTCTTCAAAAATGCATCATATTAATAAAATTGGTCTTTTCTTTCACTTCTGGAATGCTATATTAAAAGAATTATAATTCTGTTAGACCCAGAAAATCCATTTACATCCATCTTCTGTATTATTATCTCTTCATCACCTATCTGTAAGGTACTTTTTCCCTCTTCTGCACCACTTAAATGCTTTAAGCACCTTCCTTTTTTTTTTTTTTAACCTTCAAACTGCACTGCTTCTATTCTTCTGATGGTTTTTAAAGTTTGAAATCGTATGAGTCTATTTCATAACAGGAATAATCTTTCCTAAATGAGCTATCGAAGTGGGATACAGAGGAGTGGTGCTGTGCCCTGACCTTTGAGATGAGGTTGAGAAGTCTGATCTCAAGGCCGCCAGGTGCTACAAAAGCCTGAGTGCAGGGCAGTACTCATCAATGAGGTAATAGGTAATGTGAGTGAAGGGACCCAAGCAACGAAGTAAAATGATCAGAAATCTAGTGGAGACAAAAGACTGTGGGAGGCAAATAGCTTAGTAGGATATTTGGGTCAATCAAAATTTCTAATGCTCTAATTTTTAAGTACTCCATTTCATAATGAGATGACATGACCTGATACTGAGAGACTTAGTCAATCTATTCCAGTGTAAATGACTTTATCATGTTTCTTTTCATTGCAAGACAGCACTACATGCTGACTTCCAGTGCTTTGTTCTTTCCTATTTCATCATGGCTTGCTGAGATATAAATCATTTTTTATTGCTGTGCCCACAGGCTATTTACTCTTTCATCACGTTGATATTAAACTTCAGTCTTTTTTCTTGTATGTTGGCTGTCACCAGGTCATATGTTTATTTGAAAGAAACTTATAAAATGGCCTGAATGGTGGTTTTTCAGAAAACTGATAATGCTTTGTACTTTGGGGGGTCAGGCTTATTTCCAAGTAAATTGTTGTTTGAAAGGGAGTTAACAAAACCAGCTTAGATTAATGGTAGATAATTTATAGTCTGCTGGCCAATTCAAAGCCTACATTTTTATGGGCTATAGTCTATTTTGTTTTGGTAATATTACTGTACAACACTAAAGTCTAGGTTAATGTGTGCCCCATCTAAGTGTTTGAAAACTCTCAGCTCTTAACAAGACCAATTTAGCATTCAAAAACTTGAATGTCAAAAAAAAGTGCATCATCACTACTGATTCAGATGAGGGAGAGTGAAAGAGTAGCCTACAATTTTAATGATAAACAATATGTTTATCATTATGCAGCTTAAATAGGAGGGATGGGAAAATCCTTTGTAATATATTTATGTGTAATTACTTAAATTTTTTAAAAATATATAGAAAATTTTATGCCTATGTGCCCATATATAGATATTGGTGCCTGTTCCTGTATAGATCATGTTTGATTTTTTATTCTGAGCCACAGTGGTTGATGAGTTATAAAATTCATCTGCTGGATTCAAAGATCCCTATTTTCTCACTGACGTTCCTCAAGCCCAAGTATTTCTTGATGCAGGCCCTCTGTTAGCTCTGGTTCAAGGTCCTCTGGCCTCCTCCAGTCTTCTAAGGCTGAATTCTATTTTATGACCCCCAGACTTCATGTGCTGATTCAATGAGTTCAAAGTTAAGACCTTCCCCCTGGCTCCCGACCAAAAAACAAGCAAAAAACCCAAACAAAATAATCCCCACCTTACCGGCCTTTCTGACTTGAGACTTCAAAAAATTCTTGTCCATTGCAAGTTGGACGTCACATTCCTGGACTGTTTTCTGTTACAGCTTCTTTTGATTGGGAGACTGAAATCTCTAGAGATTAATTTTTTTTGTCCCTGGAAAGGAGTACTCACTGTGTGTGTATATGTGTCTGGAGGTGGTCTGTCCAAACCTGTGGAGCCAACACATCTTGTGCTTGTCACCCACATGGTGGCACTGAACAAGTGCTAATTTAAAATACTTCTGTTGCGTCTGGTTGATGTTATCTACAAGCATGGAAAACAGAGGGTAAGGTTTCACATTACAGCTAAACTAATTGACAGTATCACTTGTTCCTGTCTCTGGCCAGTATCACTTTTCCTTTTACTGGTCCTGTTACTCCTGCTTTACCTTTCAGAAAACAAATTAGCAGAAAATTACTTGCTTGGGTTGAATCTGTTCACAAATGTCAAAACTGACATAAGGTGCAAGCACTGGAATCTAGTGGCAGTAAGCCTTAGATTGGCACAACTGTAACATCAGGTTTTGCCCTGGGCAACCCTTGGCGGACCTGCCATGGTTAGCCTGAAGTGACTTAAGAGAGAAAATAAAGGAGATTTAAAGTTCTTCTTCTACAGGCAAATGACCATAAACTCCAAGAATGTTAATCTATTTCATTTTGTGTGTCATACCATTAAATGAAGATTAGTACTTGGGAGGATTAATGCAAGCACTTGGTTATGTTCCTGGTAACGTAAATAAAAGTAGGCCAAATTTTTTTAAAAACTACTGAATATTAGAGCTTATACTCACATTATTAGAACTGGAGACTATGAATAGAGACTGTGTGAAGGTAAGAATCCTGTCAACATAATAACACTTATCAACAAACTTTACCAGCAATTGATGAGCCTGAGAAATATTAGAGATTTGCTTTGTTTTAGCTTCCCATATTGTACAAACTTATCTAGAATACAGACTGGTTTTATTATTCAAACTTAATTTGTACTATGGCTAGTGCACAATTCAAAGATTAGGCTTCAGTTTGTCTCTTACTTTAAGAATTATAATCTCAAGTGACAAAACAAGGGAAAGGTGATGGAATAGATATGAACTCCATTGCAAGGAAAATAACCCACAATCCTGCTTTGTTTGTGTAGCTTAATTCAAATCAAGATTGAAGCAAGCTATGGGTTTATTAACAACTGGTAGTTAACTGGCATTCAATGAACTATGCATTCAGGATCAGTAATATATCAAATAAATCACGATACTAGACTTTTAAAACTGTTACAACAACAAATTTCTTAACACTATTATAGAACTGATCCCAGAAAGCTCTACCTACCCCTCATCCCCGTTCAGCAGGTGTGGGTTGCAGGCCCCTATCCCCTCTGCAGGGAGGATGAGTGGCCCCATATACACCGATTCCCATGCCACTGTAGTCTTTCCAGCCTGGCTTCTGCCCCTGCTGCTCCCCAGAGCCTGCTAACAAACACAGACAACAGTAAGAAAGCCCACATAGCCCCAGGCACCCCAGGGTGGGGGTCCTGCATGCTGCCCCATGCTGGCGGCACCCAGCCAGATGTAGCACCCTTGGGGAGACTCCTTTGTACCCCTTGTGGGGTTGCAGCGCGATAAGGAAACAGCCGGCAGTGCCCAACCAGAAGCTGTCTGCAGCCACTGCCACTGCCACTCCAGGGTCTCTCCGCACTGCTACAAATTTTCATGCCTTATTTATACTTCTCTTCATGCTGACCTTTCTCAAAAGCCTCTTGGTAGTTCTCTGGCTGCTCCTAAATCTGCCTAATGGCCCTCTTCCTCTCAAACATGATCAGTTTAGTGTTGATTACCTCTTGAACAGTTTTGGCTTTTGAGTCATGCACCCTGTGTATGCTTACCCTCTTATCCCAACAGCAGTAGTCATACAGGCCATTTTGCCAAGAATGGGATATGTGGGCCCACCTACTGATGCCCATTTTATGGATGGGAGAATCAAGGCAAGAAGGTTTTTTGTCTGCAAGTGAGTGTTGATTCCAGACTCCTAGTATAGCACTGAGTATGCCATCTGAAATGGAGATGTTGGGGACAAGGGGACTTTGGAGAGTAGAAAGGGAGTTTAGTTGCCTTGTTACCCAGTCAGGGAGTTTGGACTGTAATAGGGAAAGCAATGTAGCCAAGCAAAATCCCTGTGGGGGAGAAACAACCCTGCTGCATTTCCCACAGGATGCTGCAGTGATGCTCCTCTCAGCTTGACATCTGCTGGCCAGTCTGAGGGACAAATTTGGCTCCCGTCTTGGTTACACAGACAGTTTCACCCTCTCCTTTCTGTCATTGCAAAGCTTCCAAGCAAAGTCTGTCATAAGACTTATGGAGCCCACTCCAGCACTGATATTGCTGTGCCTTACTGCTGAGACCTCACTGACTTCAGTGGGAATGAGCTATCTGAATAGTTTTAGGAGATCTGGGTCTGGGAGATTGCCTGCTATAAATCATGGATTAGAATCCCTGTCTAGACCTGTTTGGAAGGCTCCTATGCAACGTAAAAGGACTTTTTTTTTAACCATTGATAACTTAATGTTTGGAGTTCCTTAACAATATATCAGAGGAGTATGTATGTGGCTTAATTCTTTGACAGATCTGAGCCATTTTATAAGTATATCGCATATATATAATTTACAGACACCTATTGACCATCTTACAAAATCTTACAATTTTTGTCCCCTTTCCTTTTATCTCAAAAATACAGCACTATTTCTTTCCATCTGTTTACAAAAAAGTTTTTCTCTTTATTCTTTGTCTCCTAGGAATGCCATTATAGGAACTTGACAGTGTGTAATGTGCTGTCATAATTGATTCACCTGTTCAGCTGGAATTGGACTAAACTGTTCATTTACTCTGCTGAAGTGCAAACTGTACAAGAGTAGGAAATGTTATGTTTAGAAGAAATGCTTGTGTTTGGAATCAGAAAGTTTCACCATACTCAGCAAAATCAATCTAATTGTTGAAGTCTAAAAAAATTACCTTCAGGTCTAGGTACTATTATGCTTGAAAAATTCTTTTATTTTTTTTAAGAAATTGCCTTCCATTAAAACTATATGTTGCCTAGAGACGGTAGGTAGAATGACAGGTGTATTTGCTTTTTGGGAATAAGCAATTATTCAAGGTGGCACTGATCTTACAATGTGATGCATAAATGCATGTGATTTGGGGGTGTTCGCAGTAAGAAATATTTGTGTTTGTAACACCACCCAAAGAACAATTTTGTGTAGATAACTTTAGCAGAGCAGAATTTTTAGTCTCTTAAAACCAATCTAAATCAGAGTTCTAGATTCACTCTCATGGTATTCCCATATCTAGAAAGCTATTTTTAGGGCTTCTTCAGCCTAGTTTACCCCTAGTCTCAAGCTATTAGCCTGTTGAGTTTCTAATGAGAGTTGGAAGTGGATGGGATTCATTTTTTGTGTTTGTGTAACATTTACAGTTTAAGAGTACATGGGTTTTAAGCTTTGAGTATGTAAAGGGTTATGCCAAAGCAGCCTTGTTTTAACAAACTCCATGGATCATTTCCTTCCCAACAGCCAAACAATATTTTTTAAACAGCAGGCTAGCTGTTAGGCCGTGCATTCACATTTAGTAGCCTTGTTTGTTACCCAGTTCTACCCAAGAGTTAAAATAGCAAAGGGGTGAGGCATAGGCAGAAGAAGGAGACTACAAGGTGGGAGGACCACTGCCTTGTGATCAGCAGAACAAAGTCCACCCGTGGGACAGTTGCTGGTGGTGATGTGCCTCGGGACAGTGGTGGGCCGGTGACCCATGCTGGGGGTTGTCTGAAGGAAGGGCCTGGGCGGTGGTTGGACAGAGGCCACCTTCCACAAGGTTGTGAGTAGCTCCAATTTGGGTAAGGCAGGAAGGCTGACAGTCAAAGAAAACAGAAGCACAGAGGTTGGGAGAGACCCCTGGAGGTCTCTGGTCCAAGCTCCTGCTCAGAGCAGCCCCAGTCAGGTCAGGTTGCTCAAGGCCTTGTTTAGTCATGTTTGAATGCTCTCAAGGACAGAGACTCTGCAGCCTCCCTGAGCGCCTGTTCCATGTCTGAGCACCCTCATGGTGACAGTCTTTTCCTTTTATCTAACTGGATTTCTCAATCTGCCAGAGTGGGCCTGGTGCTACTCGTCCTTCCTCCACAGAGCACCTCTAAGACGAATCAGGATTCAACTTCTCTACACGCTCCCAGTAGGCAGCTGATAGTCCCCAATCAGGTCTACTCCTGAGCCTTCTTTTCTTGATGCTGAACAAAGAATTATAGACTCATAGAATGGCTTGGGTTGGAAGAGACCTTTAAAGATCATCTAGTTCAACCCCCCTGCTGTGGTCAGCGAAATCTTTCACTAGATCAGGTTGCTCAAAGCCCCATCCAGCCTGGCCTTGAACACTTCCAGGGATGGGGCATCCACAACTCTGGGCAACCTGTTCCAGTGTCTCATCCCCTTCCTAACCAGAGGCAGCTCCCTCAGCCTGCCCTCATGTGCCGTGTGCCCCGGCTCCTCACCATCCCAAAGGCCCATGCCACACACATCAGTGTCCTTCCTGGACTGGAGAGACCAGGAGGGGACACAGGGGTCAAGATGCCGTCGCCAGAGTACCAAATAAGAGAGGAAAGCATTTTTACTGTTTGTTGGGGTTTTTTTTGTTGTTGTGTTATTGTATTTAAAAGTATTTATTGCCTAATCTTGAAAAGAACTCCTAATGAAGCCTGTAGAAGGGATTCTTAAGGCCTTAATTCTGAAGGCCAGCACTTCTTCTTGGCAGAACTGCAGTCTACTTCTCCAAAGGAACAGCGCGCTCTCTAACTGCTTTCCTTTATCTGTTGCTATTCTTCGTGGAGGGTCTGGCTGCATCTTCAGCCACCGATTGGGCAGCCTTCTTGTCTTCAGACTGAAGAAACCCCACCTCCAGGTCCCAGGAAACTTGGTAGCCCTCTGAAGGACAACTCCTGTCACCCAGCACAGCAGCCCAGCAGAAGTCAGGTCATTTCATTCCCCTTTCTTGGGGCTTGGAGGAAAAATGGCACCCCTTCAGGAGGTGGTGGGGGAGGGGGTTGGGGATGAGAAAGAAGGGCTGACACCAGCTAGGGCAATCGACAAAAAAATTTCTGATTGCTGGGAGATGTTATAGCTGAGCCTGCAGCATGGCCAGGGGCAGAGGCTGGGCCGATGGTAGGGCACTGGCCACGCGCTCCTGTGACAGCACTGCCATCGTGTCATGGAGGGGGACCCTGGCACAGTGTAGTGGTTCAAGGTGAGTCTAGTTAAAGATGTCTCTGTTTACTGCAGGGGGGTTGGACTAGGTGAAACTTTAAAGTTCCCTTCAACCCAACACATTCTATGATTCTATTCTACGAGTCATGCTGGAGGTGGATCCACTTCCATCTGTTGTTCTTGACCTTTGGGTGGATCCACTTCCATGGGCTCCACACCATCAGCTACAATAGCAATGGTCACCACTACCATGTGTCTGATGGTGCTCCCCTCTGATGCCACCTCCTCTTCCTCTGAGGTTCCTTCAACCATGTCTCTGTTCTCCCATGCAAAAGTAGACAGTCAGCTGCCTTTCTGCTCTGGGACTTCTTGATATCAAGCATCTTGGCATTCAAGAGCCTCGAAGCTCAGCAAATTGTGGGCCAGCTGCTGGGGTCCCTGTATTTATAGGGCCCGGAACAGGAGAAAATGAGGTGGCTTGTGAAATCAGGCAGGCACTGTGATCATAGAATAATAGAATCACTTAGGTTGGAAAAGACCTTTAAGATCATCGAGTCCGACTGTAAACCTAACACTACCAAGTCCACCACTAAACCATGTCCCTAAGTGCCATGTCTACATGTCTTTTAAATACCTCCATGGATGGTGACTCAACCATTTACCTGGGAAGCCTATTCCAGTGCTTGATAACCCTTTCAGTGAAGTAATTTTGCACCTCCCCTGGTGCAAATTGAGGTTGTTTCCTCTTGTCCTATTATTTGCTACCTGGGGGAAGAGACCGATCCCCACCTCGCTAGGACCTCCTTTCAGGTAGTTGTAGAGAGTGATAAGGTCTCCCCTCAGCTTCCTTTCCTCCAGACAAAACAACCCAAGTTCCCTCAGCCACTCCTCATAAAACTTGTTCTCTAGACCCTTCACCAGCTTCGTTGCTCTTCTCTGCACATGCTGCAGCACCTCAATGTCTTTGTTGTAGTGAGGGGCCCAAAACTGAACACAGTATTCACCACTTGTGACTGGCTGTCAACTGGATTTAACTCCACTCATCACAACTGTTTGGGCCCAGCCATCCAGACAGTTTTTTACCCAGCGAAAAGTACACGTGGGTAGCCATGAGCAGCCAGTTTGTCCCGGAGAATGCTGTGGGAAATGGTGTCAAAGGCTGTATTAAAGTCAAGGTAGATAACATCCACAGCCTTTCCCTCATCCACTAAGTGAGTCATCTTGTCATAGAAGAAGATCAGGTTAGTCAAGCAGGACCTGCCTTTCATGAACCCGTGCTGACTGGGCCTGATTGTCCTGTTGTCCTCTACGTGCCATGTGATGGCACTCAAGATGATCTGCTCCATAACCTTCCCTGGCACTGAGGTCAGGCTGACAGGCCTGTAGTTCCCCAGAAACTCCTTCTGGCCCTTCTTGTAGATGAGCATCACATTTGCTAATCTCCATTCAACTGGGACCTCCCCGGTTAGCCATGACTGCTGATAAATGATTGAATGTCGATACAAGTGGCCAAATAGGTTTGTTTTGGGAGCTGGGGACCTGTGGCCTGAAAGATGCTCTACTGTGGGAGAAGGAGGAGGGTTAGGGGAGCTGAGGACTCCTTTCTGGTGATCACTTCCCTGTGTCCTTCTGATGCACCTTGGGCACAGGGACCGCCCTCCACCTCCTCTCATGTGCCTGGGCTGCAGCCCCCTCCTCATCCCGTGCCTGGGCTTCTCTGGATGAGATGGTGGCAACCGTGTTTCAGGAGAGTCGGGCGTCCTCAGTGACCCCACCAACCTGGCTCTCTGCAAGTGGCACAGCCCCCAGCACTCAGCAGTGGCTGAGAGGGGGCTTTTAAAATTAGGTAGTGGTAGAAAGTAATCCTTGAGAAAGAGGAGTGGGTTGGGTTTTTTTGCTTTAAGGTGTACTGATTACATATCAGATTTATGAGTTAAATGAGAATTTCATTTGGAAAATGGTACACAATGGGAGGTTTATCCTGAGACTGGGCAAAACTTCAGCCTATAAATTACAGTCATGGAACTGGGTTCCATATACCTCCTACCTCACAGTTATTTTGCATATGGAATTTACAAATGACTCTAGGAAACAAGAAACTTAAGGGAGCCTTTAAGCATTTTTGTAGCCAGTACATGGAACAACAGAAATGATATAGGTCACTGTTATGGTTTGAAGAACCTACAATAATTTATTGTTGTTTGAACAATTATTCTGTCACCTGATGACCCATCTGGGAAGGGGAAATGGGGAAAAACAAGGAAACCTGAGGACTGAAATATAGACCAATTTGATAGAATAATGGTAAATAATTAACATTAATAGTACTAAAGAACCAATACTGATCCCAATACCGATATAAAATATACAAGGATTATACTCAGCCAATTTATACCAGTAGGAAGCTGTGCACTCCTAGCAGTGGACAGCAAATGTTGGACATTGCAAGCGCTACAGCTTCAGGAGGAAGGGAAGGCCACTGGGGTCTGGCACTGGGGGAAGAAATTCTCAGGATTGCAGCCATTGTGGAAGAGGAAAAAACCTCCTCATCAAACTTTCCAATTTATACTGAATGTGATGTTCATGGTATGAAATAATTCTGTTGGCCAGCTTGGGTCAAGTGCCCCAGTCTTGCTCCTCCTCATCCCTGCACCTGGCTAAACTCAAAAACACTGATACCTTGAAACCCACATACCATAGCTGGCTATAAAGTAAATATTTTCACTAGAGTCTTCTAAAAATGCAGTGTTCCCAAGCAGTAAAGAGACCTTACTGAAAAGTAAAATTACTGAACAAGAAATTAATCCTGTGTTGCTCAAACCAGGACAGGCACCTAGGCTAGTTATATCTGCCCTCTGCAAAGTAGGAGAGTCATGCTTCATACCCATTAGATAACTTGGGGCTGTTGCAAAACAAGATGTAAGGATGAAAGACAGAGTACTTGAAAACACAGGTCTACATTAATGTCACAAATACATATTTAAATCAAAACAAAACATCTCAGCTACCATGTCAGTCTGCCTAATTATACTTTACAATTTCTACCAAGACTTGTATGCTTTGGAATGTTCTAGCTGTGTGCATAACATGATCTTGTCATTAAAGCTGGTTAGTAGAGCCATCAATTGCAGTAAGTTTCAGCTATTTCTTTTTGCTTGCTCAAGACAATACGAATTTCTTAAACTGTTTCTATTTTGGTTTCAGTGCATGGATGTTAAGGATAATAATGGTAATATGGATGGAAACCTGAATTTCTTCTTCTGTCCTGAAACTTTTTGAATAAGAATTCTGTATCTAGAAACCTTTCTTGTATTCATAGTCTTCTCAAACATAATAGCAAACCTTCATATATTATGTACTATGAGTCATAGTAAGTATGAGAGATGCTTTCAAAATATATGGTATTTAGCTTGCTATGAGATTTATTTATTTAAAAAAATTGAGAATTGGTAATTGTCCTCTCCTTACACTTTCAGGGACAATTTCAGGGAAGTATCTCATATCTCCATAATAGTTACCTTTAAAGAAATTTAGCACCTGTGCCAATCTTTTATTTGCATCAAAATAATAATTACTTCCTTGTGTTTATATTTAACTGAAAGTAAATTAAATTATTAGCATTGGCTTTATTTAGCCACTGTAAGTCATAGGCAGAAATTACCCAACAACTTAGTTTATCTTTAACTGGGTCTACCATTATCACACTCATTTAATTAAATTTGCTGGATCTCAACCTAGGTTTAACTCAAGTTTGCATTTGCACTTTGAAAGGTCAATGCATTGGCCAATTTTTGAAACTCGTTCTCTCTAGGTTTGGCAGCATGTCGATATAGCAGAGCAACTTTTTTCTGTCCCACGTTGCAATTAGAAGGGGCTTAATAAATGTTGGTTTATTTAAAGTGCCTTTATTCTTAGGTCACTATAGGTTGTTTTTATTATGAATTTTCTATGCCCCACACTTAAATATAAAGAGGTCTTGATTTCATTAGTATTTATCTGCCATTTCACACATTGCTTATGGAGAACACAAACAATGAAACAAATAAATACCTCTGCCATTTTAAAGTATAACATACCTGAAAAGTAGCAGTAATCCACTTTCCAAGAGATATTTAAAGACAATGGAATATCATACTGAAAGACTGTCTAAAATATTTGCTGATGTGTTCCTAAATTTCCCTCTCCTCCAAAGATGATCCATTGAACTGAGCGGACAGCTTGTCAACACAATAATTAACTAAAGAAAACAGAGCAGTAGGCAAACACAAATTGCTGTGCGACGGTACTTCAAAGGCATTTATCAGGTGCATTTAAATGATTAGCAACATAACACAGTAAATGCTCAGTTGTAGTGAACTGGTGGGTGAGAGATTGTGGAAACTTGCTGAGAGTTTCCACAGGCGGATCAAGTAATTGCAGCTCCTGTGGCTCACAATGTTGGTCTCACAGTTACACACCAAAGTACAGCTTAACTCTAGGAAAGTACCTTATGGAGGTGTCAAAAGGCAATGCAGGGAGAGACTGAATCACTGAACGCATCTTTGTTATTCTACAAGAGCATTTTCTGGGATCATTCAGCACAGAGACTGTTAGCTCTCATGCTAGTTCTGTGGGTGTGAAGGCACATGATTTAGGGAGTATGCATCAGGGTGCCTTTACAATTAGTCTAGTCCTGAGAAGAGATCTAGTTCTGCCTTTAAAAGATTGCGCAGATCTATCCAGACAGAATCAAGGACATATATCCATTTTTCCACACCATGTAATGCTTCTCAGTGCATAACCCTATAAGCGTACTGCTAATTAATCGAAAAAAAATGTAGACTAATTGCCTATGTTAAGGTTGGATTCATAAGCATGTGTTGATTGCTTTGTGTTCATCTGACAGTACAAAGCAGCTTTAATTCAGTGCAACAGTTGTGAACAGTGCCTACCCCAACGAGGTTCCATTTCACTTTGGTTCCCCAGATACTTTTGCAAGAGACAAGATCTCTTAATAGGTGACTGTGCCGAGTGCTTTGTATTGGTCTGATGACCTGTGTCTCTGAAATCTAAAATAAACAGAGAAATAGCCATTGATTTTATAAATCTTCATATCACATGAGTTATCATATGGGTTGCTTGTTGTTTTCTGGTTTTGACATTTTGTACAATTTTTAATAACACAGGGAATTCCCAGCTGGAGAGTTTAGAAATAATAACGGAACTGGGAACTCATGTCAGTGACTGAAAGGTAAACAGAACATTGTATGGATGTTATCTCGTACTTCAAACATTCAACCTAAGAAATTCAGAGATAAGGGTACCCTGAAAAACTTGTAATAACCAGAGTGAAAAAAAAAAAAGGAAATAAACACAGAAGGTAGCCTTAACAACTTTAAGACAACCTTATCTCTTTCCCTCAGTGGCAACATGAAGAAGAGGAAAGAGAAAGAAGCAGAAATTAGAAAAAATGATTTTTGAACATAGCTATGGGCAAAAACCAATGCCTATATTCTAATTATAAACACAGAAGGATTTCAGTTTAAGTATAATTATGTGTCTGTGGCCTATTACAGCAAAAAATAAAAAAGGGAGGCCAGAAAGAAACTGAGAAGTTATAAATTCTTTGAATAACGAGGATTGAGGTGTCTGCACGAACAGAAAAACTCTCCAAAATATGTTTCGCTGAAGCATCTTGCAGCCAAACTGGAGAATTCTTGTTGTCTTTGGAGTTAGAATTAAATCAGGGTGTGCTCCAAACTGGAAAGAGTTGCAGAGAATTGACAGAAAGTTTCAGACGGAGGTCCTCAAACACTATTGTAAATAGGAGCTAGTAAAGTCCATGACTTCAGGATTAATTTGGGTGCAGAAATCAGTTGAATATTATACTTAAAATAATGTGAATATATGTGAAATAGCAACAGTAGCAGCAAAATTATTGTTACCTTTAACAGTTGTACTAATTCTTTCAGATTCTTTCAGTACACAAAAGGATATGAAGAAACTGTTATGTAAAAGTCTGACTTCAGAAGGATGAAACATTCTCCTTCAGGATTCAGGTTGAGACTTCTGCTAGGAACCTTCTGCTGGATTTTGAAAGCAGGCTTCACACTTCAGAAATAAACTGGAGAGAAAACAATAAAGCACCTACAGAAGATAAATACTAATACCTGGTCATGAGGCCACAAAGGACTTACGTACCTGATATCCCATCGTGTAAAAAGGCAGCAGAAGCTCTTTGTCTTTCAGTGTCTTCCAGCTTTATAATCTGAGGGAATGGAAGTAATTCCAAGGAAATCCTAGCTTTTGGAGGAAAATAATATGCTTTTTTGTATAGGTTTTAATGATCACTCGTCTCACCTTTTTGTTGAAGGAATATGGACCTTCCTGATTTTTTTCACAGACCTTGACTCCTTTGTTTCCGGGATGCTGAAATTACGGACATGTCTGGAGTATTTTTAACACTTACAGAAATATATTTTATTGCTAAGCACTGTCATCAGGGGTGGCAATATGAGTCATAGCGTGCGAGCCGATGGGGGCAGTTCCTTTTGCATGAAATAACCTCTTATTTCATAACTCAGAATGATATAACCCTCCTAAATCTGAGCCTTATGCTCAAAGTTGAGACTTCAGATTTAGCTTCATTTTCTCTGTTGTTTTTTTTTCAGCCTCCTTTGCAAACTATGTATAGAATAGAAAAAATTACTATTATATTGTTATGCAAACTTCAAATGCTCAAAGTTTATAAGCCAGCTTCGCTTAAATTGTCATGAAAATGATCTCATTAAAATTCAGAAGTTCAACATGGTCTACAATTTAAAAAGACAGAGAGACAATCTCCTCACTTTCTTGTTTATTTGCTTTTTCTCAAACCAGTTTAAGAGATTACAGATCTCCCCCCTTTCATACTAGAACAGGTGGCTGTCTTCAGCTCAACAGGTGCTTGTATGCACTTACCAATCATTTCTATGGTGAAAGCCTTCTTGGCCTAGCCTAGAAGATTGACCTAGGAAGAAGGACCATTATTTAGATAGTTTTCCCCAAGTGTATAAAGCTTCTTCGGTCAGTCTTTCAAGTGTCACATCAATTCTCTAGGTCTCTATATCTGCATTTCCAAAATCCAGAACGCTTACAAGATCCCATGTACTCTATTCCAGTTTTGGTTATCCAGGTGTATCAAATGCTGAAAAAAGACTAAGCAAGTTGCCTAAGATATCTTAGGGGAAAAAAAAAAAATCATGCACGTGTTTCCCAAAGCTGAAATTTTCACTCTAATGTGTGAATGTTATAAGTAAACCTCCTTTCTCTTCCCCCATCTTGTGATACCCGTCTTGCCCCATTCCCAGTTTCAGTCTGGATTGATAAGCAGAACTGAGTTCACCACCTCCCTATGGAGTTTCTTACAGGTTTCTACCTCCTTTTGATTTCACTGCTCTTAAGAAAAATATCACATGAATTGGCTGAAAACTTGAAAGAAGACAACTGAGGGTCCCTTGTGGCTGTGCTCTCTGGTACGGTTTCAGTGTGAAGTAGTTGGAAATCCAGAATGACCCTTCAGAAGCTCCCCTGTGATGATTAAGAGTGGTAAAAAGTAATCAATCAATGAGTGTGGTCAGGACTATGGCTTGAAAAGGTACCCAGTTGCTACTTTATACTTTTAGAGTTTATAGAAATATGATATGATTTCTCTCTTTATTCCTACTGAATATTTTAACCAAGAAAGATTACTGGAAATTCTGGAGAAAAAGTATGATAAAATAAAAATGCCATCTCATCAGTTTTAGGCAAATTGTCTGACAAGCATAGTCCCCAAATCTGAGGAAATTTTAACTTGGAAAATGCAAAGTTCAGTTTCAACAAAAAATTCTAAGTTATTGAAATGCAGTTTTGGAAGTCAAAGGTCTTTGAAAATCAGTTTGTCCTATTTGGAGTCTCAAACCCTAAAGTAGTCCAACAATACCGTAATACATATATAAAACATACATAAATATAACTCAAACAGCAATTTGGAGTTGAGTGATAGTCATAGTACCTGTGTGATGTACACTCAATTGTCATACTCTCTTAGCACAGGTTTTGTAATAGGTCTCACAGTGACTCTCATTTACCTCATACTTCAAACTTTCCACTTTAAAAGTACAAAATTACCATTGGGTGCAATATATAATGCTGCAAATACTTTGATATATTGTAAATACAAATACAAGTACTCTTTGATTATGATATATATTCTTTTTTGCTCATTCCATGCAAGGTTTCAAATGTGAAAACTGGTGGTATTATGCTATAGTATATAAATTATCTGATCAGTCATTATAAATTATAATCCCTTAGAAATTAGTAATTCCAAAATTCTCATGAAAAAGCTGACTCAAAAACATTAACAGCTGTTCCATTTTGAAAACATCCTGGGTATTTAGACTTCTAATTCAGCCTATGTTATTTAAGCTGTTCAGGTTTTTTTGAAAACTTTTCCCATTTTCCATCCTTTAAAAATGGATAATATATCAAGTTAAAATAAGAAATCACAGTCAAAATAGGAGCAATTTTTTTTTTTAAAAAAGTTGTAATGATTTTAAGGGTTTTTAATTGCTTTTAGAGGTAACAGCTGGTTCAATAAGGCAGCTTTCTCTAGTTATTGTGGTAGAAGGGGTCACAAAGCAACTACTGAACAGAGGAAGAATTGTTGCCTTTCAAATTACCACCTGGAGAGAAAGGATAAAAGCAGCAAAACATTTGGTGAGAGAAACTGATGAAACAAAATATGCGGTTTTGCCTTATCTTCGATCACAAACAGCTTTCTGAAATCCAGACTAGCAAATAAGATACATCTGAGTGTATTATTTGCTTCTAACAGTTTTTCCAGATCAATTTACATACTGTATGTTAAGTCACTGTCATGGTTTAGTTGAGACAATATGCAATTATTAGAATCAAAATGTAATACAATAATTTCTGAGCTTGCTCATTGTCTCCAGCGCTGTCAGTAGTTACTAATTTGAGAGGCCATACACTCCTCTACTAATTTGCACTCTTCATAGAATTTAAACTGTGGATTTTTTTAAAGTTTCTGGGTAGTATGTAATTGTTACTAAATATGTTCCACAGCATTTATTTTTAACAAAACTTTGACGCTCTCTTTAGGGTAGTGCTCTCATGGATACACACAGCAGGATACTTAAAACACTTTAAATTTTCATGATTAAAAAGTTCTATGAGATGCTTGAATTAGGTGAATTTGGATAGAAACTCCTAGGTAGCATTTAAAGCTTAACAAGAAAAAACCCCAAACCTGTGGGGAAAAGGAGAGATTAGCATTTATTTTCATTTTGTTTTTGCAGGGGAGAAGGGATGAAAGAGGTGACTTTTAAAACATTTCCATCAGTCTTAATGTCTTAACTGTAACTTTTAAAATGGAGAAACAACCAGCCTTTTATGCAGCATATGCTTTAAGTAGAAAATCTGTAAAATACACACCCCTGTCAACCCCAGCTGGCAGCTAAACTGCTCTCAATCCATTCTCTGTCCAGCCTGTATTTCTCTTTGGGATTGTCCTGACCCACGTGCAGGGCCATGCACTTGACTTTTTAGTCTCAACTGAGACTAAAAACCAGCCAAGTCTAAGAGTGTGTGACTTGGTTTTTAATGTCAACCACTGGGCAGTAAAGCTTGGGATCTCTTCTTCAAAACAGAAGATTGTTTTTCACTTTACTGATTTGCTTTTATATGTAGTATAGCAACCCTTGGTGAAGTAACTTAAAAAATCACTTAGACATTATTATGGGATCCTTATTCCCCCTCTTTGTCTTCTTATTAAAGTTTTTATGAAATCTTTCCGTTGCTGTTTTTCGTGGTCTTATACAAAACAGGAAAAAGCCTGATATTAAAATGAAGGCAGCAGTACACAATTCAGCCTGTGTGAAGCACCAACAGTGATGACATCAGTTAAAAATAGCTCGTCAGGGTAGAAATACCATTTCACTATTACGTTGGACTATATGATCTGAAGACATCCCTTCAACCTAAACAATTCTGTGAGTCTGTGATTCATGCTTACTGGACTCAGTTTTCAAGCTGTTTTTTTGTTATGTTTTGTTCTCCACCCCCCGTGGCTGGTCCTCAGACAATGCCCGACTCGGATCGTCAAGATTTATACCTTCATTTTTGGAAAAAATTGGAAAAAATGTGAGTTTAGGTGAAGCTGGCAAATGCCATAACTCAGGTTTATAGGCCCAACGATCATCGTAAATTAATTTTTAGGATATTTTACAGCTATTGCTGACTGTGGAGAAATATGATTCAACCATCATTATATGGAGTATATTTTAACCATATTGGCCCTCAAGAAAATTTGTATGACAGTTGAATAGCAATTGCTTATTTTGCAAAATGTGCTGCAAACCACTAATGAATATGCTTTGAGATATTTGCATGAATTATTAAAGCTAAACTCATCTTATTAATTAACACAGTCCATTTTGTGATGTATTATCCCTGTTTCTCGTAGTGTTTGTGTTTAATTATCAGCCAGTTTGCAAGCAGCAGTTGTTTTTTTACTGGATGACTAAGGGTTTAGTTGAAATCTTCTGTCTTTTTTATAGGTAATAAGAAATAGAATTTGGCTTCTGGACCTGAAATACGAAATAATCAATATGTATGAAATATTACATTTATTAACTGTTATGGCTTATGACAGTGGAAGTTCAATTTCAACATTGCCGGTTTAATTATTCAGCTTTTGTATTTAATTATATTTCTATGTCTGCAAGTTAAGACACTTGAAATGCTCCAAAACATTAGAAATCCTAAGGAGAAAAGACATTTTCCCCTTGTAGGATTACCTGCTAGCATTCATTGTATATGGCACATTTCATGCATCATTTCCCAAAATAAGAGTCTGTGCATACCTTCATCAATAACATATGCAAAACGTTCTTAGGGAATATTATTCAGTTATGTACTCTGCTCAAAGCTGTCTGTGTTGTTATTTGTTTTTTCCTTATTGTGGAATTTAAAGAAAAAGCAGTAGATGAAAGTAGCCAATAAAATATTTATTATCTTTTTTGGCAGCTGTCTGTCGCTGCACCAGGAATCCCCAATGTACAGTCAAGCTTAAATATAGCTTCACAGGCTATGGTACATTAAACTGGAAAACCTTTTTGCTATTTTTTCTGTTAATGCCAGATAAATAGCAATTAGGTTGAGCTGAATTCAAATAGGATTCTACTTGGAGTTGTCATCAGAAAAATCAATATTTCATTTGATGAAGTTGTTAGCCAGCCTAGTAACCTGAAAGTATAAGGGAAGTCCATACTTCACTTTTCATTCCTATCCTTCAGTTACGACCAGCTATATTATCTTTGTCATTTCCTTTTTGGATAGAAACAGTGATCACAAAAGCTCCATGAGCCCTTTCAGGCTAAAGGACAACAGGATATAGACCAGAGCAAAGCACTGAATCCTGTCTCTGAGGGTACTGTCTCCACTCCCTTCTCACTGTTTAATAATTCTTAAAATGGAACTGTGCAATCCTGTTGTTACAATGACATTCACTCTATAAACTTCTGCACTCGGTTGAGTGAAAAATATCCTGTGTGTAGGGCCAGTAATCCTCTAACTAGGTAATCTGGAAAAAGTAAAAATAAGCAAAAAAACCCAGGAAAATTACTTCTGTAAGTTTTCCCAGTGCAAAACCCTTCACTGTGAAAACACGTTGTATCATGTCTATTCTTATTCTTTCCTAACGCTTTGCATTAAAAGGCATAAACTATATTACCTACAAACTCTTCTCCTGAGCTAAATAAGCCTACTACTTTAGATCACAAGTGTATCTTTTCTCCGAGGAAAAGAAAAATAGTTTTCAGTTAATGTTGTGTATGCTATTTTTAATATTGTATCTTTTATGTGAAGAATAAGGGTAAAAGACAATCACATTCATTTGACACAGGTCATCAAACAACTATTCAAACATTAGTACTTATCCCCAGTTGTAAATGGTTAAATAGTATATACAATGAGACAGAATATGAGAGAAGTCACAAAATGGTTTTAATTTTCCTTTCCCCTTCCCTTTACGTTTCAAACTTTTCCTTAATTAGAATTTTCTGTCCAGTATTAGTAGATGAAAATAATAAAGTACATGTTGCCAAAATGCTCAAAAAGACCATCACCAGTTTCCAGTTCTCTGAAATGACTTCTGACTGGTGTATCCACATTTCTTAAGCACCACAGTGTAAGCTGGGCGAGCTCCTCAGAAATGTGTGTTCTCAGAGAGATTAGCAAAACTGAGAGCGTGTGGGAAGGGGGCAGAGTGTTTAATAATGCAGTCCCACAGTCCTTTTGACTCTCTGCAGGAGGTGCTTATGGAAGTAGCCAAAACAAGCCTCTGCAGCTACAAATGATTTTTTTCCTCCTTTTGAATAAATTTTGACAGTTAGCAAAAAGGTGTCATCTCTGCTTGCAGGGGGTGCATAACATTTAGTGGATATAGAGCCTGCTACTCTGCTTTATTTCCATTGCAAATTTCATATAACAGTGTGGAAATGTCACATCAGACACTCTGACTCTCTTTCAAATCCCTTCTGTTCCTCAATATAATTGTTATCTCTCTATTTCCATTTTGGGCAGCTTGGTGTTTAGAAACTGAGGGTCAGCTACTCAGTTTGGGGTAAATTGTCAGGGCTCCTGGAGTTAGGGCAACTTACTCCATCTGAGATCTGCCCTGAAGAACATAGAAAAGGAATCTGATAAATAAGCTTTGTAAGAAGACTTTTAGTTGACCTTTATCATAGAAAAACATTAGTAATTCACATTATGGTTGTCTATGACACTTACACTCAAGAAGACATTTGATATTTCAGAGAGAATTTATGTCTAACATAAGGCAAAAAGTTGCATAAAAGAAGTACTGAAAGATATTTCCTTCTGAGCAGTGGTATTCTCATCTCTACAGCCCTCACAAACATGGGAGATAATTGCATGGAGGGATTTGGTACCATATGTTTCTTACCTTTGTTGATATTTTCCCCCTTAAAAAAGAAAACAGAGGAAAAGAAGATGATGATGATAGAAATACCTCATAGAAACTTGCGAGATTTCTTTTGGGAAATCAAACTGTACAATATGTATTGTGTGATTCTGTGGGAATAGGGAGGAGCTGGTTGTATTATCTAAAACTGAGACTGAGAACAAGATGACGTGAGATAGAAAGAAAAGAAATGGAAGGGAATTTACTTTCCTTCCCAGGGAGAGAAGATTAAAACTGGTGTCTAAGGTATCTTCTTTAAATTCTAGTTCTCTGTGATTTTGTGATAAAGGCCAGTACAAGAAGGAGCAAGGCTTAACTGAAAAACCTCACTCTATTCTGGGGACTTGAGCCGTCAAATGGTCATATCCACTGCTCACATTTGAGTTTGAATACAAGCAAGGGTATTTAATATGTCCTTCTCAAAGTGTTAGGGCATTTTGTCTTGGGAAAAACAAACTAACTAACCAGCTCTTGTTTTAGAGTGATAGAGCAGGATCTGTTTGGGAGCTCATTCTTTTCTCTGCTATTCCTGTCTGTAGGACTGTAAAACCCAGTTGTAGACACCTGAAACTTAACTGTAATCTCAGAGATGCAGGTATGCCAAAATGCAAGCGGCTGGTTGAAAAATCCTTGGCCCATGCAGTCACGAATTTTTGGTGCTCAAGTATACATGATTAGAATACAGTTCTCAAAGCGTCAAGTCTGCAGCATCTGCAGAAACAAATTCTAAGACTAGGAAGAACATGTATGTTATATTTCAGGATTATTATCTGAAGTATTTTTGATATACAATATCAAACAGTCATAACTGTTTAGGTAAACTCAAGTGGTAAGCTACGTAAATTAACATTCGTATTTGTAGATTGTCTGTGGATTTCAATTTGTTGAATTAAACTAATAGAATAGGTAACTTATTGGTTTGCATGAATTTTTGCAAGATTATGCCTTAAACATCAACATTCTACATGAGTTTCTGCTTACTCTTCCTGCAGCAGCAATACATACATTGCTAGGTAGGGAAATCTTAATTTAATTTAATTAGGGCAGTTATCCTGACATTTAATCTATTACGAAACAGGCAATTTTTACTGTGTGTGGGGAACAATTAGTAGGAAATATTTAAATACTCACATAACTTCATTATAAAGCCTGCTAGCTAGAGCTGAGTAGTGTCTAAATTATTGATACCTCATTTGAATTACTTAGCCCTCAAGAAAAATATACTTTTATTTGCTAATTAATCGAATATTCCTTCCGAGTGACAGCCTTGGTGATGTACTTGCTCAGTTTCTTCATTAAAAAAACAACAACCGTTCTGGTTGCTTTCTCTTCTCGGAAAAAAAGACATCACAGAGAGTGAAGAGAGAGCACATAGAAAGAAGCGTCTTTGAAGGACAATAGGAGGAAATTAAAGACTAACTAATCACGTATTTGTAGGCGTCTACATAATTGACAAACTAATAGTTGGTTTGTATCACTCCCTGGTGCTAATCAGTCAATGTTCTCTCCACTTGATGAGTTTGTGCAAACTGTGATGACTTTTATTGTTTTGCTGATCTCATTACTCCAGTAAAATAAGGAGTAGGGCAAAAAGAATACAGAAGTATTTCTATAGAAAAAACCTGCAGCTTGTCTGTCTGTACCTGTTTCAGGAATGTGTTGCAACTGGAAAAGAGGAACATGTTAGAAACTCATTCAGTGGAAAGCCCTAATTTGAAAAAAAGCTGAGCTTTTTGCTCTATCTGTATCAAAATCCTCTAAGAATCGAATACTGGATGAGAGAGGCAAGGCTGTGCTCCCACCATCTGTCCACGTGCATGGCTTATTGCTTACTTGTCTAACTTCAAGCACTTATTCAGTGTCCCTAATGTAATCATCCTTGATAACTGATGCAACAAGAAATATCTCGATGATACCTGTACTGTATATTTCAAATCACAAAATGATTACCTTTTCCTTTTTCCTTCTTTTTTTTTTTTTAATAGTATATTGAGGAAGATTAGGCTCCTAATAAGAATTTCACTTAAGTGAGGTGACATGAATTCATTAATTTTGATCTTTGAATCAACCTGATATTGATTTTTATATCTACCTATCTATCTATCTATCTATGAAAGACATTGTAGGATAAGAGAACTGTTTCCCTTTCCACATAATAAAGAAACTTAAAATGCATCAATTTTTCTGGTGCAGTTCAAGCTTCAAAATGTCCCCAAAGACAAAGGGGCCCCAAAACACAGAATATTTAGTGCATAGGTTTAGGAACATTATTAATTAAAAATCCCCACTGCATGTTATAGGCAAATGTGTTAGGGAGATAGTTAAGAATCAAAGCTATTGGAAGCTGAGAGTGGAAATAGATAAAACATATATTTCTGTATATAGTCTAACTCATATGCTTAGTGACGTGAAGCTTGCTTTTCAGTTGGTTTAGAGAAATGCAAATGTATTCGAAAACCAGACTTTTCAGGGATGCTCAGGGTATATAAGAGCTTTTCGTTGGGAAACAGAAAATGGCAGGCTCCCTTGAGGAAAAATCTGGACACTTGTCCAGATTGTCTTTCCCTTCTTCTAATACCTGACATTAATTAATGCTGACTGGGGAAAGACGTAGCTAGACTACACAAAAAATATGCATGTTTTAGGTCCTGGAAAGATAAAGCAAAGTCCATTACACATGTATAAATAATACAAATAAAATTAAAAAGTACAGAGATAAAAATGATGTACAAAAGTATAAATGATGCAAATGAGGAATGAGTGTGGTCATTTCAGGAAACACAAGCAAGTCATTAAAAAAAAAAATTCTGTTAAATTGAGAAGTAGCTGTAGGCCAAATAGTTTTCGGGCAAGCTTTAATTATGAAAACCTTTATAAATATCTAGAAATGGCTGTTGGTACTGGCAAACATCCAGCCTAATTTTGAACCACAGTCGAAATAAATGAATTACAAATGAAAAGGTAAGTTACGAGAACAACATTGCTACTGCAAATTCAAGAATGCTGAAGTTAGAAGTGTCAGAATTAATGTGGCTAGGCAATCGTTTGGATTTCCCTGTATTTTAAACATTGTGAATGTATGTTATTGCCATCTAAAATAGCATGCAGTGAGATGGGTATTTCAGCAGTAGTAAACACCTACACTTGCATATACAAAGGTGCAGTGAGGAATCCTGCAGCCCTGGAAAGCTGCAAGCTCAAATGAGTGCTATTTCTTCAGCTTGTTCCCTTTACCTTCAGTCTGGGTTCACCAACAAGTTTGGATTTATTGCTTCGAGTCAGTCAGTCTTCCAGTTAGTCCCAGCCCTGTCTCTTTGCAGTCCCTCCTGGTACGCCATCCAATCCATTCTAGCTCCAATCGTGTGGATGATAGCTCAGTAGAGAGAACAGCATGCACTAGCCTTTCCTTGAAACAGTCAAATTTCCCTGATTCTGGTGTTTCTGCTTCAAACCCAGTACCGTCTATCAGCACAGCTTAGTGTTTGTTCTCCCAGGCACTTCATCTCATCTGACTTACCACTGACTTTTGAGCTTTAGTCTTCCTTTTCCCTTAATCTGACTTTTCCATTCCTGACTGTCTCCAACAAGGTTATTATCCAGTCTATCTGTTTATACTATGATTTCCCAGTCAAGCACAGTTCTTCCTCTATTCTTTCTCATCTTTTTGTCAGAGTTGCAGTTCTCTGCTGCAAGTTAGTTACCAGTTCTTGCCTAGGCAGTTTAGATCTCCCTTTTCTGTTTTCTGATCCTGGATTTCCAGTGCCCTCACATCAGGATCTTTTTCTGTTCTAAACTCTCAGTTATAATCTAGTCTCCTAACCTTCTTCTTTTTCCATCTTTATTCAAATACAGCCTTTTTAGATAGATTTTAAATCTTACAAGTAAGACTGAAATCCTTACACAGAAGCTAATTGATGCTAGTTTTGAATCTGGGCATATTATGTGGGAATCGCTAGTGGTATCTACTCTGGAGGTTTCCTGACACTTCCACCTATCAGGCCTCCTTTTCAGTGGTTTATAATTTTGCAACACTTTAGAGTTAGAGATTAAATTTTCCATGCTGCATGTCTGCTTTAGGCTATACTTATCTAGTTTCACCCAGGACAATGCAATTGTTTCCAGGAACAAGGCTGTGGAAAATGCAGCAACTGTTCACATGGAAAAAATAGCGATGTTAAGAAGACAATTAGTTTTCATTAAGCCTTCACCTACTGTTGTTATGACCACCATAGGAAAATCCACAAGGAAATTAATTGTTCTTTCTTTAGAGAAGGTTATGCACTAGCTATGGCAGAGGTCTTATGCAAAAATGAGTGTGATCAGGTAATTAAAAGCTTCCCCATAATGCAGGCGCGCAGGGCAGAATTAGGGCTGCACCAGCAATCGTAGTCTAGCCTTAATTTTCTGAGTTTGTCTTCACGACTTAATGCTATTTTAGGATCATGGCACGTCTGCTGTGTGAAGCAGTAAGTTCAGCAAAAATGTCTGCATAATATTTGTTCTCTACATTCCCTAACTCACATAATCTCATTTATCACCTCTGTCCTAATAGTGGTGATGGAAACTACAATCAGGCAGGAAATTTTCAGGTTTTTTGTTTAAGAATCCTCGTTTTACCTTTTTCCTTTAAAACAACCTTCAGTGCTAGGTACTCTTCTAAATTATATCAGCCGAGGTTGTTTTATCCTCCATATTGTTATTGTCTGTGCTATTAAAAAAAGATTTCTTCCATGAACTAGCATGTATGGTACAGTTATGGACCATTGATAAAAATACTCTCTCTCTCCCGGTGTGTTATGAATAGATCAGATTCTGACCTCACATTGATTTTTCACTGTGGTGAAATTGACAGCAAAGCTCATGGTTGATTTGTATAAAGGTGTGATCAGATGCTGACTTGAATGTATTCAACACTCAAACATGACAGACTGCTTGAATTAATAGGTTCCCTTTCAAAAATGAGCACAGTTCTCCATAAGCACACTAATATTCACAAATATCACCCTAAACTTCAATTTCATGATTATGTGGACATTTACATGGGGCTATATCAAATTAGCTTCAGCAGTGACCTGGAGCTCTTCAGTGTTATAGCCTCACTTTCTTTTACTTACCCTTTCTAACAGTGGTCACTGTTTTAAAATCTATTATATCACAGATGCATGTAGGTTTATCAGAGATTAGATGGAATTATGCTCCTAAACCCTATTAAAACTCAGACAGAGTTAAGCAGCAATTTTAAAGACTTGGTGAGAACTGTTATATAAGCCAATGCCATCACTTATTCGGGTCAAAAATTAATTTTCATTTGGATTCCTTTCTTCTCTTCCATTTGTTTGTCTAGTTTTTTTCTAACTCTAGGAAAAATGAGTTACAGTATGTTATGCTGTGTCTCAGCTGCAAAGATAATGAACACTAGAAGAATCCAAGGTTGTGGGCTCACTGTCTATGGATTCCTCTGTTAGTCTTATGAGACACACTGTGCTTTAGATAATATCATTAACATCTTTCATCGATTTGTTCTCTTGTATTGTCTCTAGGAGGCATGTTCAGCAGAGTGCTTGCTTTTGCTTTTGTAATTTGCCTGCATTTGCACACACATATGCTGTATGCTCTTAAAAAATACATAAATACATGTTCTACATTGTGAATATATCTTATATATGAAAATTTTAATTGTGTGTATATATATAATGTATTATTAATATAACTGCATGATATTTGTTCTTACATATGTAGAAGCAAACCTTTAACAGCCGGTATGGTTTTGGTGTATCTCTAGTTTACATTGGAGGCAGTAGGTCACAGAAATATGTCCTGCAAATGCACTGCGGTTTGGGTGGTTCCTGGCTTACTGTGTGCCTCTCCAGACACCGAAGTTGAAAGTTGCCATGTGCGAGAACAGCAATCCTTACTGGACGTATGTAATTCCATCAAACTTGGAGCAAATTTTAGAAGCCTGACAACATTTTATGGATAATGTTAGAAACATTCAACATTACCAACAATACTGCTCCGGAAGAGAATGAGGATTCACAATGTCATGGGATCATGTGCCCAGCTTTATGCTACCTGTGGTTGAGTTGCTGGTGCATGTTTGGCAAAGATTTTAATTCTTTTTTTGTAAAACATGTAAAACAATGCCCACTCTCTGAAGTTATATCCTTTCCCAAATTAAAAACAATAGCATATTTAAGATGCACTGTAAACTTTCATCTTGCATATATACCCTGCCTGCATATGTTCCATTAAGGTATGTTCTGAGCTTAGATACTAATGCCAGCGGTGCTCTTGGGCGGCTTACAGAAAAATATTTACAGGGTTGGGAAGGATGCATTTATATTCAGTGTGAAACCCAGATTATGTTCCTCCTGGAGATCAGCAGGCCTTTAGGTCAATACGAATTACAGTCTTTAAGAACTGGAACAGTGGTAGCCAAAACCCATGTGTTAAAGCCAGCCATATAGCGCAGAATGAGCTGTCAGCATCTTCTTAGCGAGACAGATCATACACAAAGGGCAGTGTGCATATGAAATAAAGGGCAAGAGAAAAGGTACAGTAAACAAGGATCCAACAGGCAAAGTGAGAAAATCTCTGCCTCACCAACAGATAGAGTTCAACCATAGAGGGCAGAACTCTTCCTCGAATGTGACAAGAGGCTGAGTAACAAAAGGAAAAACACAACTTCTCAGACTCATCTGAGATTTTAAAACAATTTTGTTGGATTTTTAATTGCTTTCTAGGAAGAAGGTAAGCCTTAATAAAGCATATTCATAGAACTTTCCAGTTTTACAAGATTCACATCTGAACACAAATTCTAGAAATAATAGCAGTCCTGTCAGGGAATGGAGCTGTGTCACATGGTCTCTGGTTTGTCCAAAAATAAAATTAATGCAAATAAGAGGGATGACTAATTAGCACTTGCACAATAATGACTAGTAATAATTTGCAAAAATACCTGTTCCTAATCATAATCTTATGACAAACTTCAGATTTAAGAGAGTACTTTTAAATGTCATTGACTAAATTCAGATAATGAAAATGTACATTAAATGATCTTATAATCTGTTCACAGACATTCCATGAATAGAAACAGAATTTTAAATTAGATCAGTAAATGATGTGTTGTAAATTATTTGTTCAGCTGCATTTATTATTCACCCAGTATGGCTCATTATCAAAGTTGTTGATTTTTTTTTTTCTTCTTTAATTTAGGAAGACTATTTTGTTGTCTTAACCATGCTTTATAGCAATTTTAATTATTTAAAAAATAATCTGATTAAAATTTTTCTGGAAAAAACAGTAAAGCAAATAAATCAACCTTTCCCCTATTTTTACCATGTCCACCAACAGGATCTATTTGATTTGAGAGTAACATGTAAGATAATTTTCAAAGTTTGAGTAATAATAACAGTAATAGAATTGAATTATTTAATTATTGCACATGGACAGCATCCATGTTTAAATTCTAGAGATTTTTATTGCCATACAAATTTATTCCTTAGTCACTTGTGATTGTTTTTTTTTAATCGTTTTCTGATGTTTCTCTTGTGGTTTGTTCGTGATTTCTAGGTAATAGTAGTCACTGTTAATTACAGCATCCAGCCTGGACTCCAGGCATTTGTATGGCTTCCTATTGGCTCTCAAATGAAACTGAGTTTTGAGTGCTAGAACTGGCCTGTATAGAAATCATTATGGACCTTAGGCATTTGGACTAAATACCAGAGTTCATTGTGAATGGTATCAAGAGTACTAGTGGATGATTTGTTAAGAGTGGGAAGTCTGAGGAACGTTGGTCAGCCGCTGAGCTTGAACTGGAATCTGGTTTTGGCAGTCCTGTGGTTTTCAATCATACTGCTGAGTGTGTCTGCTCATCAGGGTAATTTTATTACTCATCTAGTAGTCCATATCATTACAATGTTTTATGAGCTAATACCTTTTTTTCTGGTTTTATTAGGTCAAATACAGGCACATCACTTTCTCTGCAGCTTAACTTTTTCATGGGTTGTAAAGGTCGAGAATAAATCAAAAAAAAAAGCCACTGTTATTATCTTTTCCACTTGATATTGCATACATTACTTTTAAAAGTGTTATTGCTTTTCTTAGAATAGATATTTTAACATCATCACCTTTTCAAGCTCCTCCTTTCAATCTCATTAGAATCTGAGCAATGCTAATTCTGTCACCATCCAGAAATACTGCATCTTTCTTGAACAATTGCAGAAGATGCTTCAGAATAAACAGTCACTGTCCTAGGCCTCTATTAAGGAGGAGACTTGTATTTGTGTTATATAGATCTTTTTTTACAGACATTGAATGAACTGTCATGGAAGAACCTGCAAAAACAGGATTAGAAGTCTGTCCATGAGTGCGGTGTATCGCTGCCATCTAAGACCCACCTGAGGAGAAAGTGGAAGAAAATGCCTGTGGGTTTGGTTTTTGTTTTGTGGTGCCCAGGTGTGTGTATGTGTTTCTGAAAGATAAGAGCAGCAATTTCCAAAGTCTGCCTCATATCAACAGCCTGCTGTTGGGGTTTCAACAGGAGATTGCCTACATGTATTAAAAATGCTGAACCTCTTTAAATCCCAGTGTTGGTTTGTCGTTTGTTATTTTTTTAAGAAATGGATCAGTTTTACCAATAGCATATGTATTTTGACATATTTGAGCTAAATTAATCCAGTACTTCCTTGACAAACCATGAAATTCAGTTAATATATGTGATGTAAGAGGACGTATTCCTACGCTTTTTGTAAAATAATGAGAAAAGGAGAAGAGGAGGATCAGAGGAGAGGTATACAATCTAGAAATCTGCAGAACAAGTTGTTTCATGGTTTGCTACATTTGTAATTATTATTAATGTAGGTATTCTTTGTTTATTCATAGATATATTTGTTCTGGTTTTTGAAACTTATTTTGTTCTTGACTTAGAAGTATTTCATGATAATTCATAGAGTAACTTAATGTAGCACAAAAATATTTCCATTTATACATTCTAACCTTTCTGGCTTTCAGTTTTGTTGAATAATCCTGTGATCTTGCACTGCAAAAATGCAGAAGGAAAGTGCCTAATTTATCTTCACTATACTGTAATTTATTTTGTATACATTCATCAAGTCTTGTCTTCTAAATTTACAGTGCAGATCTTTTCATTTCTGTCATATAGAAGTTCTTTCGTGTCCCTAATCATTTTTATGCCTGCCTCTGAATCTGTTTAATTTCTTGCCGTTTTATTTTTATTTTTTCTGTTGAAATAAATTATGCTCTTAATAATGCTTAGAATATGCAAAATTCTCACTAGGCTGTAAGTTATAAGCTATCATGTATCGCTATTTTCAAAATTGTCTTTGGAGACTTATAAGAACACCGTATTTCTTCTTTTTCAGCTCTTTGTCGTTTTTGCTTCCAGTTCTTCCTTGTTATTAGTCTTACTCTGAATTTGAAAATTGGAAAACAAAGGCCCTGCAAAACTTGAAAAGCTCTTTAGTTTTAAATATCTTGCACATTAATGGTTCACAGAGAATTCTAAAAGATGTTCCCATGGGTCTTTTTTTTTTTTAATTAAATGCTGATTTGATTATTCCTATATAAGTACAGTAGCTAATTGTTGGGACGTACGCTCTTCTATTTGCAGATGCTAACCAGTTGTGGTTTTTTTTTTCACTAACGTGTTTTACTATTAATAGGACATCTATTTGGGTAATACCACCTTTGGAAAATTATTCTTGAAATGAAATACCTCTGACACATAAAAATTGTGTTATCTGTTTGAGAAATCCTCCAAGTCCACGGATCACTCCCACCTACATGAAACACAGTGGAGTAAAAATCTCGAAAAGTGGAATTTATGTTAGTTGACCAAATGACACAGAGAGCAGCCAAATAGAAAAGCAAGCCGAGACGCTTATCAGAAGAGAAATAAAACCAAAAGAAAATTTGAATATTTAGATGTGTAGAAGGCATTAAAAACCATGACAGGAAGGCTGGTAACTAAGTGGAATGAATTGATTTGTGAGAAAAGAAGAAAGATTTTGAAAAGGACTTGTGGAAAGTGGTAGGTGGAGAGGCTAAATAATGAAGTAGCTGAAGAAAAATATTCAGCAGCCTTGACTACTGCTGGTGAGCACTGAAATCCGTAACTGAAGAGCTCTACTGCAAACAAAGTTGAAAAAACATGCACACTTTTTCTGTCTTCTAGTCCACAGCAATTAAGCCTATAAGTGACTGATGGATTTTTTTTTTTACATAAACAGTGTTTAAAAAAGAAAAGGAAGGGCGGTGAAGGATATCCACATGAGAGAACAACGAGATATTCTGTCAGTTGCCCTACAGTTCACTGCATACAGCTGCTTTCTTGTAGAATAGTTCTGTCATCAGCATGAACAATTCCTTGCCATCAGAAACTGTGTTTGGTTTTTAGTGTTGTGAGCAAAAGTTTAAAAGGAAAAGAAACTTTATAAATTATTGTTATTTAAAAAAAAAAATAGATTAGTCACTGAGAACTGCTTGAGCTGGAATAGCAGGATTCGATGTTGGAAATAACCTTTTTAGAAACATGAGGGAAAAAAAGTAATTAAATTTCATAATTCTGTCTCAATCATGCCTTGTGCCCTCAGTAAACATTGTTCTTGTTGAAAGCTCCTGACAGATGTAGTACAAAATGATCCTTTGCTTTTACTATGGGTAGCCTATCTGGATGGAGTTGTGCAAGCTTTGATGGAAGGTTGCTGTTACACGTCACAACACAAATACGTGTTTTTTCGTGCTTCTCGTCTTGCCAAATTTCCTTGTTAGAGATCTGACAAACAGCACTTGTATTCATTGTTTGTTCTGTGACACCAGTAAAGTTTCCTCAGTGTGTGGAATTAAAAAAAAAAAAGTCGTCCTAACGTCACCAGTTGCTGTATCAGGATGTACGTATGTTCAGTCACTCTGGTGCATCTAATTCTTTTGTTATTCAAATTGTTATTGTACCTAGGAATTTCAGACAGTGTTCAGGACCATCTCATTACAATGGACAAACTTAGAACAAAAAAGCTCTTCACCAAATAGACTGTGGTATAGTACAAGAAAGATAGTTCTATAAATATCTTGCATTTGCATACGCCAAGCAGATCTGCCAAAGGAAGCAATCACACGCGTCCCCTGCTTCCAGCCGTTAGTTTCTGTCCATTTGCTACCCTATCCTTTTGGCTGGCATGAGTATTTGAATGATGGCACAGTGAGCTGAATCAAGGAACTGGTTTAGTTGAAAGGTAACCTAGCAGCAGGAAAGTATTCAAATTTCAGCACCCGATTCTGTTTATTCTCCATGGGAAGCAAAATCAAATTAATCACAAAAAAGTGCAACTACACTAATTCCCAGCATGTTTAATGAACTTGTTCTTAAAGATCCTAAGATGAAGTTATTGATGTGTTCAAAGGTAAACTATTCCATTTCTTATTCATTGTTCTATTAGTAGGTTTTTTTGTATGTCTGATTTTATTTTTCTTTGCTGCATTATTAACTTTTTATTCTTGTTCTACTTACTATGAAAGTAGATAAAAAATTATTCCCTTTCTCCTCCTTTCTTGTCTCTAGTATTTGAAGACTTGTATTTGCTCTCCTCTCTTTCCAAGCCTAAGCAGTCCCAATTTGCTTATACCTTCCGTTTCACCTACTTTTTCTAGCCTCTGAGTACTCTTCTTACAGTTCTCCACTGAACCTTTTTCTTGAAAAAAAATGTCCAAAGCTGTACACGATTCCAGCTGAGTACACACCGATTTTGAGGAAAAGGTCAATAACATCAGAAAGCAGAACAGGAAACCTGCTTCATTTTAATCGCTAGAGAGTAATCCTTTCCTTCCTTTGTGAAAACCCCTTGTCTAGCTTTAAGGTATTATCTATTCTTTTCTTCCACTTTTTTGAGTCTTTGATAGGACCACTAGCATTCTCAATTGTCTTATATATCATACTTCATATTGAAAATCAAGCCAAATTTAATTTATAAAACTTAAGTGCTCATGTTGGAGAAATCTCAGCTCCAAAATATGGATCCCAGTCTGTCTCTTTACAATTATATGAGAATATATGATACAGTAAATGCTCATTTCAAAGTGAAGTTGAAGTAGAGAACAGTTTAAAAGCCGTTACTATATTGTTGGCAGTATTATCAGTGTACAGCACAGGAACCAGCTAGAAAAAAGTTTTACAGTTTATTTTCCATTTTACCTCTCTTTTGTACCCATTTGTTTTCCATTATGCTATAAAATGGTGTTAACGCAGCATAAAACTCTGTTAATGCAGCATAAAATGCTATTATGAAATACAATGCCTAAGATTCTGGAAACAAAATTATAAACCAAACATCCCCTGTATACCTGCTTTAAATTCAGTCATAAAATAATAATAATCTGAAATTGTTGTCAAGATATTTCTTATAACCATTCCCATATTCTGTTTTTTGCAGTCAAAAACAAATAAGCCAAGATAAAAGTCACTTTGAGTAGTTTCACTGGTGATTCTTTTCTATTTATGTATTTTTCAAAACACTTTTTCTTTAGGTACAGCTACTGCAAGTGTTGGGATTGAAATGGAAAATGTATTGTCCTATATATCTAAAGATGCTTGAATAGAATATTATTAGCTTTTTCTTGAATTTTGTAAGGACTTCATGTTATCTAGGTGGAGATTTTCTCTGTATTAAATTTCTCTGGGTTTAACTTTCTCATATTCGAACAACTAACATTAAAGAAACTCCGCTGGAGATTGTACAAGTGTGCAGTGGCATGAAATACCCAGAATTGGGCGGTCCTCTGTATTTCGTAGAGAAGGTTCACTAAGGAAAGTCTGTGTTTTTAAAGAGAAATTTTATCGTCAGCATTTAAACTGTTTTTTAATCTCTGTAGTCACTGATGTGTTCCAAAACCTGTAAATTGTTTTTTTTTTTTTAAAACAGCTGATATAGATGCCTGCACAATACTATTCACTGCAGTATCTAAGCATCGTGCAGGACCCAAGAGGCCCAAAAATATGAGGACAAAAGCCTATTCTGAAAGCTTGCACAATGCAGTTCAGGAAGTAGGAATTTATCTCTGTAAATTCCTGATCATATCATTTTAAGAAATTGTTTCAAAGTCTTAACTTGAGACACCTGCATTAACAGAGTTTGCAGAGATATATGAAACACCAAGGGTGTATTTACAGAAAGAAGGCCCTGAAAAATGGAGCATTAATCTAAGAGCCAGCGATCTCCTCATCGTCAGGGAAGCCCTGCACACAACGTGAGCAGTGAGCCAACTGCTATACAAATGAAAAGGAACTCAGTGGTGCATGAATGACATATGAATTGAACTCACCATGAATTTGAAGTTAAATCCACTGTGTAAGTGTAGTAAATGTGGGGCACTGGATTTGCTAATTGCCTGTTATCTCCGCATAACATTAGCTGATCACCTATGTAATTCCAAAATTTGAAAATAACAACAGAATATAAAGTGGCAATATCTGATTCAGGAAAAACAATAACAGGCATCTAGTTATCGCTCCTGTATAAAATCCTCTTTGTGACAAATCCAAAGGCTTTTTCAATAAAATAGCCACAGACACTAATGATGTCTCTCTAGCTGAGGCCCAAAATGAGTATTCAATCCAATTGTTAAGGACAAGGAAACTGCACTTTCTCAGTTGCCCAGTCTTTGGGAGTCCTCTCCTGGTTGCCCTCCAGATTCTGCTTTTAAATTTTTTTTTGTTTTAGAATGACTTTTGCAGTTCCTGCCATGTTACACTTTTATCCTGACCCCCTTGACATTTCCAAATGGCTTTGTACATGGTCTCCTCTCCCTCTGCTGCAAATCTCAGGGGGATCTTGCTCACAAACATGAACTCAACTTGTGTCCCTGTGATGATCTGTTTACCATGATGCCACCCTCTATCACTGGAAACTACAGTGCCAACCTGCTATTTACATCTCAATTATCCATAAAACATTGATTTCCGCCCCCAACAAGTGCCATTGCCTTTGTCATGATGAAGAAGACCAAAACCTATATACAAATTCATATTAGTGCAACGCTAGCCTGAGTACAATCTTTGCTCATGAAAGTGATCAATATTGCCTCACCTTCCATCTTTCTGTATATATATCTATTGTCTCAAGTGTATATATCTCTTCTTATGTGTATGTGTGTTTATGCACGGAACACCTATGATAAACAGTGATTGCTGCCTGTTGTGGAGTAGGGCATGCCCTATGTGCTGGCACAGCCTGCAACACCAGTTTCTAATTTTGATCCTCATCTAGAAAGGGTTCATTAAAGTATGAGGCTATTACTTTTTAAAAAAAGTCTTAGTCACTAAGGAATGTTTGTATATTGAATGGATTCATTTATTTTTAGATCAGTCACAGTGCAGGAATGAATAGAAATATCCCATGTCACTACCGCGGCTAAACATTTTGAAATGTCAAACCACAGCCTGGGGCTGTTAGACCGAATAATAAATAATATATCTGCTTTCCCTGAAGTAGCATGTTGCATACAATTTTGGTGACTTGTCCAGTACTTGATAATAAAGAAGGCAAAGATTGTGAATATTTGTTAATAGTGTGAAGTACAGAAAAATCCAAATAGTAATTCACTTACTAACAGATTTAAAAAATTTGATTATGTATTGGTTTTCCTCTGGATCATCCTTAAGAAAAAGCAGTTGGAAATTGATTTTCAAACTTATGAAATGCCTAAAGCAATTTATGAAATAATTTCAGTATCACAGTAAAGAGAAATGTAGTTTTAGCTTCACCCTTTGTAATTTTGCATTTATTCATTTTAAGCAAGGAGCAATGTATCATGGAAGCATTGACTGTGTAGTACAATATTAGAAGATTCTATCCTATGGAAGGAGAATAACTAACATAATTCAGATAACTAATCTAAATACATCTGAATATAACTCATCTAATTAATATATGAGTTAGGACAAATTACGTTCTTCTACATTCATGAAAAATATATGTAAAAAAAATATCTGTTTTAGTTGTTTTAGTTTTTACAACAGGATTAATCTCATGGCACAAGTTGTTGCAATAGGAATAGTATGTCTCTGTGTATGTATTTCACAAACTGTTCTGTTTTTCCCAGAGACTAATATTGCAACTACTCCTATCCTTTTTTAAATTTTCTCTCCCCTCTCCCTCCCCAAAGGTAAAATAGAAATCTGTATTTTCCTGGTACACATTTAGTGGACGATTGAAAAAATGGAAAATTTGAGTGGTAAAGACTTATTTTTATTCTCCCAAGAGAGGTATGGTTTTTACCCAAGTTTGAAATGGGCTGAAGCATTTAACTTCTAAAACAGACCTAATACCTTGCTCAATTTACATTCTTGTTAAGGCTGATTAGAAGCAGAGGGTGTTAAAAATCATGAATAAGAGTTTGACCTTATTAGGTCAACCGCACTAAATTCAATGAAGCACAGATTTGTGTAGCATATAGAATGTTATGTTAAAGAAGAGCCTAATGATGTTGTTTAGTAGATGACAAAGGATCCTTATCCACCAAGACCTGCATAATGCATTTACAAAGTAATGTGGAGGAATGAACACTTTATATAATAGAATTATTTAGGTAGGAGGCTTCGGTGTAGATCCAGACCCCATTTTGTCAGGATTTCAATAAGGCTCTAGATCTGTGAGATGAGATTCACTTCACAGATCTAAGGGTCTGCATGCAAGTGGACCAGATTTCTAGGAGCACGGGATTTCTGGATTTCTAGGTCATTACAATCACGAGTATGAGTAACTATTTCTTGGAATTTGTCCACATAGTTGTCATCGTTCTTCCTCAAATGCCCTCATGAATTTTTACTCTTCAGTAATTGCTCCAGCAGTGAGCAATGGACTCTCCCTGTTGAGTGGATTGAGAATGTTAAATTTGACCTCCATGTCTTTTCTGTACAATATGAGACTGAAGCCCTTTGGCTCGAGGGGGGGAAATGAAGAGAGAAACTGGGCTCGCTTTGAGTGCCCTGATACAAATACTGAACTTCCCAGCCATATTTTTCTATACCCGATTTAACAGTGCAATATCCCAATATGTATGATTTTCATCTTTCATCTGACAGGCAAGTTAAAGAGGCTCCAGAGATAGAAAAAGTTTTTAATTAACCTCTTTGACTGGACATGTGGTATCTAGGCAGCTATAACTCACAGCATTTGAAACAAGTTAGGCTTTGCAGAAGGTTAAGGCAACACTCCCATGTGGTAAGGTATTGAAACAGCATATTGCTTTACTTTTAGTCTTTCCATCCTGATTTATGATGCGGATGCTTTGTCTCCCAGGAGATACCAGATACCACAGATTTTCAGCTGTGACAGTGTAGGTGCCCCCTGCTAGTTCTGTTTGATTTTACTACTAACTGCACTGCCACGGGTGCTGACAATAATTGTTAAGTTCACTGCTTCATCTTTATTTCATTTCTCTGTGTTACCTCACCTAACTGTTAACATCTGGTAGTCTGAGCAAGGTCCTGATGCTGGGAAGCGAAGACACCCCTTCTAGCCTCTTTGACTTCCATGGGAATAAAAGAAATTCATTGTCTTTAGCAGAAATCGCTACTAAACTAGCATGAAAGAGCACTCTGCTTCACTCAGAGCTTCCCTCTGAGTCCTAAAGCAGGGTTCATACCTTCTCTTAGGGAAAGAGAATAAAAGGTGAGATTTTAGTCTTCAAAAAATTTAATTCTCTTATGAAATTTCGTATCAACTATAATTGAAAAAGGTTCCTTTGATGTTGTTCTACTTTCCCAACTACATTCTTTGAAACTGGCATCCAAAACAATGAGTTTAGGCTAAGAAGTTGGTAGGACAAAGAATAGTACATTATCTAAGACAGATTTTGATAGTTTACAAACAAAAAAAAATTGCATCAGCCTGACAGAGAGAAAATACACATTGAGGATGACAAAATGTCATCTTTTGGGTCACTGCATTATACAGAACTTGAACAGGGTTTTCAGGTTATGTAGCACTGACATTTGTCAAATTGTCAATTTTGTGTGAGTTCACAGAGATCGACATAGTATTACAGGGCATATTTAAAAGATTGAGAGTTCATGAATAGAATTTCAAAGCACAGCCAGTAGAGAACACTTTTATGAATGCTTTCAAAGATTATCATAGGCTCAGTAGCCCTTTTTTTGTGAAAAAGTGAAACAAAGAGGTGGGTAGAAATATAAACTAAATCTTCAATTTCTCTTTGTATCCCAAATGAACAAACTGTAAAGCACATGAAGATGAATACACTAAACACTTGTTCTTCAGAACACCTAGATTTCCAGTGAAATTAAAGGTATCTTAGGTAACGCCTTACATTGGTCATTTACTTTTTCATATTTTCAAATGGGATCTACCATCAAGCCTGTGATTCAAATGAAATCACTCATTGTGTAATCATTTACTCTCCTTACATTATACTGACAGATAACAGGTTTGGGTTGTGTAGCTTTTTACTCTGTTTGTGTAAAAAACCCAAATATTAAAACTAGCTAGCTGATTAGCTTTCTCTGCTGTGAGTAGGAAGAGGCATTATGAGATTTGCTGATAGTGATGGGCCTTTTCTACAGGGAGCAGTTTCTCTAAACCTTTGCTAAAGTGGATAAATCCAGTTCAGTTACTTTAAGAATTAAAAATTAATTAAAATAAAAAGATCTGTATAAACAATCCATAACACTTTGGATACTACTTATTAAAACAGAAAAAGGATAGTGGATTATAATCAGTAAACAGCAGAGGAACATTCACATAGCTCAGATGTACAAGAAGAGAAAATACAAATGATGAAAGAGGACAACTTTGTCTTGACATGCCTGGAAACTAGATCTTAAGGTTTTCTTCAGTCATTTCCTTTGATTCCTCAGGAACTGCTCTCAATTTACTAGTATGAAATTTATTTCTTCAGGAACTATGAGGTTTTTTCTGCTTGATGAAGTAGATATTGTAGAGCTTTGTTCTCTCATACACTTTCCTTAGAGTTCTGTTTCAAAACAGTATTTCTAAAGGGATTTCAGTCAAACTGTCCATGACCTCAGGCCACCCAGCTGATCGATGTGGCTTTTTGGGTGTAGGGTGGTCTCTAGAAGGGCCTGTGCCTCGTAGGGCAGGGGTGAAAAGGTGGTATCCCAGCCCAGCTGCCTGGCCCAGTCTGGTATCTGCAAAGTGCTGGCAGAAAAGCCTAGCACCTGCCTTCCACCACTTCTTGTACGTCAGTGCTGCGAGGCCAGAAAATCCTGGCCTAGGGCTAATGCTTCTTTTGAGCCAGTACTGTTTTGCTGTACCTCTGTAGCCGCTGCTTCCCATAGCCTAAAAACAGTTCACATGGTTGCACAACCTTGAGTCATAAGCCAGAAGGCATGAGCCAGGTCTCTGCATGCCAAGAGGAGAAAAAACAATTCTAACGATGACTCTTTAAGTGGATAAGGTCACGAAACATTACAGTCCTTTGGCAATGGGAGAAAGAAAAACCTTCCTAAGTGACAGGGTTGTGATGTAATTTTTAAGCAAGGTGTGGAAAAGCATGCTATCTGGGAAACACTGTATTTCAGAAGTGATAAAAAAATGTTTAAATGTAGGAGAAAACATTTGTGAATTAATTAGCCACTCAGAAAGGGAGCAGAGCAAGTATGACTTGTTTATGTAGAATACTGATTGCATGTTGCCAAAACCGTAGAGCAACATATCTGTTATTTCAGTTTAGCTTATTTTTTCTATGGTGTTGACCAGATTTTCAAAAGATAACGTTAGGTTTAAAAGTGTTCAAAACCTATGAGGAGGACCTCATTTTCAAAAAAATCAAGTTTACATTTAGGTAGTAAAGCAAGTGTTCTTTTTCTTTATTATTATCATTTTTGTTATAATCTAGCCATGTGCTTACTGTTACTGTGTTTTCTTGGAATGACCTGAAAAGACAGCCTGTAAATGGCAATAGCTTTGCTTGCCGTAACAGCTCATGGCAAACTTTATTGTACTGAAATTCTCTTCCTGAAGCTGTAGGCTTTTTGTGAATATAATTTCACTAACTTCTTAATACTTGATGTTTTCATCCTTTTGGTTCTACTATTTATTTTTCCCTACGAAGGCATACACACATGCTCATTATAGTAGGACTAATTCACTATATTCTTATTACCAAAGACTGCTGGATGTCCATGACTGATGCATAGAGAGTAGATTGCGTATTTACAGAGGCATTAAAGCTGAGCATCCTGTACTGTACTTCATAGTTCCTTACCAGTGAGTTAATCATATCTGTTATGAAACACAAGGCAATCCTTTGTTCAGCATTGACACTGATAAATGTGGCTTTCAGTTGTTTTGGTCATTTCCTCATTTGGTCTCTAGTCCTTAGGGAACAAACAGTTAAAATTATTGCCAGCCTTTCCTTCTGATGATATTGGCTCATTGTTTGTTTGCCACCACCATTTGGTCAGGATGGAACTACTGGGAAAAATAACCTTCCTGAAAATGCAAAGTGCTGCCAGCTTTGAAGAGAAATGACACACGGTGGATATTTGCTGTTTAGTGTTTGCATTTCTAGGGTCTTTTAGAAAGGACAGTTTTTTCTACTGCTGTTCATATAGCTGGCATATTGCTGGATGTGAACCACGATGTTATCAAACATGTCTAATGCAGCCAGTGACATTCAAAAATCTGATGAATCCATGACCTGATTCTGCAAGGTGTCTGCATGAAATAATTTCAAAGCCCACTGATATTAAATAGGGGTAAAGCTGAGTGTTTTTTTGTCAGGTTCATTCAGCATTGTAGGTTGCTCTAACATTATTTTAACATGGGCACAGGACCTTCAATATCCATCCAGTGTGTTTCAGACTTTCTTTATTCTTTTACGTTAATTACTTGAATAATTACTTGCAACAAAAAATAGCTGGAGATATCTCCAAACAGGTAATTTTAAATAAGGCCTTTTTTGATGTTCAAATAAAATGTGCCTGCTGGCACATTTTGGAAATATGAACCATCGGAACAAGTGAGATACAAATACAGGCTGGGCAGGGAATGGATTGAGAGCAGCCCCGCGGATGAGCTTCTCATGTTGAATGAGAAGCTCAAGGTGAGCTGGCAATGTGTGCTCACAGCCCAGAAAGCCAACTGCATCCTGGGCTGCATCAAAAGAAGCGTGGCCAGCAGGTTGGGAGAGGTGATTCTGCCCCTCTGCTCTGCTCTGGTGAGACCCTACCTGGAGTACTGCATCCAGCTCTGGGGCCCCCAACATAAGAAGGACATGGACCTGTTGGAGCAAGCCCAGAGGAGGGCCATGAAGATGATCAGAGGGCTGGAGCACCTCTCCTATGAAGAGATGCTGAGAGCGTTGGGGTTGTTCAGCCTGGAGAAGAGTCAGGGGCAAACTTACAGCCGCCTTCCAGTACTGAAAGGGGGCCTACAGTAAAGATGGGGAGGGACTCTTTATCAGGAAGTGTAGTGATAAGATGAGGGGTAACAGTTTTATGATTCTGATGCCAGAATTTTATCATGAATCTTAGGTCACTTGGTATTCTTCAAGTCCAAGCCTCTGGAGTCCCTGCCTAGAAGAAGCCTAGTTTTATTATTTAAAAAAAAAAAAAAAAAATTTGGTGAAGAAAAGCTGAAAAATGTGTAATCTACATGCTCAACAGATGTCAAATCGGAAACATACAAGGATATATAAATATAGACATTGATCAATCTAGTTTTACACAGCATCAATGAGTTTTGGGGGCCTGACTTGCCATATTTTGAGCTGAAAATCCATGGCAACTAGCATAGGAATTATGTGTGATAATCCTTTTCTAATTTTTTTTCTACAGAAATTTTGTGTCAATTTGTTTTGAACTAATTAGGCCTTTAACAAATCACTGTTGCAAAGTGGGAACTTACTGATGAGCTTGAAGTGCAAAATGAAGTAACTTTATTTAAGAAATAAAAGCAACTGACTTCCACGTTGCAGAGAAAATTGTTGAATCAGCATATTCCGTGGACAGGTCAAGGTACTCTTTCATTTTGCTGTCATGTCCACACTGTTGGAACAACACAGTCTCTGAGGCACCACAGACTCCCTTCATACAGCGATCCTCCTCCATACCACCTGGTATTTCCTCTGCTACCTGGTTGTTTGCTGATCTAACAACTAAAGAATGACCACCTTCTCCGACAGAATTTTTCTTCACCCGGGAGGTAATCTGGCTGCCTCCCAAGTATCTAAAACAAAAAGTGTCCAAACATCTTTAGCGTTCTGAATCTCAGCTGCGAGAAACGTCACATAGAACCAAAGGATCACCTGTAGACCTCTGGGCATCCAAAAGCCTGCAATAGTTGGTCAATAGGGTTTTCAGTAAAAGCTTACTAATAAAAGTTCATAGATATTATGAAGACCGTTCTAACAAAAACTTTTAAGAATCTTAACGAGTTTAAACTGCATTTCCTTAGGGTTCTCTGTGATAAATACCGTTTGGGGGAGCTGTTTCACTGCAGCTCTGCAAGACTTGCAGCTCCTCTTGGTCCGATTTATGAGCATAGCAACAGAGGGAAAAGGGCAGGTCAGAAGCCTGTCTGTGACAAAAGGCAACAATTAAGCTTGACAAACTAGTAGAAAAGAACAGATTAACTCTAGAAAAGAATAAACTGAGGGGAAAAAAAGCCCCAGCAGATTAGCACAGTCAGGAGAATGTGCAATTTAGCTGGGCACTTCAGCATTTCTTGTATGTCTTCTGGAGATCACTGAGAAGGGAAGATGCCACTACCAAAGAGATCTAGCTTTTCTAGAGAGCATAGATCGAAGGGAAGGCAGAATATGGATCTAGGAAAAAGGATTAGGAACTAACAAATACTTTCCCATCTCTCCATTTTCCCCAGCTGTATAAGTCTGGGTAAATAAATAAAGTTAAATCTGTTTCATGGCAGGATTTCAGTGTATATTCATAGACTATGAAATATTTCAGTAACAGAAACTTCTTGCACCATCCCTTGTTACCATAGCGTTGTGTGCGAAGCTCCATTTCAGAGCAGTTGTGCTTGCTTTTGCTTCTCTGTCTGAAATTTCGCAGTCAGAAGAAAATCTTTCTTGGTCATACTCCTAAATTTGCTCTCACTCCACCACTGTCTGGTATTTATATTCTCCACCATCGAATATTTATGGATGGTTGTTATATCCCTTCTCATCTTTCCTCTTACTGGGCTAAAAATTTTCATTTAGCTTTTTCTTTAAGATACGACTTTCATTTCCTTTCATGATCCATCTCTAATTTTTTTTTTTCTTGAATTTCATGCCATTATTATTATTATTATTATTACACTGATCATTGGGGTAGCCTGTTTTTTTCTGTGTAGTATGCTAGTCTCTTCTAAAACAGGCAGTGCTGTCCAAACTTTTTATTAAAAAAGGGTGTTGAAAATCATATATTTCATCAGTCCCATTATTTAAAATGAAAATTCACTGAAAATCTCACTCAGTCACAGTATTTTCTCCGAAGTTTAGTGGTTGTTATCAGTTCTTTAGTAGTTTCTCATCTGTCGTTACTACTTTTTGTCTTTTCCAACTCTATTAGTTTTCCATGTGACAGTACCAATTACACACTGAAGTCCAGTTAGATGAAATTTCTTGTATTTCTCTTATTTAGGAAATTTAGTTCCCAGGTTTGCTAAGACCTTTAATGTCTAACCCTATTTTCTTTACCTTCCATATCCACAGTTGCTTTTGACATAAAATTTTGTTATAATGCCTTGCACATTATTGATCTTATATCAACAGTTTGGAACATTTGGATTGAGTAATTCACTTCTGAATTATGGGTTGTGGTTTGTTTTTTCAATTTTCTTTTAATGTGTGCTACTGTTACTATTCACTAGATATTAAAAACAAACCCAAGACTCTCTTATCTGAAAAATCTTTGTAAGAATGCTTCCAGTGTTAGGTTTTTGTTTGGACTCGATGTTCCTAAGGGACTTTTCCAACCTAAAATTCTATGGTTCCATAATGATTTTGTGTGTCTTTGTCTAAGGAACAAGTAGTGGGGGCAGATCATTGGTCCCAACTAATTTTGGCTCATTAAGCTGTTTGAGTTTTTCTTCCAGTTTCATTGCAGTGGATGCCAATCACATCCTGGGCTGCATCAATAGAAGCGTGGGCAGCAGGTTGACGGAGGTGATTCTGCACCTCTACTCCGCTCTTGTGAGATCCCATCTGGAGTACTGTGTGCAGATTTGGAGTCCTCAGTACAAGAAGGACATGGACATGTTGGAACAGGTCCAGAGGAGAGCCACAAAGATGATCAAAGGGCTGGAGCACCCCTCCTGTGAGGACAGGCTGAGAGAGCTGGGGTTGTTCAGCCTGGAGAAGAGAAGGCTCTGGGGAGACCTTATAGGAGCCTTCCAGTACCTAAAGGGGGCCTACAGGAAAGATGGGGAGGGACTCTTTATGAGGGAGTGGAACAATAGGATGAGGGGTAACGGTTTTAAACTGAAAGAGGGGAGATTTAGATTGGATATCAGGAAGAAATTCTTTACTATGAGGGTGGTGAGACACTAGCAGAGGTTTCCCAGAGAAGTTGTGGATGCCCCATCCCTGGAAGTGTTCAAGGCCAGGCTGGATGGGGATTTGAGTAACCTGGTCTAGTGGAAGGTGTACCTGCCCATGGCAGGGGGGTTGGAAACAGATGATCTTTAAGGTCCCTTCAAACCCAAACCATTCTATGATTCTATGATTCTATGATTTTATGATTCTATAATTCTGTTTTCCTAGTGCCCTTCTCTTTGACGCTAGCTCAAAACTACTTAAATTTGAAAATCCTTATATATTAATTTGGTTTTGGAGACACATTAATGTCATCTTTAATCTCTACCCAGAACCGTCTTCATAGTAATCTTACCTTTTAAAATTATTTTTTTCTTCTGTATACTTGAAGAATCTTATGTTATTTGTTTTAATATCCTTTCCCAGGTTTTACTCACTTGCCTTTTACCTTTCTATTTCTTGATTCCTAAAGCATAATTTCCCTTGCTGATCAGGTTGGTTGGGGTTTTTTCTGCCTACATATAAATTCTTCCTGTGAGAAGTACTGATTCAGTTAGGCCCTTTTTCAGCAGATTTTTTTGTCCTGTTTTATCCTATCATTTCCCCTGTGTAGATTGCTGAAAATTTTAGTATCTTGGACTTGAAGGAATTCTGGGCCTCTACCACATTCTGGGGTCCTCAGGTTTACTTCTTTCACTACCTTTTTGATATTCAGCCTTTTGATATAGGAAAATTAGGATTCAGAATACAGCTGAGACCTCTAAGTATACCATAATGAATAATAAGTAGTGACAGACAAATCAAAATAAAAGCTAATTGACTTTACTCTTCAGATGTTCTTTTCCTATAATAACTACAAGCAAAAGTTTGAAATTAAATTTAATATGAAAGGCAAAAATAGTTCTTCCACAGGTTATTATTTTTGATATTTTTGGCTTACAAATTTATAAACTGAGAATGTTCACTTCAAATTTTTGTTGCATTTGTTTCACATAACAAAAAAAAAGGCTCTCAATTGTTTGTTATTGTCCTTGGGGGTGGGGAGGTGTCAAACTTTTGAATTATTAAATATTTCATTACAAATTTGATAGTTTTTACCACAGTTAAATACCCTGAACTGTCATATGTCTCTGCTGAGGCAGTTGCCAGCAACAGATAATTCTTGGGCAGTGGCAGAGAGGAATTATTAAACTAAACAGCGTGTCCTTTAAATGCTTAAAAAATGAACTTGACTATCTCCAAATGGAGACCTGGCCTATTACTTTGGCTGCAGGGATGGCTAAAGGTGGAGTAACACCACCTTTTCTTGATGAGGATGTAAAGGGACAAAGAATAAAGAAAATTCATCTGTTTTAGGGAGACATGAATAAATTGTCTTTACTTTATGGATTGTCTTAATGGAAGGATACAGATAGGTCAGGTATCTTGGAATATTCTCACTGCTTCTCATTCCTCACCAGTGTGAACAGGCAACACGTTCTGTTTTACTGAGGCTAACCACCTTTTTATTTGTTCAGATGTTGAAAGAATAATGGTCTCTCTGAAATTATTAAGTAGCTAAACCTGTACTAGAGCAAGCATTTTTCTGTTTAATAGTGAATTCAGAGTTAAGTTCATGAGCTTGTGCTGGCAGAAGCATCTTCTATAGATGTTACTCACTGGCCCATTGGGCATATTTGTCCTTTTTTGTCTATGATTGCAATTAGAAAGTTCATAAATCAACTTTTTTTTACTTTTTTTCTACATGATTTTAGAGAAGAAAGTTGTTAATGAGCAAACTTTCAATTTGCAAAAAAGCTGATGGTCAAATCTCAGATGCAGTCTGATGTGTCTTCCTGTCTAAATCTGCAAAGCAGCTGTAGAAGTAACTTGGCTTGGGTAAAGCCTGCTGAGTATTTACATGATTACGTAAAGCACTTTAAATCAAAATTTACAAGCAATCAGAAGACTTAAAAAAAAGCAGTTAAGAAGTACAGCATAACATCCTTCTCCAATTTCCCCTCATTAACTACTTCATTTTTATGCATTCTGAACAGTTCCTGATCTTAAGTCAAAATGTGTCCATGATCACATCCAAAGTGAACTCTTTCACAGTCTACATAATACTTTGCTAGATTAATTGCTCAGTTTGTATGACTCAGGAACATCTTCCAATCAAAGCAATTTTAGAAATAAGATTATTTTGTTTTTACCATGATTAATTCAAATAAGTTTAAGTGAAATGCATATCCTTTGCTTTTCACTGTAAATGTTGAAGGGTGTTGGATCCATAGTCTTATTTCAGTCTTAAAGTAAAACAATTTGCATAGACATTAATAAATTTGCATGAATTATTTTTCCATGACAATCTGTCAAGTAATTTGAAAAGAGTCATAAATGATGACAATCAGTTTCATAATTGCAATTTATGTTAATAACCTCTCTATGGCTCTAACTCTTTTCTGCTTTATGGATAAATTCAAATGTACTCACACTGTAGTAATGTTTCTATTGTCTTAGTTTAATCAAAAGTAGACACTTTAAGAGAGTAAAATAGATACAAAATTATTATTTTGAAAATTAAAAGTTCATAATTCCCAACCTTATGAAATTGCAAATGCCTACAAATAATTTGAGCTATCTTGCTGGATTCTTGCTAATCTTATAAAAGACAAACCATGTAATATTCTTTCTTTTTTAATTTCCTGTTTGTAGATTTGTTGATACTTTTGTAGATAATTTTGTGTATGTTTTCTTGGGAACGTTTAAGCTTGTGTATTTTATTCTATACATCTTGAAGTTATGAGCACAAATCTCCTTTTTCAATAGGAGAATGGTGAATAACGAAAATATCATTAAATCTTAATTTTAATCCAGATTTTGTTTCCCTTAAACCATACCAAACATAAGAGAAAATTAATAGAAAATGAGTCTGTGATTCATATATCATGGTGCTATCTCAGAAGGTAAGGGTTATAGTGCATCAGGACAGGACACTTTCTCTTCATCCATTGAAAACTCAGAAAACCCTGCAGAAGAGGTTTGGGCATCTGCCTCTGTTTCTTTGACATTGAAGTAATCATTGTCAAAGTTAAACCTTAGCTCACTGAATGTGTTACATCTTTACCAAGGCTGCATGTAGTGAAAAACATTAATGAAAATAAGACAAGCTCAAAGTTCAGGTGTAATTTCCATGAGCTTTTATTTCACTCTGGGCTTTTTTTTTTAATATATGTAGTCTTAACAAAAATGTGGACCAGCACATTATGTTCCTGTGCAATAAAATCTACAAATTCCAAGATTTTTGCCAAGCCAGTTCCAGCCATCCCTGCAACAACCCCACCACAGGAGATGGCTGAGCCCATCAGCCACAGGTGGGACACCTCTGGGACAATGTATGTAAGAAGGGGCAGAAAAGATCACAAAGGCAGACAAGAAGGGAACAAGAAGAGTGAGAAACAGCAGAGGGAACATCAAAGTCAGAGGAGGAGAAGTTTCTCCATGGCAAAGAAGATATTCCCCTGCAGCCCTCAGAAGAAACCATGGTGCAACCGGTATTTCCCTGCAGCTTGTGGAGAGGACCATGCCAGACCAGATGTCCACACTACAGCCTGTGGAGAATCCCATGCTGGAGAAGATGGATATGCCTGAAGGAAATGTGGCCCACACAGAGCCCATGCTGGAGCAGGAGAAAAGTATGAGAAGAAAGGATCAGCAGAGAGAACCTTCTGCATACTGAATGTAACACCCTTCCCCCATGAGCCCAAGCACCACTCAGGGAAGGGGATTAGAGGAGTCAGGAGTAAAGGAATGAAGTTGAGACTCGGAAAGGGAGGAAAGAAAGGTGTTGCTTTAATGTTTGTCTTTTTTGTTTCCCACTACTGGAAAATACTTATTTTAATAGGCAATAAATTAAGTGAATTTCCCCCCGGTCTGTTTTGCCCATGATGGTAACTGGTAAACAATCTCCCTGTCTTTATCTTGACCTAAGAGCATTTTCATTCCTTTTCTTACTTTTTCTCTGTCACAATGGGGAGGGTGAGGGGAGTGAGCAAGTGGGTGAGTGGGAGTTTGTCTGTTGGCCAAGGCTAACCCACCATGCCAAGCTTTTAGCATTATTTTCTTCTCCATGCATTTTATTAAGAGGTCTTGCTAATTATAGGTTTATAAAATAAGCATATTCTCGACTGAAACAACAATTCAATAAGATTCTTATTCTGGAGTTAAGTATACCCATATACGGTTAATATTTGAATATGTAGCTTGTAGAATACAGAGACCTTAGACCTAAAGGATAAAGTGATGTAACTGTCGTCCTGCTTTCTCAGTCTTCAGGCATCTGTGTTTTCTTTGCTTCAGTCAGAGTTGCAGTGTTCTCTGAACACAGATGTCATCGTAATTTTTTCCATAATTTATCACAGGCACTCATGGCACTATAGAAACTCTAGGTAAATATAATGGGAAGATTATGTAATGCCTTGCTTGAAACCAACAGCCCACATGTTAATTTAAGGAAATTTGTCTAAATCAAGTATTTCTAAAGTTAGTAGCTATTGGCTTGGATTTCATTATAGCAGCTATTGGCTTGGATTTGTTTTTTTTGGGGAAAAATGCCCTTACAAGAGGATGTAATGTCAGTTCGTAAAAAAAGTATTCTTAAATCTTCTTTGAAAGCATTTATAACTCCAGCTTCCTCTCAGTCTCATTTGATTTTCAAAATTGGTGACATTCATTTATTATTCCTTTGATAGTGTTATTTAAGAATAAAATCGTGAATTTTCAAGCATTAAATTTAAGGAAATGTGATTGAAGTACTTCTCTACTATAAAATACTCATGTCTTCTATTCCGTAGAACACTTTCCTATATCCTTTTTGAGTAATATTTGCATGCTTCACTGCTCTTCCTTCCATCCTTACTTTTCCTCTCTACCTCATGTAAATGAATTGGAGGATTTCGGGATACTTGGAAACCAGAACTCTGTCAAAAATAATTCCTTCTTCATTAAGATAAAGCTGGAAGTCTGCCACAGCACTGCCAGAGATAGAGATTTCAATTTTCTGGTAGGCTGAAGCATAAAAGAGAAGAAAATAAAATGCATTCTAAAATTCACCTTTTCTTTTCAACTGAATTAATTATAATATACTGTATCTGTTGTGCTGCAAATGCTACTCTACAGAAGTCACAGTGGGGCTGCTAAACCTTGTCCAGCTCTGAAGATATTGGCAGCTGGTTTGCTATGTGTTTTCCTATTAATCAATTTGAATCATCTGTGAGACTGAAAGGATGCTGGATGTTGCCTTCTTATTTAGCTTATTTGCTACTAAGAAACTGTGATACATTCAGTTTACTTACCATTTGGTACAGTAAGGTTAATGTATGGTTAGGTAACTGAAGAATTGCCTCCTTGTCACTTCCTTTGATTGCCCAACTTCAATATATAGTTATGGGAAAGAGTCTGCATCATTAGTCAACCCAAAGTGCAATAGTAGAATCAGATGTGTTTGGAGCTTGTAAGCTAAAGTTAAATAGAGATTCTAGACCATAGTTGATGCTTTTTCAAAATTATATTTATTTGATGAAAGCAATAAAGTTCAAAATGATAATGATCTGATTAAATTGTAACAGTACTCGGCTAAGAGTTTGCATTATGAATTTATTTCAGGGAGAGACCGACTCTCACAGCAGACCAGTGTGCAGCAGAATTTGACTACATAAGTCTAAGTTCTGCTGTCCCTCCATGTACATCTAGGACACTTCCACCTGTCCAATAGATACGGATTTACAGAGAGCAAACTGAGTTTGGCAAGAAATTATTTTCAAGTGACTCCTCATTTACTATCTTGTTTTCCTGGATCTTTGTCTAGCATACAACTATAACTACACATATATAGAGCCGTACTGTTAATGATGGAAATACTTTAAATTCATAAAGCTAAGCAGTTACAGTCTCCTACTGTGTAATGTTGTCTAATATATAAGCAGAACATTAGATGGGATGGAAAATTAAAATAATAAATGCTATTATATGTGTATCAATTATTATCTGAAAAAAACCATAGCTTTGCATTGTTTATTGTTATAACTGGAAAATATTTATGTAGCCAGCATGGATCATAGGAAGCCACTTCCAGACGAGTTACAGACAAAATAATTTCTGAGAATACTCTATGTATACACAGATACTGTCTTACTGACGTGTATTACCCGTGTTGGTAGGAAGTTGGGGACGGGGGGGTGTATCTATTGGAATAACATTTTCAGAAATGAATGTATTTTCTTGTTCATCATTAAGTTTATTTAATAGGTTTTGCATCATTTGATTCATCAATACTTGCTTTATGTGGAGGCACAAGTTGTATAACTGCATGCACAAAATAGAATGTGTAATGCCCACAGTGCTTTCTTTTAGACAGTTTGGTCTCAGTGTGTATAGCATTTATCTCCTAACCTTTGGAGACACAAATAGCAAAGCTGCCTATCAGCCTGTTTTCAGTATGGTACACTTTGTATTTAGTGACACTGAGTTACTAGAATTGTGTTAATGCAAGACTTAAATAAATTTTATTTTGTCTGCGGGTTACGGTTGTTTTATTTCATATTTATGGATTCAGACTTCTAGGTATGCAAAAAGGAAGGCATACATACATATGTAGAATATGTATATTTCCTGACTGAATCAGGGATTAAGGGTTTGGTCATACCGAGTCAAGAAAATCTTTCCATTAAGGTAAATGTACGTTGTGTAAGGCTGCTGGGTTTTTGGGTATCTGCATGCATTTGTAGGGAAGAGAGATAGAATGACTAACTGTGAAATCATTGAAGCTTTAGAACAAGGGAACAATTACATTAGTCTAGACAGGGAATTTACTTGGCTTCTCTATTCCAATAAATCACTCCTTTATAATGCTTAGTGCAATGGATGAGATCACACAGGCAATACTGCATTCAAAGCCGTGAGTTTGCCTAGCACAAACTTATAGATTACAGAGTTTGATTTATGAGAGTATTAAGAGCAAGAAAAAGTAGAGAGCTATCTACAAATATCAAAAGAGGATCTTGATTTTGTGTTGAGAACAATTATTCGAGGTGAAAAAAGGAAACAAAAGGCACAAAATAAAATTAAAGAAAAAGAACACAAAGAGGGGGAAAGAAATTAGAAACTCTACTACAGAAAGCAGTGTTAGTCTCCCTTCTTAAGACTTTTAAAACTAGACAGGGTACAAAATTTTAGAAAAGTGTCGAATCAAAAATGTAAAGAAAATGGACTTATTTGGTTGGGGTTTTTTCCCCTTAAAATTATATTAGTAATTTTTTAAAATTATTTTTAATGTGAGAGAACAATACTACTTTAGATGCATAGGGCATACATACTCTGCTCAATTTACCATTTCTCTCACTTAGTACATTCTCTCTTACTTCATAACAATGCTTCTTCAATTAAAAAAAAAAAAAAAAGATACCAGGGATTTAAATAAAAAGAACAAGTAAAATATGTCAAAATTTAAAGGACTGTTTTGAATAACCAAGATTAGTCTGGAAATTTTTTAAACTAAAATCCAGACTGCATCTCACAGACTAATTCTAGTCTTGTCCTTTGGGCTAAATGACCATTACTTATTGGAGCACTAGATATGCTCCTGAACTCTTTCTTGTAGTACAGTGTCATCCGTATGGAATCCAGTTTGTACCCCTCCAAGGTCTCTGTGCCAAGTAAACCAAGGCACAATAAGTAGTGACTCACATAAAAAGGACAGTCGTGATCTGAACTAAAATCCTGACTTAATGCTTACTCTGTCAGCGGCTCAAATAGACGCCTTTAAGCCTTTACTAGCTTTGTTTGGAATCTCAGATTTCTTAAGTGCTATAGATAGCTCTCATTTGTAGACAATCATCAATGGAAGTGCTATTCAAGCTTGCTTTGACAGTTTCCTTGTAGTCTAAATAAATACGCAAACTTTTCTTCAGCATTTCTTAGTTTATGAGACAGGGCTTCATATTTAGGACAGAAGGAAAGAGCTTTGGAGGACAATGCATGAGAGCAACACAGGAGAAGGTGAAGAGAGAAACAAAGAGGATATCTTAGATTGTCGATTGTAAAATTAAAATTTAAATTCTAATTATGAATTTTGACATAGTCTCAGAAACACTGACATTCTTCAACATACATTTGTCCTAACTGTGGCCAATTGCAGCAGCAACAACTTATAGTTTAGAGGTCCTGATGATTTCTGCTTTATCCCCTGTGGCTTGTCCCATTTTCAAGTGAGGGTTTTAGCAAGGTGATCATGTTTTAGCTCTATGCAGTATAGAACAGCCAAAATAGCTCGTCGTTGAATGGATGGCTGTGACAGAGTGGTTGAAACCACTTGGATGAGACAACATGCAACCCACCTTCATTAAATAGTACCCAAGGGGAGTGAGCTGGAGAGTTTGGTTAAGTTGTATGGTTTTGGCATCTCTCCAATGACTGGGGCAAAAACACAACTTGGAAAGGACAAATAGTTTGTAAATCCCCTCATTTGCCCCACCTTATGGCAGCAATATATGCAAAACTCATACAGTGCTTCGCTTCTCAACATTCGAGTTCTACTCTGAGAGTGAGATACTCTGCAAATACAAAGACAGGCAGGGAAAAGTACAGGGAAGAGAAAAAGGCTTTGATTTGTCCTATTATCCACTTTTTTTTAACTTTTTCTACTATGATCGGGTAGTTTTCATTTGGATCTTTGGTGGATATTATTTGGATCTTTTAAAAGATCAGATGGTGTGCAGAAACATTATTGGCAAGAAATCAAACAATAGAGCAAGTCTATGTTATGCAAAGTGTTTGCCTGTGATTTTCACCCATATCTGTGTTAAGATCTTATGACAGTTCTTCTTCAAAGGCTTTCTTCCTCTGCAGAGACTTCAGATAGACTTTGCAGTTCCCTTCACATGCTGTGTTGTTTTTTTACACAAGTTATGTGCTTTTTTATTCTGGGTCACAAGTACCTAAGAACAATAGAAGGATCATAGGATCATAGAATGATTTGGGTTAGAAGGGGCCTTCAAAGATCATCTAGTCCTACCACCCTGCAGGAGGAGGATGAAATGAAATGAAACCCTGATTAAAAATATAGGGAAAAATTATTGTTTCCTTTTAGTCAGAGAAAATTGTGGCCAAAGATTTTGAGGGAAGTTTAATCATTCATTTTATGTAGATTAGGCACAGAATGTACATATATATTATATAAATATTATAATATATCTAGATATCTATGTGTAGATACAAAGGACAGAAAATAGAAGAATTTCCCCTTTTTCTGATCAAGCTTGTTTCCAAGTTTCTAATTCCACTTGAACTAATAAATACCTTGATATTTGAGCAATGAAGAGAAAATGTTAGCGTTTTGATCTAAGAAACAAAACCAAGTATTAGCTATATTTTGAGCTGATATCTAGCAGAACATGACCAAACAGCACTGACAGTGGGTCCAGGGCTACCTCTATACAAAATGCAGGAGATCCAGAGCACATTTGAGCTGCTGATAACCCCACTTGAGGTACTACTTTGAAGATATAACACCAGTTCTACCTAATATATAAATTAAAGCTTCTGTTTCAAATAAAATCAAATGCTGTTGTCCCTTCCCTCTTAACATAAGAACTGCTTAAATTAGAAAGTAAAGAGCTATATCCTATCGTTCCTTTGACCTGCCATAGATCATAGATTGCCTGGCATTTGAGGGATACCACAAGAAAACAGAGATTTTTTTTTTTTTTTTTTTAAACTTACGGAAGCTCCTTGTTAAAATATTGGCAGCATGTCATTGCTCAAAGGAAGATTATACGGCAGAGAAGGGTACCTAGGTTCATGTATAGATGCATTCTGAAAGCTGTCACAGCAATTTTGACAGGAAGAAAGGTTTCTTTATTGTTCATTTTTGAAGTACAATAGCATTTTCATCTCTTTGGATCCATGCTTCTGTTTATATTTTGAACTAAATGCACCAGTGATCTACATTTCCTCATTAAGATCCAACGCTTAAGAATTACTGAGAAAGTATTAACAATAAGCCTCCATATGGAAGTATAAATAATTCACACGTTGTGTGTTTTGTTCCATCTCTCAGGGAATATAAACTTGGCAACAATCAAGGTGAGTGTCATCATTAATTATAGTTAAAATGCTGAGGTAGAGATACTTTTCCTGGCAAAGCAATGCCCATAGCCAAACTTTAAAAGAAGTTTATGAAGAGACTGAATGGAAATTAAAATTATAACACTTATGTAGTTAGTTATGTAGTTACTGAACACTCAATCAGACATGAAAAGACGGTTGCGGCAAACACTAGAGATAATTTTTATATGGCTTGATACTTTTGTGGGATTCAAAAAGGCATCTGTGCAAGCATCATGCATTTTAAAATCATGAGTGCTGTCACTTCCAGAATATATGCTGGAAATACTGGTTCACTATTATGACTCTGTCCTCACTCTCCATGCTCAGCCAGCCAGATTTTTCTAGAAGATGCTAAGTGTTTAAAAGGAACTCAGAACAATTCAAAATATTTTCAAACTGTGTACAAGGACATTCTACAGTGTTGTTTAACTCTGCTCTAGGTTTTGAAGTCTTAATTCAGCACTCAAAAAAAATTCCAAAGTTTTTTTCTTCTATTTGTTTGCTTTTTGGTCTTTGCTTTTTCTTTTTTTTTTTTCGAATGTGCGTACAACTTTGCTGAGTTTGCATAGCAGTTGCCAGGCACTTCCCTGTCATGCAATTTATGGTCCCTGGACCATAATATAATTTCAGGATAATTGTTCCTGGCACCCTATATCTGACCATTTTTCCCTCTCTGCAAGTAGGTTACGTAACTGTGCTGCAGTTGCTCAAGTGTTTTGCAGAAATAAAAGATAAGGGATGTTTTTTTTTTTTCTTTGTCTGTTCCATACTACTGAAGTGTCTTTGTCACCAAGCAGATGCTTCATTATTATGGCAACTACGCTACCAAAGCGCACAAAGACATTAAGCACATCTGTGTGCATCTTCAGTCTGGATGCTCTAAGTAGATGCGAAGCCTTTAGCAATCCCAAGGCTGATTAGGACATTCATTACACTCCTCCCCCACCCCATCTTAACTGGTGAAACACATTGTTTGGTTGTTTAATGCAGAGCCAAAGACTTGGACCTAAGTAAAACCTAATCCTGACAGTGCCGTAGGGATGTAAGACAGACACTCAGGTAGGCAGATAAAATTATTATAGGATTCATGCTGAGCTTGTATATCAACAAACTCACAGCCATCAGAGTCCAAGCAGATGGGTTTTTTTGTTGTTTTTCTTTACCTCCAAGAAGAAATAAACTTAAACAACTGGAATTTTCTTTTTTTTTTTTTTTTTATATTTTCTTCTACAAACATAGTCTACTTAAAAGATGAAAACTCTTTGATTTTCTTTATTTAACCCGATATCATTTGAACATTGTCATAAGTTTTAGGACTAGAGGGGACTGTAGTTTAATAATACTTGGTCAGTAGTATCCAAGTGGTAGTCTGAGGGCTTGGGTGGCCAGAGACATTAAATCTCATGCTCTTAAATAGGTAGTGCATTCTGAGGAAAATAAATTTGATTGTGATGAATTAGTATGAGCTAAGCTCATGATTTAATTTATTGGTGTTTTTTTAAGTCTCATCAATACAGTGAGAGGATAGGAAGCGTGATCTCCACAGCTGCTCTTCTCATTTTCTATATTCTATGATTCTACGACTTCTCTTGCAACCACAAGACTTCACTGATATGAAGCAGGATGCTGTTGAATATTCAGTGGATCTTCCTTGTTTCAGCTGCTTCCGGGCCTTAGTAGCTAGAAGATAATATTATAAGACCTGACTCAGTCCATCTGAGGAGCCACTGATAAAAGACAGCCTATCCTGCTCTTAAGCTACTATTGGAGCTACAGAAAAGGAAGTATATCTCAAAGTCCACAATTAGCAATAGTTCTTTCTTTTGCTTTTCTCATCTGTGTTAGAATTAGAATGGTAAGAACCCGTTGGGAGCAGTACAGCTGCTGGTGACTGGAAATCCCTGACAGGCTTTCTGGGCAGAGGGTGGAAAAGGAGATGAGAGGTGAGGTTTCCAACTCTGTGTTCTTGGGACACCCTTTTATGGAGGAGCATTTCCAAGTGGGGGATTTGAATGGGGCTTTTCTAGTGTTTTCTGAAAACTGAAGTGGGAAATAAAAAAAAAACAACCCACAGGACAAAAAAAACCCAAAAAACCTGCCGCAAACACCTTACTTTTTGTTTGTGCTTGATTTTGTTTAAATGTTGGATCATCTTCTCTGATCTGCCAAGAGTACATGTGTGGTGTTGAATGTTTACAAGGCACCATGTCCTTACAGTGTCTGGAGGCAGCAGGCAGATACAATAAGTACCTCAGTGAGGGATTCAACCATGGGTTTGCAGAGGGTATCTTCTCCCTGGAGACTGGTGAAGGGGGTTGATCATGAAGAGGATGGCTGGGATAAGGGACCCATTTTTTTTTCCTCTCTAGACTCTACAGATAAATGACCTTACAGACTCTCTTTTACTGGAGCAGTGTAGATGCAGGTTTATTTTCCCTGTAATATCAGCCCTCAAGCAGAAGTTAAATGAGAGGAGCATTTAGGCTGGGGAGTCTGGACACTTCTGGCTTAGATGCAATATGTTGTCATGGAATTTTAACCAGGCATTGCCAAATATTCAGTTAAATGATGTTACGTTAATGCCTGTAAAGGTGGTGGCAGTATGGCTCCACAGATCTATTAGCTTTTAAAACAGTTCAGTTTAAAACAAGTCTGTTTTCTCCAACTTACTTTGTTCTTTTAGTTATTCCTTTGCTTTCACTAGTAACAAATACTGCATCCTTAACCGTTTGGTTTGTTCCTAAAATATTGTAGATGCCCATGTAACGACAGGTGACTTTTATAGGAACTAGCCCAAAGTTAGTTTCTGTTTTGTCGAGGGGCACTTTAAAACTCCCCATCATGGTTTTCTGGATTCAGTTATAATGCCTATTATTGCTCTATAATGAGTGAAAAGATCTACAGGCACTGCTATCACTGGAAAGTTTTGCATAAAGCACCAAACTGGTTATTCAGGATAGGTTTTAGTAATTACTGAATAACCTCTATTGCTCTAGTCAGAGCTGAAAGCTCTGGACCTCACCTGTTCAGAATTTATTGGTAAACTCATAAACTGGTTCTTTTTCATTCTTTGTTCCACTTTGCTTGAAGAGCTGTTCAATGCCTTTAGAGCAGAACATAAAGTGATATTCTATTGAACTTGAACCTCAAAGCTGATGCAGTGATTATATGGAAGCTAGCACAGGGAGATGAGAGCAGATGATTTTGATAGTCAAAGGAGGGTGTTTTTTTTAAAAAACCTCTGTTTTTTTTTCAAACTGTGTGTTTTGTTTCTTTGCTGTAATCCAAGCAGAGAATGATGAGAAAAAAAACCAACCAACCAACCAATGCAGCTATTTACTCACGCTTTCTATAGAATACAAGTTTGCAAAACACAGTAAGGAATCATGATGCCCTCCTGTAGCATTTTAACCATTCACACAGTATCTTTGAACACATCCTTTTTGCTTTTCCTTCTGTCTTTGTTCAACAGAAATGACCACTTGAAGTATTTCCATTACTAAAATCAAGCAGTGACACTGAGATTATGCACTGTATTTCAAGATTTCATACTCACTTTGATGTACGGAAGAGCTCAGAACTATGTAAAGTAGCCGGGAACAAGAGGGACTGACAAAAGTAGCCTCTGGCGTGGCTATTCATTCTTAAAATTCAGAGCTGATAGATACTACTTTTCTGTAAGATAGCTTTGAATCAGAGTAAAAGCACCTTCCTGAAAAATCCTTTTTGAACAGAAACTTCAGTGTCTTTTTCTCCATTTTTCCAGTCATTATCTCCTTTATCAAGACTCTTGAAATATCAGAGGATCATTGTATAGAAAAAATTAAAAAAGATGTCGTTTCGGATAATACTGAAAGCACATCTTCAGATCGTTTCTTAAATAAAAGTTCCTTTGTGATATGATCAAAAGTCTTATGCACTCATCATATGAAACACCCTAATCGGAGAGCTTGTGTTGTCATATATTTTACAGTCACATCTATATAATATTTTTGGTGGACAATGTTAGATATTTTTAAAGCTAGAAACACTTCAAGGTGTTTTACAGTATCTTTTCTGTGTGATTTACAGATTTCTCACTTAATTATTGTTTTGTTAGATAAGACAGAATTTTAAACAGACATCTTTTGATCTAGAAGATAAAAAGCTCCAGATCAAAAAACTTTAACATGTGAAGTTGAGTGGACTACAAAAGTCATGCAAAAATCATGTATTGCATTACTTTGATGTATCGTATTACTATGTTCCCTTGTTTTGCATTTTTAATTTCAACAGTTAAAGTATTTTTATATTGTCATCTATGAATGAAGTACAGTATCATCAAACTATTTTGCAGAAGAAACAGTATTGTGAAATTGTCTGTTGTATGACTGATACTCTAAATTTATTTTTTCATGGGAACCAGTCTTCTATATCATATTGATCTACAAGTTTTTATTCACTTCTGTCCTTATGTAATGGTTTAAATGTGCTTGCTAGCTAGGGATAGAACCACTGTGGCATGAAAGCAATTAATAACAGAACCTCAGAGCATAGGCATTTTGTTCTAGCATGAATGAATTGTAGGGATTTCTCCTCATAGTTAATGTTATGTGCACAAGTAAGTTCTTCAGACTGCCTCTTTGTGTTTTTCCATTTGTAACTGAGAACACAAGTATGATACGGTATGGCAAAAGTCTTTCTCCAGGCATTATTAAGCACCAACTTAGTCACCAAAGGGAGTTCCAGAAAGTATTCTTGTGAGGAAAGAAATTTAGGCTGATACTTCCCTGTGACTTTAGAAAGCTACCTGCAAGAAAAACTGCATGCTAAGCATCTTCTTCAGATGAAGAAAGATTATGTGTTTCTTCGCAGATTCTCAAGTCTGACTTCTATGTGCGTTCCCCTTTCTGAGGGCACCCAAATCCTCCATGCCACCTCAAACTTCACAAGAGCCCTCTGCAACTGTAAAAGGGCTTTTTACTCCTAAAGCCTTCCTCGTTCTCCCAGGAATTTAATGTTGCCAGTGATAATTATTGTCTATGCTACAAGACAGCCTTAGCTCGTAGGTTGTAAAATATGTTTGTCTATAAAGTGAAGGAAGGTACCCAGACCTTGTTTGAAACAGATGTATGTGCTGCAAGCACCACAGCTCAGAATAATAAGGGAGATAAAAAATAATAATTTGTTACTCTATTCAGAAACATTATAACTTTATGTACAGATTTTTCAGCTTAAATGCATGCTTTAGATTCCTAATATCACAAGCATTTATTCCATCTGTTCTTATGGAAGTGGCTGATCATTTTCAATCGAGCTGCAGCATTTCTATCTATTCATTGCAGCACTTGATTGCAAAAAGCTTCCTGTACTGAGGAAAATGTCTGCAGTACGCCAGTCAGAGCATATCTCATTGTGCAGCACAATGTGCTTTCAAAAAGTTGATATAAAATGTGCATTCATCGCTATCCTTTCAAAACAATTAAGCCACTACCCAGAAATCCCATTTAGCTAAATATTCTCTCGTAATATCTAATATTCAGAGTCAATGTAAGTCATCAATCCTGCATCATCTTCCAGTCCAATCTTCTAGTCAGAGGACTACATCTATATCAGTTATCAAAAATGAAATTTTCTTAAACAGAGGGCAGAGGTATGGCAGTTAGAATTCCAGACTGTGAACCAAAATAATTGTGCTGTTCGTTGACATACATACAGCTGGATCAAGGTAGAAAGCTGTTTTTGCAATACCTGTACATCTTACAGAATGTCATAAAGTTGTTTAAATAGTTAATTTATATAATTGATTTATTGAAGGAGAAACTTAATAACTTGCATTATGGAACCAGGCATTAATGCTTCTATAGACCTATAATCAAAATAAGGACAATGAATAAGAAACTTTTGAATAGGAGTCTTTAGATAAGGAATCTACTCTTTTTGCTTAGAAAGAGCTCAAACAGTGTCATTCAGTTTGATGAAGAAACAGCTCTGTACATTCCTGAGTAATGCTTTTAGGCTTGATAGAATCCATCTAAAAGCAGGAGATACTTTGATGATGTCAGTTATGATTTATCCACTTATGGTTTAGGGTTTTTTAATTAGCACACATCTAAGGTATTTAGATTTTCAAATAAAACATACTGATATGTATGTGGGCTTCTGGTACCATTTTTTGTAGAAATAAATGAAGACCAAATAATATTGCCCCTCTCAGGATTCTTTGTAAATATCTTTTTCTTTCTGATCCTACCACTCTGAACAGGAATAATCCTTTTTCCTGGGATTATTCTCATTCACTTCCATTCAAAATGAAAGGAGATAATTTTCAGGGCTCTTACAGCAAATGTTAAGACTTTTACCACCATGAAACATGAACTGCAAAGGTAGGAGCTTTATCAATCTTTGTTACATTGTAGGCTTTATTTTAGTTGCACTGAACTTTTTTGTTTTCTAGGGAAAATAGTTTTAATTCAGATGAGCCAAATTATATTTTTTTGGTTGACCTAATCAGCTATTTTTTCCTTTTGACTGTAAAAGTTTTTAGAGGGCTTTCATCTGTACCTGTATAGTATTACCAGTGGGAAAACACACAGGCACTTGAGCAGCAGAACACATTGAAACTGTGGGGTTTACATGGAGAGGGCTGGAAGAAGAACCCAGATGAGTGAAGGAAACCTTCATAGCAGATGGTTACAAGATGGAGATGACTGCCAACTTATCCCTGCCTAGCACTTAGAAATATCCACCTCTGGTATTTTGGGGTCAAATTTTGAAAATGGTGAGAGATCTGACCTAGAATCTCATCATATTTCATTATAAGAAATTTTACTAGTGTACCCGTTTAGTTCACTTCAACTGATTAAACTTAGATTTATCTTCTTTCAAAACCTCAGTATTGAATTCAGTGTCTTGCTTGTTAATAGCAATATGAAAATTCTCTGAAATCAAGATGAATTTCTATAATTAGATTAATGTGTTGCTTTCTACCTGGTGATTCACTGAGAAGGAAAAACAGAGTTTGGAGTGTTTTAAGGAAGTAATAAAATAAACACATAAGAAGAAAATTGAGTAACAGGGAAAAAAAATCAATATGGCTAAAATTATAACAATGAGGTGAGCCCTTTTAGAGTTTTATACAGATTCAACATGTTGGATTACATTATATGGAATGGAACAATGGAGAAAGCTGCACTAGAGCATTTATTAACAAGAATCCAGTATAAAACAAATTGTATGAGTGCAGTCAGACTCCTAAATACTGAAATGATAGTATTTCTACTTATATAATTTTGTCCACTAACCCTTCATAAATTATCCATGGAATATATATTTAAGGCTATTTGACCTCAGATATAAAGGCCTAATTTTTGGCTCTCAAATCTAGAGAAGATTGCCTCTTAATCCCTGTGGGAGGAGCTGGGAAAATTTCCAAGACAATTTTTGTGACTTTGATTAAAAAATATCAATTAACTAACATATAAATAAGTCTTCCATACTTCCAGGGCTTAATCCTCCCTATCTTCATACACTACCTTCCTTCTCATATGTGTGAAGTACCTAGACTACAGGATTACAATATTTTTAGTCTGCCATAACAAAATAAACAGTCATCCCCTTCTTGTTTTTAAGTTCCAGGCAGAAGACATAAAATGTCCATTCCCTGGCAGCACTTTGAGAATGTTAAAAATGATTCATATGGTCGGAGATGCCAGAAAAGCAACCTTTTCATTGATTTACCAATGAAAGTGAAATAAACTATTTCCAAACTCTATAGCTGGAAATGGAAGATTGCCAGAAAATGACAGGATTGCAAAAATTCATCATGATAGGCCAGTGAGAAAAAATATTTTGTGTATTCTATAAAAGTTGCAGAATAAATTTATAAAATTAGAAAGATTTTATGAACAAATTATAGGGCCAATATCACCTGTGTGTGGTAACACAGTTTATGACATTTATGCTCCAGAGAAAAGAAGAAATTAAAAATTCATTTTAAATTCCAGAGAACTGAAGACCTTCAGAGTGCTTGGAAGGTGCTCTCTTCCAAAAACCCTGTTTGTGTGATGCAGAAATCCATGGACCAGGTTGTAGGATTCTCCCACTGAATCTGATACTTTAAAGAAGATGCTAAACTGGAATTCTGGAATGCCTCTCCTTTGCAAAGACCCTTTCTCAACTACAGAAGGGTGACCAGGCTCTGAACTCAGGAAAAAGGGGTGCTATGACTCTGAGCCTATACTTCAAGTAAAAAAAATGCATGACTTTCTAAAAACCTGAAATCTGCATTGAAGAATCAATAAGTGCTTCTATATGAAACAGATAATCAATGTTAAAAATTGTACGCCTCTGATTTCTGAAGTGTGATGATTCAAACACTAAGAATCTCAAGAGGAATAACCTGTGCACAACCTATTTTATTTATTCAAAATGATTTTCCTTAGATCCAAAGAATAATTCAAAGATAAAATTTAAGCATAGAGAATGTGATATCTGTAGGTTCCTTCCAGGCCTATTTCCATATAATTATGTGGGAAGATCTCATATGGCTTGATACTGCAAAATCTCTCATGTAAAAATGTGGGAAAAAGTATTGGAGGACTTTGTTTTGGCCATCACAGGTGTCTTCCTTTGGCACTTGTTAGTCATAGTGCAGAAGTAGTCCATAAAATTATTACAGTTAGGGCTACAAATGACAAACATTTCTGGGGAAAAAGTAAGTACTGATGACATAGTCACATTGGGAGGAATTAAAGCACTTTAAAATCAATATATTTACTTAGGGCTTATATTTATTTATACTTGGCCATGGTTCAGCAATGTGTTTCTATCTCTTTGTGAAGATTCCCACTGAAACCAATAGAACTGTTTATTTGATATGCAATTGGCACACACTTCAGTGTTTTAATAACGTAAACCTTATGATAGGCTAGCAGAGAGTGGAAGTTGCTCAGTTAGGAACTAGGAAAATTTTAAAAGGAATAATTATTTTAACATGTTTAGGCCAACTGAAACATTGAAATAAGAAGGTGTTGAACATGTCCTGTTGAAGAAAACCAAAGGGGAAACTATAAAAAGTTGACAAATCTTAATTCAACAGTTTTGAATTGAAAAATTTTTTTCATTTTGAAATGAGACTTTGATTTAAAATTATTTCTATTTAATAAAGGTAAGGTTAATACATCTTCCACCAAAAAAGTCTAAAAATGTTTGGTTTTCAAATGTGGTTTGACCAATCAACTAAAAAATAAATTATGCTTGTAGCTCTTCCTGGTTACCTATTGGTTCATTCAATTCTTGAAAAGATTGCATCAAGAAAAAAAATAATAAAAATAAAAGATAATTGAAATGTTTGGCAAGATGCATTTTTATGCCTGAAATCTATTTAAAACCTTGTGGTAGCAATATTAACTGTTTAAAGGAGACTGTCATTGTATAATTTTTAAAGAGAGATTATTTAGAAATGTATCATTATTTGAAAGAACTCTTCACATAATAGCAATATTTTAAATTTTTTTTAAAAAGGGGAGAGAGAGGACTGCCTGGGTTTTCAAAGTAAATATAAGCTGCCAATGAATGCCTTCAGTGTGCAGAAAGGTAAGTGTTCAGTATGTTTTACACATTGTCACTGCTTTTGAATTAATAGGTACAAATCAAACACATGAAGTTACACTGATACCTAGTTGTCATGTTGTCAGGTGGACTCTAGCATTATACAGGATATCAATTAATAATACTGCAACAGCTTAAACAACATGCAGAATGGGGAGGGAATATTAAGTCACCCTAGTTATACTATAAATTTAGTAGGTGTTCCATGCAGAAAATTAATTTCCGATTTGAAAGTGGCCCTTTAAATATATCAACAAAATAGAACTTGTTGTATTTTTAATTTTTCATATGAAACTGAAGACCTCCTTTACTTATATGCCAAATCTTGATTAAGACTCTGTTTCATTTATGAAAGTAGGTAACTTCAGAACCAACTTCAACATACTAATAGGTATTATATAACATCGTGTTAGCACAATAACTTTCTATCTATTGGGCAATAGTTTGTTTGTTTCTGCTACTGTCCTAAAAACTTAAGAAATTTAAGAGCACAGTGACATGAAGGAAGAAGTTAAGGTCTACCAACTCATATACTCTTTTAATTAATTGTACCTTTATCTTGTGTTTAATTTTGTCTTTTTAAAGAGAAATGTGTAATTAATTCCTTCTTAATTAAAATGAGAAAACATAATCTCCCTAACATTTCAATGTTTTACCTTAATAAAGAGCTTACTTAGAAAAGATTAAAAATTAATAAATTTGCACAAACACTAATAAAATACGTTGGAGTGGTAAGAAATACCCATCAGTTGCCAGATTATTGCTAAAGTAAACAAAATAGCTTTCCTAAGAAAGAAATCTTAGGGGTGAAAAAAAAAGAACATCTGTTTTGAAGCTTTGATAATCCAAAATGCCATCCAGCACTGAGCAACCTTCAGGTGAAATTTTAATACTTTGATGCTATGGATATATTGACAAAGTAGTTTAGACCGGTAGTAACAAAGCTCTAGAACAAAGCAGTGGTCCTGAGAAGCTGATATTCATACTGTAGCTACTTTAGGGATTTATTTATACCTCCCAGTAGCTTTAATCTCATCATATGGACTAAACATCCATTTGCAGTTGGAGAGTGACTTCTAGTTTAGTTTCATATGAAAGCAATCATCTAGTTCAATTGCCTTGAGATCATTTCAACATGCAAACCGATTAAGAGGGGATAGCTGGGACACTCATTCCTGATCCAGACTAAGTCCATAATGCAGAGGAACCCTAAGGTGGTGTCAACAGCGCATTGTGATTCTGGGCAGTGCTGCAGTTCTGTCATGAAGCCCCCGATCAAGCTGGCTTAATGAATATTGTTGATTTGGTTTGCAGAGGTCTTTTGGTTCATGCCAGCTGGATTCCTTTTGAAGGAAATGGAACTATCACCAGATGTGCTCTAAAGGAGACTTAAGGGTCTGAACCAATTTGGCCTTTGGACAGCATGGAGGAAAATTTCAACCAGGACGCAAGACTGAAATACCCCAAAATAGGCATGTAGATACTGTAGATACATAAGCTTCAGGATTTACCTTCTTCAGTATACGGATCATCTCCTTATATGTCAACTTATTAATGTAGACACAATTTAATTCACAATGTGTCTATGAATGGTGATAGTAATTTATTCTTGAAAGAGTCTATAGTTTAATTTTGTTATCAAAACCAGTCTCATCCTAAATTGGGATTACTCCAAAGGCCTCTGAAGATTTTTTTTATGGTATCCTAAAGGGATAGAAAGATATTTGTCACCAAAGAGAAGTCAAGAGCTAGGAGTCAGAACACTTGCCTGGCACTGAAAGAAGCCCAATGTTCTGTGAGGTTACAGCTGGGATTCAGCAGGAGATGTTTACATAGTAGTTCATCCAATACCTCCTGCTCCAAGTTTAAGTTTTAGAAGTATTAGATTTAAATTTCTTGGAGTCCAATTAGAGTCACGAAGTTCCTCCTACTTATGGTTTTGAAGTGTTTTTCTTTATAACCCCATCTATCGCTCCCGCTGAGCTACAGGGATCTGACAGTACAGAACAGCTTCATTCTCCTTTCTTTTAAGCTAGGGTAGCTTGGTTTGGTTTTTGGCTTGTCTCTGAACAAAATTGTCTACTTTGACAATTTTGCAATTATTCTCTGCCCAGATCATAGATATTTTATTATCAGCAGATAAAAGAGAATGACTGCTTAGCTGGAAATTTGGGAGATGGAGAAACTTGGGATCTACTGAGCTTTGTCTTTGAAATAAAAAGGACACAAGAAGAAGAAACTTCTGTGTGTCTGTGCCTGCCTTGCCTAACTTCTACACAGACCAAGAATCCAATGTATACCCTTTAGAGCTATGTAGGAAGTTATTTACATTACTTCCTATGTACAGCTTACAGCATGGTATAGTAAAGCCTTTGGAATATTTTTCTCTGGATTATGCTTTACATTTCTTTGGTGGATTAAGTATCACAAGCAATGGTTATACCAGGTGAAACCCTACTGTTGATAATGTATGGTGTCTTTTATTTAAAAATGGGGAACAAAGCCTTTTGAATCCTGAAGGTAATTTAAAGATTGGTGATAAATAATCACTATACATCCAAAACCAGAGCTGAGATGTTCCAGTTTTCAGGCCAATGTCCCAACTATAACATGTTAGTAGGTTTTGGCCGATACGTTACCCAGCTCCTCAGAAATAACAGTAGTCTGTATATGTAGAAATTTTAAGTGCTTTTGCCGTAGTACTGAAGTACTGTAAGGTATCAGAGCTTTCACCTTTTAAAAGCATGATGTGCATCATCTGTGCAAGAGAACTTTCATTTTCTGAGGAGCATTTGACATAAATGACCTAAAATGTGATGATCTCTTTTAGAGGCAAAAGGTGGGTTGACTCTTTGTAATGACTATATACTTTGCTATAAGTAGTGAAACCTTAGCCAGACTCTTTCTGGTCTATCTGAATATTTCACATAAAAATTCAGATCAAATTCTGAGGCTTGACATTACTGCTAAAAGCATTTTGTTTTAGCAAGTTTTTCGGCTGACTAGCACAGAGAAAATATGGGGGAATAAACAGAAAGGCACATAGGAAGGCACGATGTGAAAACTAGTGCTCTAAAACAGTCTCTGGACCAATACTTCATCACAAATTTCTTCACACACTTGTCTTATTTGTGGCAAATAGAGTGAAATATCTTCTAAGATGCCTCTAACTGAAAAGAAGACTGCAAAAATCATGCAAAGAAATGTCCTTGGTATTTTCCCGTTGGCCTTAATGAGTATTGTAAATATGGTTAATGGGTAACACTAAAAAAAGGGTATATTAATCTTGGACCTCAGTTCAATCTGTTAGTGCAACTTGGGGCTTTGTATATGTGCCAAAAATATTACAGCAATTCACAATTACAGCTATGTAATGACCTAGATAGTGACAGGTGGATCGCATTAGTGGGTTCACCAGCTAGAGCAGATGTTCCCTGTCGACTTACCACTCATTAGAATAATTTATATGTACATAGGTTTGGAGCTTTCAAACTGATGATACTATAGGTATATGCTGGTAAATCCTATTGCATTACAGTTATAGTATCTCAATATTACAGTGACTAACAATTACACAGTGTTGCCCACTATTGTGATTTTCTCGGAGTTTCAGAAGAAATTTCCTTAGTCAAAAGGACTATTTTCCTTATTTTTTTTAAAATTAATATGTTGAAATGCTTTTCATTCAAGTAAAAATTAAAATAGGCAATTGATCTTTTTTTAAACTAGATCTCCAAGTGAGAAAGGGCTCCTGTTATTTTACCCAGAAATCTTACCCTGCTTATAGTGAAATAGTAGAATGGTTATCCCTGCACAAAAAAATCTTTTCCTTCGATAAAAAAAGTAAAGATATTTCCCTACCATTTTGTAGGGCTTGAGAATTACAGCATGCTTAGTCAGAGAACAACACTTGCAGGAAGAAGACATGCCTACTTTGGCCTATGGTTGAGACACCAGAAAGCAGTGGGGAGTCAAAAAGAGAGCTTTCCAGATCAGAGACTTTCCTGATGTAAGGTGGCAGCCGCTCGCAGAGCCCCTGCTGTCCTGCAGATGGCTGAGGCAGCCGTACCCACCAACAGCAGCCAGGTCCCAGCTCTGGTCTCTTCCCTGCTGTGGAGGACTATGCCGGCTTGGGCAGTCCTGCTAGGTTTGTATAAAGGCATCTCGTTTTCGCTGGCACATTAATTCTTACACACTGGTCTCACGGAAAGTTGCACCAATGGCTATTTTATAAACCTGCTTGCTGGACCATTAGCAGAAAATAAAAGGCATTTACCATCCAAAGTTACTGCCTTTTTCTAAAAGCAGAAATGCTCATCTTGCTGCATACATGGTTGCTTGTCTATTTGGTTAATGTCAGTTCATGTGATTTGCAGCCTCTGTTTTTCTTCATGCTTTTCAAACTGAGAGAAATTACTATCCCCTCTTTTTAAATTGGAAAAAACAGTGATAACTTTCACTGATACAGAAGTGCTTACAGGTATTTTGTGTATCTATACGTGACTGAAATAAAATTGGCAATTTTCTTAATCTGGAGTACATGAAACTATAAACATATTGTTAGGTACATAGGCTGGCACTCTAGAGCATTATAAGAAAACAGCAGATGTTAAATTATCATAGACCCAGAGAGATTATGAGTTACACGTCCCTAGGAAGTTTATACAGATGAATCTACAGGGCTCCATAATAAATTGAGCTCATTTAACACTTTAAAAATATTCAATAATATGTTGTTTAGTTCTTACAGAAACTGACTTTGAAGATACAATAACATTAAAAGTGAAATCAGTGGTTTCTATAATTCCAAAGATTATTGTTAAGGGAAAAAAAAAAATAAAGCCCTCTGTCTACATAACACTGCAAGAGCAAGCAGATAGGAAAAATCATAGTAGGTCTCTATCTTCCATTTTGAGTTCTGCAGAGGCTTTTGCTTCTAAGAGCATCCCAGCTGCAGCCTTTGCAAAGGCAGAGCTGTCAGAGACCTGCAGAGGTCAGTGAAAGCAAATGCCAAAGTGTGTGCCCCAGCCACCTGAAGATAATGAGTCTACCGCCTTTTGTCACCTCCTCCGAGCTGAGACAAAATTTTATATACCAAAAGAAAATGCACAAACAGTGTACAAGACAAAATCAATAGCAATAGTTTCCATGTTTTGAGTGATCTTGAGTTATCCAGGAGACTGATTTTGATCTGTTTTCCCAGTTTTTCAGGGTATTTTCCTGTCCTTCCAACCCTGGCGTCTCAGGAACAGCTTTGTTCCAACAATTACTCAGCAACCTGTTACTCCTCTCCAAAAGGCCTGGCCTAATTACAAGTCCAGGTGCCTCTTTCCATTCCTTCTGGATGACAACAATGAATGTGTTGTTTAGAGGAGTTGAAATACCTATGTGTTAGCTAGTAGGTGAGTGACAACATCCCTTTGAGGATGGACCACAGTAAAGGTGCACTGATTGGCTCACAAGCGAGTTACCGTGCATTTCTTGTGTATCCTTTCTGTGGAATAACTCCAAATGAGTAAGAGCTCCATTAGAGTACATAAGGACTTAAGGGATGAAAATGATCCACAGATCGGGACTTAGCCATGTTCACCGTAATAAGGTAGTTCACTATTGTTTTAGTACTTGGTTGTTGACCACAGAAGGCAAGGAACAGGCATGGTGACTGCCATCCAGGAGCTCTGGATATTATAGTAGAAATGCTTGGATGCTTATGTTTGTTCCAGAGACTGGGGATTGATTGCTTTGCTTCATGTCATCCTTATAACAGAGTTTTTTGAGGTGATGCAAGGTCAATCAGAAGAGACAACAACTTATTGTCTAGCTGGCAGATGTACCGCCTTTTTTTAAATGCTCCAAGACTTTATAGCATTTGGCCAAGAAGTTAGTGACAACATTTAAGATAGGAACAGCTACTTTTCAAAATTGGAATTGGTCAGCAGCAGTTCATAAATTTATTTTCCCCTCACTTAGATCTTCAAGACAAAATAATTCCTTCCAAACCACCAATGTCTCCTCTTAATTTATTTCTTACTGAGATTCTCTGTTGTGTCTTGGGAGTTGTCCTGCTTACAGGACTACAAGAGACCAGTATGTAGAGCTACTGGGTCACAGCTGAGCCCACTGGTGGGATTTTAAGTGATTTGCTGAAGCAGTTTTTTGATAGGGACAGATCACATTGTTCATATAATGGTGGATTGGCACCCAACATCTGTCTTATTTAAACAGGAAAAAATCTCTTTAGAAAAATCTTCGTAAACACACGGGGATTTTGTGTCTAATTACTTTATCAAGAACATACACAGGAAGCCCAGCTGGGAGACAGATAACATTTATGAATGAACAGGAGAAAATACATTGGGAACGAATTGGCAAATATTCAGGCACATGAGCAAAATTGAGATCTACAAAATCCTTATGAACTTGGAGCTCCTGATTTCTAGCTGGTTTCTAGCTGAACACAGAGAATTTGGTTCCCTTGACTCTTTTAAGATGGCACTACTGTAAATAAGTGCACTGGATTCAATTTACCTCAATTACCATTTAATGATGACGAAGTTCTAGCCTACATTAAAGCCAACGATTATCACGTACTTAATTTCTTTCCATGTCCTGACAGAGGCTAGGTCTGGTACGTCTACTAAATACTAGATCTTGGCCCAAGAACAGGCACACAGAAATCACCCTCAGACTTGTATAAAAATAATATAGCTGCTTCAAAGCCAATACATTTGTTAGCACAAGAATATGAGAAGTTTTTGTATGTGCAAAACTAGGAAGAGATGAGAGAAGGTTTAGTGCTTAACACTAGTTCTGTCCCCTATTGGAATACAAAGGAGAAAAACTAGAATGAGTAAAACTGTATATTATGCAAAAAAAAAGTCTTTTCAGAATTTACTTATATAGGATAATCGTATAAAATGCTAAATCATGTTTTATACATTCTGGGCTGATATTTCTGCCTTAGTTCACAACAGTGTTTTGGAACAGATAAGTTGTCACAATGCTATAAAATGTATTTACAGTGTTTTGTAAGTACCTGTGTACCATCTAATGTAATTTGTAGAACATGTTTGTTGCTTTTACCTTTTAGATGACACTTGGAAAAGTAAGTTTTCTGTTCAATTTGGAGTGCCATGTTTGCTTGGTACAGCCTGAGCTGGGTAAAAATCTACCACAACAAGCTAACAAGCTAAAAAGGAAACAAATAAACAAAACACCCTTTCCTACCTTATCTGCTAATTTCTAGTCTAAATGTGATTATACTGACTACTGCCCCCATCCACATTTATCCAAAATATGGCTCAGTAGTGTAGCACTTTTTCTACAGTTTTTCCCCGATGTCTGTTTGCTCTTTATCCTTGCCGGCATTTATTCCTTTCCTAAATGGCCAAGGTAGGCCACCCTACTTGACATCCACTTCATCTTCAGGAGGACCTGGTGCTGAAACGTGTGAAGAGCGATTGTGTTCAGCGCTCAGCGTACAGTGGATTAAATCATAGAGACAGCCCTCCCAGGTGCACGACCTTCAGCAGGAGCAGCTGCTGCCAGCAGAACTCAATCTGTAGCAGCTCATTTACCAAGGGCTGGGGCATAACTCCTGTACGCGCATTGGCAGAACGATGGGAGAGGCTCACCTCAGGAGCTGGAAGGCTTGAGAAAGATGATGAGAAAGGAAAGAAAAGGGACAGCACCTGCGAGAAAACTATGTGGAAACTATGTGGCGGGGAAGTACTCAGAAGCAGAAGTCCTAGAATTTTAATCAAATCGGAGTTTTCCTGGGTAAAATTTGTGAATGTTGAGTGTCCTAGTTACAGGGGGAGACAAGCACTGTTTTATGTAGTCTGTCTAAGGTTATCTTTCAAAAGCTAGGTTCTCATCACTCTTTGTGTGTTCTTTTAATATAAATTGTATATTAAATGTAAATGCTTATGTATATTAATTAAATATGTTTCCAGGATGGCTTTTGACTAATAAGTTGCCTCATACCTTGAGGAACACAAACAAAATTGGTCAAGTCAGTAACTGTTCATTTTGTTTTCATACCCAGGGGCCTGTTCTGGTAGTCTGTATGGTCAGCTTTGAAACGGGATCTTTGTCAGTGAGCAAACTGTTGAGTTGATAACTATTGCAGTGTTGAAGTGAATATGATTCTTTTAACCTTTTTTTTTTTCTTTGATTGTTGCAGTTTCTTTTCTTTTTTCTCTTTTCTTTCTCCGTTTTTCTTTTTCTTTCTTTTTTCTTTCCTCTTTTTTCTTTTTCTTTCTCCTTTTTTCTTTCTTCTTCTTTCTTTTTTTTTTTTTAACCCAATAATCTTAGCGCACTCAATGTTTTTTAACAGTGCTTTACTTTATTTTGAGCATCAATGTATTGTGGATATGTTTTATTCATGTCTGAGTTACTTTCCTTCTGAAAATGTCAAAAACATTGTAGGCACTTCAAGCTTAGTGCATTCACTGTACTACAAATTGAATCTTCCTCCTGCTGTAATTATTACCAGCTGGGTGTTTTTTCTCCTCCTAATTTATCTAGAAGCATAGAAGAAAAGACAGGTTGGTTTTATAAAGACATGACATGTACATCTGTATGTGCTTCTTTTTTCTTGCAGGTGCATAATACACAGGATCTATCACTGAACACAGGCTTCCCATGTACTTATTTGACCTTTATTTGACCTTCTTAGTTTCCCATTCTTTAAAAAATATTTAACATTTTGTTGAAATGTTGTGAGGCTAACGATGCTTTGACATTAGGTTGAAGAGTTGCTCCTAAATCTATAATAGTCTGTCCTAAATCTTGAAATAGGTTGTGCAGTTGGAGGGAAGATCTTTACTCGGTGTGTGCTTCAAGCAACTGGCATTATTAAGCGAATCACTGTTTTAAGTGACTTTCTTACCTTGCTTTTAACTTGTGGACAGTATTATAACATGCTGAGTTTTTCTTATTTGCTCCACAGAGAAACCACTTCTCTTACCCCCCATGATTTTTAGGTACATTTTGTCCATTTTCCCCCAAAGGTAAGTGTAACAGAAAGACAATGTGAAGAGTTTATAATTATAATTGTACAGTGGATATCTATTCGTTTTTTTTTATTTCAGCATCTCTTTCCAGATGTATGGTACTTGTCAAAGTGGACAGCTGGCACTTGTCCCTAACTCACCCATCCACACCTTTTCTTACCTTGATTTTTATTCTAGATGTAAGAGGGGCAAAAATGGAGGGAAGGACATACAAAATACTACGCTTCATATACTGCTAATCAATAAATTCAATGTGCTAAGACAAGATTCTGCTCATATAAAACAAATTTTGTGGAAGCAGGCTCAGGTCCTCCATTTATACTGGTTTTCTATTGGCAAACTGAATTTTGAATTTTTCTGCCTTCTACTATATATTGGAGGGCACACTATGGTTGTTTGGAAACAACTGAAGAAATTGTCTTCTCCATTTTTTTTCTGCCAATTTGTGTGTGAATCACCCCAGTAATCTAGAAAGCAAAATTAAAGGGGAGAAAATGAGAATATTTCTTTTACAGTTGAAAGACAGAAGGTAAAGGGTTTTCAGCCATATTCTGTTTTGAACAGATTCCTAATGTTTTCTCTAGGGCTATTATAATTAAAGGCTATTACATAGTAAAGCGCTGTAGGCTGCTGGAGTGAGAAAGTTGGAGAGATCATGCCATTATCTAGGTAAATGGGTAGGGTAGATTATCCAGGTCAACACTTAATGGCTATGGCAGCCATAGTGGGATTACTGGTGATGGCAATACCCCAGGCTGGGAGCTGCTGCTATACATAATATGGCTTTTCTGTTTGTAAGCATGCATTCAATCCACTTTTAAATTGCAGTTATCTGAACTGTAAAATTCACTCAAACACACTTTGAGTGAAGTCCTAAAAAAATGTGAAATACTATTACTGCAGCAATGCCTGATGATTTTCTTCGCTAGGGTACTAACCATAGGGCTTCCCCAGATGGGTGTGGATTTATGTATTTAAAAGTACAGCATTTTTTAGAGCAATTCAAGAGAGCATCCTGTAATGAAAAATGTTATAGGGGACATGATTCAGTGAGAAAATGTAGAAAATCAGATGACATTTTCAATTATAAGATCCTATTTTCATTTTGCTTAATACTTTGTTCGGTTTTAAATATTTATATTTTGTTCTAGCTACTTATCTGTTTCAAGCTGAATAGTTTTAAAAATATCTTTGGATATAATTTCGCTGTTTCACTCAAGAAGGTTAGAGAAGACTGTTGTCTTGCCAACATGAAAGAGAAATCTAATGTTTTTAGGTCCCTAAGTCTCTTGACAACCTCCCATCCTGTGTAATAGGGTTTTGAAATATGTCAAAGAGGGGGTGGAGCAAGTTCAAGTTAGTGAAATGCCTTCAACTGGCATTGAAGCTTGCTCCAATTCTGCTAGGCTATAAGACTTCGAAAAATCTTATTTCGTAAATATACCCTGCAGACTTTGAAAGACTTAAGCACTATGTTCTCTAATTAGGTACTGCATCTTCAGTCAGTGTGTCTCCGCCAGGGCACTTGGGGCACTCCCGCCATTGCCATTGCCATGCCTTTCTCTTGTTATTTAACTACCCCAAAGCTGATCGCAGAAAGGTGTGCATCATCTCCTGTTGGCACGCGCTGAGGATGGAAAGCTACCATCGTTGTTAGCACCGTGCTGAGGCACTTCAGGTGGGTTGTTACACAGCCCTGTGGGGTCATCATTAGTCACAGTGTTGGTAATTGTTTGCTCCATACTCCTTGAAAGGGAAAACATCTAGACTTAGGACATTGTACAAAGAAAAGATACATGAAGTGTTAACTCTGACAAGTCAAATGCATAATGTGAGGAAATGTGATTAAAAATAAAATCAAGACTGAGTTTGCCTGGATAACCTTAAATTGCCCCTCACACAAATGCTTTATGATACTGTTTCAATTACATACTTTCAAACTTCCACTTCATAAGATTTCTGTTTCTTTCAGCACATATGATAAATAATGCTTGGAGATGAACTGTAGTTATATAAGAAATAAGAAAAAAATCTGTCATTCCTCTGTCTCGTTTACTGCAGATGTTAGATAGTACTTAGTGAATGTGCACCTGCAGGAAGATAACTAAAGGTAAATACATTTCTACGTTGTAAATTTTGTTCTGTTTTAAACTGGAAAATAGAAGGTACTATTAGCTGTTATTTATGCAAAAAACTCTACTTATTAGAAACTGACAAGTTTTAATTCTTGGCATGTAGATCTAGGAATCGACTCAGCTGAATGATTCTTGAAGGTTTTATTTTATTTTTCTGAAGTCAGCTTCTTCATTAATTATTAAAGAAAATTAAAGTTATGCCCACTGGGAAAGAAATTATGATTATGTGAATAAACATTAAATCCAGATTGTTTATGGATCAGCACTTAGGCACTTGTCTACCGTCTAGTATGTTGCAAGTTAGGTCTCCTTTGCACTAAAAGTAACTGATGGGAAAAGAAATGACTGCTAGAAATGAAGTGCAATTTTTAAACTGGAACATTAAAAAGACTATTGGGGAAAGTACCTGTCAGTATGGGAATTCTTAGTTCAGAGATCATTTACAAAGCCAATGTTGCATGTCTACAAGTTATGAAAATTGGGGCCATTTTGTCGTAAATGCCTAAGGTTGCACAAATTAAAATCAGAACCATACGATTGTGACTATAAGGGTAATATACCACATGGAAAGCAGCATATACAGTTATGGCCACCAGAACCATACAACTTATTTTTAAACTGGAAGAAACCAATACTGAAGGGAATAGTCAATGCGTAGCCAGTACGCATGGAAACATGCCTTTATTACCAATCCTAGCAAAAAGAGAAGAACAGGAAAAGAAATAAACTACAGCTTGACATAAGGTATGAGAATAGTTAGTGGATGCAGTGATCACTATGCTGACCAGTGAAGCATGATTAATGTGTAATGAACAATTTTAAAAGAAGAACAATTTGTTAAAAGACAAGTGGATATGTTTTTTGACCATCCCAATTTGCTGAGTCAAGTGGGCATGTGATACTGAAAATTTAGACTGTAACAAAAACATTTTTTAACTTTTAAAATGTTTTTGAAAATAGTAAACTGTGGTGCCTAAACACTGATTAAAGTTAAGCTACTTTAAAAGCTAGATTAAAAACTGCATTAAATTGTTTTCTAGGATGCAGTTGAGTGAAAATCTGAATAGGACTGTATTTGTCATCTGCGGTTGTACAGAAACATTAGAAACTCTGAGGTTCCAAGAAACAGTACTAAAATAAATAAATCTTAGAATGATACTTTGTGACCTTGCATGGCAAATATTTCTACACAGCACCAATTTGAATCTTTTGAAAAACAGGGATTTTCATGATGTCTCTGTTTTGCCAAAGGAAGTGGTAATTAAAGAACTTGAAACAATTAAATACTTAGGAATCTACTCGTATGAGACAGGAAGAGAAAGCTCTAACCCAATAGAAAGTAGAGAAGAAATGATGTATTCTTAGACTTACTGCATCTTTCTGAGGGCATTATTATTTAAAATATACTCAAAGAGAAAATATAAAATCGTGATGTGGTGGTCTACGAACACTTTTTTTTTTTTAAAAAAAAGGATAAAATTATACTTTTTATTTCAAAATCAGTTCCATAGATGATGTGGAACTACTAGCCTTTCCTTGCAGGGCTCATTTCTTCAACACTCTCAGTTTCTGCCTAATCCAAAATGATATGAACGGGTTATTTTCCTGATACTTTGGCAGAATACAATGAGGAGTTCCCAGGGGAGAACATGGAGGTTGGGAGTTTTGGAGTAGCTTCTGGAAATGTGTGTGACAGTGATGAATGGGCTGATTAGATATCCCTAGACTTCTTAAAATCTCTGGTCCAACAGTTTCACTTGTTCTAGCTTCTATTTTAAACATTTATTTTCCAGGATAAAAGGCCTGATGTATGAGTAAGTTGGTGGCAAGAAGTAAAAAAACAAAAGAATTACTCTAAATGAAAATCTTGTGCTCTAGAAAATGAGAAAGACTTTTACTAATAAGATTGAGGGCTGTGCACAATAACTGGTTTGTACAAATTGAGAAGGGAAAGCACTCTTTTTCTGAGCTTGGCATCCCAGAGAAGGGAATAGCTCTGGGCTGACAGCAGTAGAGGGGAGCATAGCTACTCAGAATTATTACATCTTGGAATGAGGCATAATTTGGGGCACCACAGTACATAAAATGCAAATTGGCTGACCGTATTACTCTCATACGAGTTCAATCAATTTGCAAAGGTGCATAAAAAAGCATCATCTCAGTGGTATCTGTTGCCCCACTGTCGGCACCCAAACTCCTTTCACATGTATGCAAATCTGTTTGCTTGCTCATGTATGTATACAAAGATACAGGAGAACTAGGTTCTCTTGAATAAACCAGACAGTAGACCGTCAGAGGCTCCCATTGCTAAATCAGCCACTAAGAACTGCCAAAGAGATAAATATAGATCTGTTCTTCAAAAAGCAGATAACTGAGCCTTTGGGAGAGTAGTCCATTTCCATCCAGAATTTGACATATCATGCACTCCCCTCAATAATTAGGTGTCTTGGCAGAGCTGACACCAAATATGAGAAGATACTAATTTTATCTTACCTGGTAGTTAGTTCTAGTCTTCTGTCCTATGGGGTGTGAACAATCATACAAGATGGAGCTGCAGTTCTCGTGTCATACAGTACTCCATGTCTGGAAAGGAGGTATCCCTTAACACCTATCCTGAACTTCTGCCATCTGTAAGGTGACATCTGAAGGATAAAAATAGCCTTTGGTTTATGCAGAAGGTGCAAATGAATGATTATTATGATATAATAATATTATATAGAGGCTCCATCAATCACAACAGGTATTGTAACCTGGTAACATGGTATAATGTAACTCTGTAATGACCAATCATCCTCTGCTTCGCAGTCTCTGCTTGTGTTCTGGATCAAGGCTCTTCGGTATTTTGCTTCTGCTTTTGGGGGGAAATTCAGGTTGGTTCCACTTGGGTTGACACTTGTCCAATATTTATTTTTTTAGGGATATGTTTAATTTGTATTTAAGAAAAAGAGAAGTGTAAGAAAATTTGCTTTTATTGGACATTACATGGACTTTATCCATTCAAAATTGTTATTCGTTATACCACACTCGACTTACTTAGTCTCCTTTGCAGATGAACCTGAATATGCCTGGATAGCCTCGACAGGATGCGGACTAATGAGGCAGACAACATGCTTTCCAGAACATTGCTAACCCATGCTCCATGATCATCGCTTGAGCATTGCAAAGATTTGCAAGAAAGAACCGCACATTTGGATACCGAATATGCAAGCTGTACATGCAATGGCCAACTGCTGTCCTCCCAGCAATAAATTGGAGCTGTCACAGATGCAATTACTGTGTAAAAGTTAGAATGGAAGTGATGGAAGAAGTAGCTAAGGGGTTGTTCTTCAGCCTTAAGAGACTTGGGAGCAGAAAGAATAGAATTGCTATTAAGTTTTCTCTCTGATATTTCATGACTTGTACAAGCAGAAGCAAAGGATTTCTTTTCTTATGTATAACAACAAGCAAATAATGGTAAAAGTATTCAGACCAGTTTTTGTTTATTCATAGGAAAACAAATCACTTGCCATTTTAAGTTTAGGAAAATGTGTTACAAATAAAATGTTCACACTAAACTACCCATTTCATGAAAACTGGCTTTAAACATATTTTTTTCTTTCTTAAATAACAGTGACTCTTGATTATAAAAAGTAACTCCTTGATATTTTTTAAAGATAATAATGGCCCCATCTGATTTAAGGTTAGATAGAGGCTGCCTTTTGATTCTGATCTAATTGGGAATAAAGTAAACCTTCACAGTGGCTTTACTAGGCTAGGAAACTAAACCACTCAATATGACAATAGGTAAAATTTCTGATGTTGTTTTTTTTTTTTTCTTTCTCATATTTATCAACTCTCTGATACCTAATGTGTAATATTTAAATGTTGTCATGGTTGAGATACCAGGTATCACATAAACTTGCCACATCACGTTTACGGTCTCCATATAATGATTATAAAGATTTCTTCATAAAGTATTTTGTTAAAGATGTTTTATCTGTTTTGCAGACAATGGCAAACTTTGATCTGAAAAGTTGATTTTCCCTGCATATTCTCTAGAACCATCTGTTAAATCATCCTCCCATTACTTGTTTTATGCTGCAGCGATATGGACAAATCTTATCTGAAATACTGAAATTGGAAAGGTTTACTGTAATTTTTTTTCTTTATGCATACACTGAAACACACATTTTTGTCTCTGCTGGATTCAGCCTTTTCAATACAAGAAATGGCTCAGAATTTTGATTTACAGTCTATTAATAATAATATCCAGTGGGCTTTCTTAGCAACCTCTTTATACTTCTGCCATCAGCAATGTTACCTGAGATACTATAAGCAAGTCAAATTCAATTCATTTCTGATCTCTGTGGGTACGATCTCTGGCCAAGGTAATTTTCTTTCTGGCAGAGGGAAGTGTCTATAGCTATTACAAGGTTGGTTAACCTATATAATGTGTGGTAAAAATGAGAAACTTTCTCTGTATCCAGCTGGTTATTAATAAAGAACAAATCCTCTTACGCTGTCAGCAACACTTTGCTAGGATCAAAGTCAAATTGGTGACTGACCATCTGTCTCTGCACATACGTATTTCATACAGTTCATGCCTTACTGATCCATCAGATCTCACCTTAAATCAGAATAATTAACCACGTCAAGCCAATTTGACCTAGCCAAAACCACCAAGACTTCTAATGTTGACCTCAATGTAGCTGTGTTGGTCCTGGTTTCAAATAGTAGTTTCTGTTACCTTGAATCACTCTGTTCATTTTTATTTTGAGTATGTAAAAATATATATTTATTCAGGTTTGTAAGATGCTGTCACAACTTTACCATATGAAATTTACGTTTTACATTATGCAGTGAGACTTATTTTCAATCTGTGGACTAACAGTGCATTATATACCCTTAGAGCAGTTTTCCATGTCTGGCTTCACTTCAGTACAGAGAAGATTTTATTCAGATGGAGGTTTTCAACCATTGTTTTGAAGTATGGAATAAAAAATGGACCTTTCTTAGAGAGATAAGTAGGTGCTTTATTTGCTTACAACTTTTGTCCAATAGCATGTAACGCATGACAGAAGAAGTATTGTCAGGCTCTCAGGCATGCTTACACAACACAACAGTAAAGTTTGCTCTCTTTGGCTCACAACCACAGTCTCAACTGGTTTACACTGCATGACCTCTGCAAAATTCAGTGAGCTTAAGTCAGGAAATCAGTTTGTTATCACGCCTAGTCAAGGAAATATTTTTTTTTATGAAAGTAAAAGTAAAGAGAATTATGGATAAGAGCAGGAGAGGATTTTATGTTTAATGTGTTGAATGACAGAAAGCTATAAGTAAATAGACTCAGAATTAGTGAGACTGATTTTTGTATACTGTGTCAATTGAAGCTGGAACTCCTATGCTTGGATACCAGTTTTCTCAATCAACTTGTCACTTTTTATACAATACGGATAAGGTAATGTTTACTTATAGCCTAAAAAACTCCATCTAAATTAAGCAGAATTATAAAGCAATAAATATAAATGATATTCCCCCCTTTTTCCTGAAGGTAACTTAAAATGGTATTAAAGCATATGATAGAGAATGCATAAAAGAGGAAAGATGGAATCTGTTCTCCATGCCCACAGTAGACAAGACCAGTTATAATGGGCTTAAATTCTGTGAGGAGTATTCAGATTAAATATTGAAAAGCGCTTTCTTACGGTAAAGATACTGAAGCAGTAGAATAGATTGTTTGAATTCACCACCACGGGTGATCTTTGACAAAAGACTAGACAGATTTCCAGCCTGCCAGAATCAACTGGGTAAGAATGCACACAAACCACCAATTCTCTGAAAATGTCAATATTTAGAACTGCACCCAGATCCAAATGTCAAATATCTAGATGGTGGGGGGGGGGGGGGGGGGGTATGTGTCTGTATAATGAGTTTTTTCCTCCATTTTAGAGAAAAGGAACAAAATTGATTTCTAACCTTCTTCTAGAATTAGACTTCCCTTAAAAATCCAGCTCTGAGTATATAAAAATCTATATCTCATTAAGCAATTAAAGTCTAAAGAAAACTCAGTGGCAGGCTAAAAAAAAAAAAAGAAAAGGCTTTTGGTGCAGGTCTTGATCCACCTGCCCTATAGGCATATTAAAAAACTCATTGTACCTTTAAAGTTCTTGATAAGAGAAAAAAAGAGCAGACAAACTCAGAGAATGGGAAATATGACTCCATTTGGAAGAGCTGCTTTCTATAAGAAAAAAAGGGTGCTGCTGTTGACCGTGCTTTTTTGATCTGTAACTAGTTGAGAATTTTGGTCTCAAGGCTGGCAGGATGGTACCTCTAAGCAGCACTAAATTCCTTCAGAAGTTATAAGGAAAAAAGTCAGCATAGACAGAGATATTTTTTTGCTTCGTGAAGAATTAAAAAAAAAAAGATCCATTCAACATAGACTTTTTCATGTTTCTTTTATCTCAAAGGCGGATCAAAGGTAAGTTGAATTCATTTTATGATAACTCAGACAAGACACTAACACTTACATTCACAGTAATCACAAACTGTTTGACCTTGGGCCACTTTCCATACATCAGGCGAGAGGGTTCAGAAAGACATTACTTGAAGGGGCTGGCAGTAATAAAGACCATTCACAGCGCAGTCTAGCACGAGGCACCCTCGCTGTCAACAGAACAGTATGACAGCGTTCAGATCAAACAAGTAATCCAGTTAATGAGGCATATCTCAGGAACTTGCTGAGAACGTAAGCGTGTGAGTGATATGGGTACTTTGTCATGGATTAATAGAATATTAATCAAGGCAATGTACAATTTCATATACTGGTGACAGAAGGATTAGGCAGCATGGGAGCGTTAAAGCTTCAAGTACCTTTGGGAATGCAGGGTCTAGTTTCTTCGCTTTTGTTTGAAGTAAAATGAATAAATCAAACATCCTGCCGTCAATGCCTATAATTTCGATTGGTTTCCTCAGGTATCTTTTGGAAACTTGGTTAAAGAGCATCACAAATCTTCTGTGAAAAGTTTCCAAAGGAACACCGACACAATCTAATTTTAAGCAAATTAAACCTGTGCAATAAAAGTCAGTTTCCTTCTGTCTTCTTATTTTAGCCTCTTCAGGGATGGGCCATGGAACACTTTTCTGTGTTTTCTAAACAGTGGTGTAGAGTTGCTGAGCCTTGATAAACAATTAACGAGCTCACAGCCTGTTGTTTCTGTGGTGGTTGAAGCGTCTCAAGAAAATAATGACAACTGGTTTTAAAAATTGAAAAAACAACTTTGATAATAAAGTACTTTTTGACTTTTAAAAAATATACTAAGGTTATTTTAGTTCATGGGAGCTATCTAGGTAATTTTAAAACATCATATAAAAAGTTATTGCCACGGTAATAATTGTGTTTTTCAGGAATTCATTCCCTTCAATAGTACATTAGAAATCTATAATGAGACAACACATGCAGCCTGATAGACTGATTTTTTTGGCTGATAAACATAGAGAAGTGGAAATTCCAGGAGCAGTGGGACTTCCAGCAGTGAGGACGAATGCATTCATTGAAAACACTATAATTTTTAATGCAATTAATGTACTTTCAAGAGAAGCGATTAGTATTTCTAGGGCCCAGATTGTGTTTGGTGAGATGGGACATAGGATTCTTTTTACACACTGGAGCTCCCCACGCAAGCACTTGGCATACATACTAAAGTTAGGACAGGCAAGCAGCATGGTATTTGCAGGCAGCATCAAGGAAATGACAAAGATATGGATATAGTGTCATCTGTTACTTCCATAAACAGATAAGGGCTATCAGAGGTGCCCAACAAAAAAAAAAAGAAAGTGGACTTCCTTATTCTTTGAAAGTATACTGCCTGCCTGGTGAATTCCTACTCCTCCTTAAATATGTGCCTGAGGAAGAGGATATTCTTGATGTTACTAAAATTTTTTGCTTTTCTGTTTTTTTCAGGACAGGAGAAACACGAGGCTAAGACATGTCATAAAAGTTTCCCTAACAAACACCTCTCTTGGATTTATTGTTTGTTTATTTGTTGTATTTTTAAAAATGGAACCTCTGATTTTCCTGTCATAGAATCAGAGAGTCATAGAATGGTTCAGGTTAGAAGAGACTGTAAATATCATCTGGTTCCAACCCCCCTGCCATGGGCAGGGACAGCTCCCACTAGACCAGGTTGTTCAAAACCCCATCCAGCCTGGCCTTGAACACTTCCAGGGATGGGGCATCCACAGCTTCTCTGGGCAACCTGTTCCAGTGTCTCACCACCCCCACAGTAAAGAATTTCTTCCTATATCTACTCTAACTCTGCCCTCTTTCAGGTGAAAACCATTAGCCCTCATCCTGTCCTATCACTACACACCCTGATAAAGAGTCCCTCCCCACCTTTCCTGTAGGTCCCTTTTAAGTACTGGAAGGCTGCTGTAAGGTTTCTCTGGAGCCTTTGCCTCTCCAGGCTGAGAAGAGAAATGGTAATGAACAAGGACAGTAAATCTAACATGAACTTTCAGGTCAGTGATATGCTTTGTGACATCATCTGTATATTCATATTCTTTCTTTTTCTCCATGACTCCATTTTGTTATGCTTCTGCAGATCTTTTCCCATTTACTCTCCCTCTTGATTCAGCTCCCTGAAGCAAGCTTCAGCTTTTGCTATAGATACCTACTGGGAGATTTTCCTATGCTAAATGTTGGAGCTGCAACTGGTGTATATACCCAGGGTATACAGGCAAAAATGTTAGGCTCATACATATCAAGCCAAGGTTCAACATCTGTGAAGATTAGTCAAAGATTCTTAAGGAACTTGTATAGTTCTCTGAAAACTGAGACTTAGTATCATAAACTGTCCTCCAGCCTTCTTTGCTTACATTTTGAACCATTTTACCTGCACCTGTTTCTTCCTGACTGTGTTTTGTGGCTGGATAATGAAGAAATTTCTTTTAAACTATTTTTGTAAGGGATAAACTGGTAAGTGTGAAGTTTGCAGGATATCAGGATTACTTGTAATGGCAAATATGCAATCAAATGGAATTGTTCTGAACTACTTAAGAGATGACATAAGAAAATTTAGTGTGAACCTGTTGTACAACATATAGTTTGGTCAAAATGGAACTAGTCTGGTAAATATGGTGGAGATTTCTTAGGGATAGAAAATCCAAGAAAAATATTCCAAAACATCTGTTTCAGCCATTCAAGAGCTTTTTTCCACTTCGAAGTTGTTTGTTTTAAAGTTGTATAACATTAAATAAAACTGAAACAAAACACAAAAAAATATACTTTTTGAAGAAAAAGACTTTTTAAGATGTTCCATTTTTAGCAAACTTCAGTTACTTTTTCTGCTTTGTAAGAACCTTTATTTTGGGGTTCTATATCTTCTGTGAAATAGACAGTCTATCCAAACTGCTTAGTATTTTAATATTACTCACAATCATTTTCAAAGAGACTCAGAGCATTTTTATGGGATTTTTGAGAAAAGCTCAGTAACTGATATTTGACACTGATCAGGCCTCCTGGCAGCTGGCTAGATCCAGGTTACTGGAATTCACTTACCAGATTGACAGCTGGTTAGATACCAGCAATGTCTTCCAGGTTGATTCAATTTAATCTCATCAGTAGTGTTACCTGCTACTAAAAATAGCTTTTGCCACTATCATTAGCTATACTAGTTATAATAGTTTTAAGACTGCTTTATACTTACTCTTATTCACAGTGATGGATTCTTTTTCATTTTATTTATTTGAATACAATAGATCTAGATGAAGAAGTAAATTATGATTTGTATAGCTTGTGAAGAAAAAGTTACGCTGCCTTGTGACTGAACCAAGTAGACCTTTGTAACAGATTCATGATAAAACTGAGAAATCAAGCAGCAGCACGGAAGTAAAAGCTGATGTATGGTCATCTATTAAGGTTACTACTAAAAATGCTACAAATGTGTGAGATAAATTCCTAGAAAACTCTAAGCTATAATATGAATACATTTGAAGGATAAGCTGACTTAAAAATTCTAATAAAGTACCTGGCCTGATGGGTAGATTTAAGAATTACCGCTGAAATGGAAAGAAATTGAAAAAGCAAACAAATTTAGAAGAAAATGGCCTGGAATTGTCTGTGGGTTTTTATCATTTTATTTATTATTCTACTGCATTTTGGTTTGCATCCTATTTTCCATTCTTTCAGTTTTCCTGATGTAAATTGCCTGCAAAGAATTGGCAAGTAATTCTGATAAATCCAAGCATCCTCCTGAGACTTTACCTACCTTATTTGCTCTTTGTTTGCGATCTGGAGCTTCTCCCCCTTGTTTTAGGCGGAGAGTGCTCCCTTGTCTGCCCTGTTTTTCTATAATTGTTAACTGGTGTCAGTGTTGCTCAGATGCCTCTCCAGGATTCATGTTCAGTCTAATCCAGTGACTGACAAAGTCTCATACTAGATCCTGCAGCTGCATATACTTATGTCACCCTAAATTCTGGGAGCTTAAAGGAAAATAGGGTAGCTCTGCTAGTCATACAGAGGGGGCTTGTTTGGTTTTAAGTGCAGAATGAATAAGGTGGCAGCACTGAAGAACGTGAGGAAAACAAATGCCAATCAGATGACACAGTGGATGGCTCACAGGGTTATAAGGGAGGGCCACTACAGAAATTATTTAAGTTAAATTTGAATGTTCCCAATAATTATCCTGGCTTCATTCTCCCAGATCGTAAAGTCAGTTTCAGGTATAACATGCAAATACAGTGGTCATTAAAAGGGACGGATACAGAATAGCTTATGGAGAACTGAGGAAGGATCCAAAATATGCCATTATTTTTAGCACAGAGTGTAAATGAAAACTTATCAGAAATTGTTCTCGGAGAAGATCTTAGGAGGAAACATGTCAGTCTGGCTCCCTACTAATCACATCTGTGACCGCAGAGAAACCAAGCTAATCATACAGATTACCCTGAATAATGCTTTGGTTTTTTTTATTCTGTGACTACATATATGGCAGCCTAATAAGGTTCAACATCAGCTGTCAGAAAACTCCTAGGGAAATGCTGCTTATGTGCCAAGAAGAAGGTATTGTATATGTTTTTGCTGATCATTGCTGCCATTGCAAAATGTGCAAGCTGGTGGCTCCTCAGCACCTGCGACAACTTCTGCCAGTTGAAAAGTACGGTGCGTCCTTGAAAGACTAAAAATCCTCTAAAAAGAGGTAGGTGGCATTCTTTATAGAAAAGATCTGACTGTGTTTTTTGAAGGCCTTGCCATGAAGGTGTCTTCTCAGCCAATAAAAATCCTACAGATTCTTTTGGTAGATTTTAAATCTGTCTTCCTTTGGATTCAGGGAGAAGAAAGGTATTGGGTATATTACTCCTGTCAGACAGAGTTAAGCTCTTTGGAAAGAGGAATTGAGATAAGACTACCTTTACAGATAACCTATTTCCTATAATTTAATAAAATCCCATATACAGTTTTGAAGAAATATGACTCTCTGGCTCTACCTACTTCACATTCTGGGGCACAGATTTGGTCCACTTGGTGACAGCAGTGAATATATCACCACACACACTTACTGGTAATGAAGGATACTTTTTAGAGTGTAGGTGTTTATAATAACAGAAGAAACACTTTTCTGCCCATTCTGCTACCTACTGATCTCTTTCTGTTCTTACTGTTCAGCTTTTAAGTCAGTATGGTGGTTTCCCTGGTCTGTGCATGTGGTTTTGACTCTAGTGTAGCTCTAAGAGACTATGTAACTTCTTTTTGCTAGCGATTGATGAGCAAAACCAAATGAGATTTTGTTCTTTGTAACCTGTATGAATCTTAGACGGTAAACAGTGTTTCTGCACCTTCCTGTCAGTCTGTTTTCACTTCTTTGGTGGTGGTTGGTTGATGTGTTGTCCTGGTTTGAGGTAAAACAGAACCAATTTTCTGTTTTGTAATTTTACTTTTTAGCTGGGCCTCTTCTAACTGACTAAAGTCTGAAATTAACAGCATATTGTTCAGAAACTGTTCACTCTCAGAGTGATAAGACCTGACTATACCAAGGAATGGTATGCACAGAGGCTCTTGCTTATACTTATTGCTGTAACAACCAAGGTCAGCTAACTTCGCTATTTGCCCCATTAGAGGGTCGAAAGCGGAGAAGCGTAGAGGGGTCCCACCTGCAGGGAGGAGTGGATGGGACAGGTGACCCAAAACTGACCAACAGGGTATTCCATCCCATCTGCATCACGCTCAGTATAAAAGCTAAGGGATCAAAGGGGCAAGTTGCTCTAGCTCTCACTCTTTCTTCAATGGCCGACNCCATTCCTCTCTGAGGAGGGGGGGGGCGGGGAGGGCCATCTGTTGTTCTGATTGGTCAATCTGGCCAAAACCATGACATGTGTTTAAAGCATTGCTTCCCCAGCGGAGGAAAAGAGAACACAATCATACTGCCCAAGTGCAGAGGGAAACACGGTAGTCACGCTGCCCAGTTGGATGCTAATGGCATCAGCTTTTAGGGTTGCAGATGGGCAGTCTAGGAAGGGAGAAAATTACAGGGGGAAGAGAACAAAAAGCAAAAGGCGCAGGCTGAATTATTTGTCAATAGAGATGTCTGCTTATTTGGCTATAGACATTATAACTTTGAGCCCCCCAGATGGTTCTGATGAACTACAGAGACAGTGGGAAATCAGGCCTGACACTAAATGTAGCAGGAGACAGGACCATGCTGTCTAGTACTCTCATTGTCCTCATTTCCTCTTCAGTATTTATTTCTTAACAGAAAAGATAAATACTATTTTCATGGTAACATTATATTATGGTAACTGTATATTGCATATTATTACTTCATGGTAATATTGTATTGTGTTATTATATGACACAGTAACATCCTGAGCAGGAAAAACAAAGTGCCCAAAATTCAAACAATTACCGTAGCAACCTTGCATCTTCTAAATTGATTCTGACTGATATTCACCTTATACCTACAAGAAGTGAAATATTTTGGATCTCAAAATATTAGAGTTGCCATATGATGCTTGTGGCAGGGGCATGAATGGAAGCACTTCTAGCAGGAAGGGAGCTGGTCATTCTTGTACTTGACCCCCAGTTTTAAAAGTTCAGCACTTAAATAAAGCTGAACCTCTCTGAACACAGCACTGGCATAAAAGAAGCTCAGAGGACATTGGAAGAGACTCTTTGGCAGTGTATTGTAGATAAATTCATTTGTCATAGTATGGATGGGGTGTTTGTATGTTATAGTTGCAACTGTCCTCCTTCTTCAAGGAAATGGCTTTGAAGAAGGCATTTAATGATGTTTTGCAATCATCCATTGTGGCTGTTGAAAGAAAGTTATAGTGTTTAAGCGTCATAATTCATGAAAACATAGAAGACTATTGTATTGCTAGAAATCACTGTTTGTCTCTATCCATTGGCCACAGGGGGAAAAAAAAAAAGAAAGACAATATTAAGTCCTTATACACAGCTCAGGAATCTAATTTCTAAATGATTCTTTGCATGTTTTTTTTGTACATGTTGTAAGGACAATATTGACCAGTACTTTTCTTATGCATTAGTTTTGTCTCTTCTCTCATAGCTTTCTCAGCAAGCTTTAAAAGAAGCAGCAGCTCTTGTGAGATGTAGCATTAGCTGAGTTTTTTTTGCTGTAGTCTGCTCTCACACAGACATGTTGTTGAGTCCAGTGACAGCCGAGGGTGTGATGCACGGGCTGGGCTCTGGGCTGTTCTGAAGAACCGGCTATTTTTCCAATCCCTGTCTTGCACCATAATCCGCTGTTTGGTGAAATACCATGCATGAGGAGGAGCATATATAATTCTCTTCACAAATTATTTGGCTCAGATTCTGTTGAAATGAATGGAAATATTTCAAAGGTAATTAGATCAATGGTTTATTTTCAAGAATTTTCCTACAGCTTTGCTAATGCTATCAGATCTGATAGCACGTCCTCTTTCTATAATAGATAACAGAGAAATGTAATTCTTCTGTTTGCACTGGAACTAAGTGGGTCTTATCTACTTTACTAAACAGGGATCTTTGTGACCTTTGAGTGAACTATAATGAAAATTATTTGCATGACTTGGATTTTCTAATATTTTTCAATGAGGGAAAATTGGATTGATTTTGACCTAGTATCAAAATACAGGCTGTTGCCATGTTCACCAGTCATCTATTTTATTATTCCTTTAAATAAATGATGGATTAATTTTGTCTGTGATAATATATACCATCATTTTAAGAATATTTCCTGTAATTTTTAATATCTCCATTCAATAATATATCAAGGCTGGGGTTTTGAGGGCTGATCTTTGGTCTAGAAAGTAAAAAAAATTCCAGTTTTCTCCTGAAGGCAAAATTTTTTTTTTCTTTTTCCTTCTTCCCCTCCCTGTAATCTGTAGTGGTGGTCTGCCACTTCCCTTATGTATTGAGACAGTAACCACTCAGATTCATAGAAAAACCCCACCTAATTTAGAACCTAGCCCATTTTCCTATCACTTTAAAGAAATTGCCAGGCTCATAATGGTGCAACAAAGAGGTTGGAGGCAGCTGGGCAGCAGGGCACAGTGCGGAGCTAGCAGAAGTGGAAGCACACCATGTCAAGCCACTTGAGTAGGAGACATGACAGGAAGGAAGGCTGGAAACCCCACCAAACATTGCCAACCATCCTGCGGACCAGTGGCTTTCAGCCTTTGATCCGCAGACTGTGGGGAGTTACCACAACTTTTAAATGACTTGTGAAGTTGACTGAGAGGAATAATTTTGCTGCTACACAGCAGCCTGTGTAAGATGAACTTTCTAAACCTGTCCCTCATAGATTAAAAAAGTTCTTTGGAACCCACGAATCAGAAAGTTGAAAATGGATCTATACATAATAGATTATACATAATAACTTATAGGTTGAAGACTACGGCAGGTATCTGAAGTGAGGAGCTCTTATCCCTACTTTCATACAGTACAAATTTGAGTTCAGGTGATATCACAGCTGCAGTAAGAATTATTATTTATGGAGGATTTTGGTGGATAATCTTTCGGAATCTGTTACTTGATTTTGATTGTTCAGTCATGCATATAGTGTAGTGCAGACCCCAAATTGAAGTTTGAGCTCTTAAAACTCTTTAAACTTGAACTGCAGCATACAGTGTATCATTTAGAAGATGTGACAATATATTCAATAATAGGCAGCAGGTGGTGTTAAAAATGTGGTCTTTGCTTTTGGGGGCTGAAAATAAAACCGACATATAAAGTTGACAGGTGGTGATTATGTCTGGGAAACCACAGAGATCTAGGGATTTCACTAATCTTGGCAAACAGTTCATAGCAGGCAATTTATATAAAAATTCTACCTCTCTTTGTTTGTTAATATTCCAGTTCCCTAAGTTCATTCTTGAACAAAAATGCTCAAGTGTTCACTAAATCCACCAAATAATTAAACAACTAAGGTCTTATTCAAAGCCTTCTGTAGTCCATAAAAATAGTTCTGTTACTTTAATATGTCCTGAATACACTGTAATTGCCAGCATAACTCTCTATCTTTGTGTAGTCCTATTTTAAGTCAGTGAGTCTCTTGGTACACGTACATCTTTTCATACTCAGGAGGAAGGAATTCAGAAACAGACTTCACTAAATAATTCTACAAATTATTCTTTGTCTCTGAGAGAACTGAGCGTTTTCTTCCCCTTGTGATGTTCAGCAGTCACAATTTTAACTAGACCTAAAAGTCGTTTGGTAGATGGTTATTCCCTGACTGAAGGGGCATAATAGCCCAAATGTTCATATTAGCAAATTCAAAATTAACATCTGTGGCTGCTCTCTATAATACACTTAATGTTTGCTGTGTCTGCAAGTAATCCTTCCAGTAAACTCGATCCTTATATAGAGCAAAAGGAAAACAACCAAAAACCCAGCATAAACACTACCTAAACCAAACACAGTAGGAATTTCTGTCAAAACATGTCAACAGAATTTGCTCACCTTTAAAAAGCATTTTTTTTTCTGGCAGCTCCATTATTGGTCATCATCATGATTGAAAATGTGTAGAAAAAATATAAAGCTTATGGAAGTAATATAAGAAACACTAATTTTTCATCTGGTTTTAGACTTCAAATATTATTCCACTAGCTTTTGTGTCCTGTTAGCTTCAAGAATACAGGTATATAGAAGTGGCTTGTAAAAAGTTAAGCTCATCAAACTATTGCTAGAGAAGTGAGAAACCATTTTGATGGTCTCATCTATTTGTCCAGAGATTATTTTAGGATAAGAATCTGTGGTCAGACCTTCAGAAGAGCCTAATGATGTTAGAAGAGGTTCTGCAGAGCTACATGGAACCGGATTGATTTTCATCTCGTTCAGAAAATTTCCTGCTAGGTGATTTTGAAACTCTCCCTAGGTATCTGTCTGTATACCGGTACCTGAAACTCTGCTCATCTGCTCCCATCCCTGAAGCTATTGAATATCGGTATGCAGAGGATAAGAGCTGCAGGAGCAGACCCCAGTGAGATTTGCTACAGTTGTACTTCAGAGAAAAGCTGTTTTAAGTCATCTGTGATCTGTGGGTCATACTGCAATTGTGGCTGATGGTGAAACAGAGCTTATGGCTTTGTCAGCCAGACCGGATTTACCGAACCCAGCACCACGTTTTAATGGACTGTGTCTGATTTCATCTGGCAGGTTGTTATCAGTGACTTCAACTCTGTCCAACTGTGTTAAAACCCCCGCTGCCCTTCAGGGGCTGTTTTTACAGGGTTAAAAGCAAAATAATACATTTAATGCATCTCATTTCAGCACTTACTGTTAAGATTTTTCTAATTCTTATGTTTAAATGAATAAATAAAGACGAAATTATAGGATTTGGGTTGTTCTGCCAGGCAGTGTTTCTGTAGATTAGCGTGATTTTGCAGACTCATTTTCTATAATGGAATGTTTGTCCTCCTACCATTATCTGTAAAACAAATCTTTCAGAAACTTGCTACAAATCTACAACACAAGGCTGTACTCATATGCAGTGCTAAATTGCTGTAAAATCAGGTAATATGTGCTAACTACATCTCTTCAACTTGTATAAAATCTAAACTTATGGCATATACTTATCTAAGACACACAGTTTCTCAAATACAGTATTTACTTCTTTAAGGCAGGGAAAATAGTTCTTTTGGGCAGATGTTTCATACGTTGATTCTAAAAATTGCTATTGAACTAAGTGGTAAACACTGTGGACTCTGTATGCAGTGTTGTGTAGGTTAATTTTACTGGAAAATATATAGGAAACTAATTTCTCTCTTTAGGACTCACTGTACTAAATCTGAGTTTTTACTGTACAAGATTGAGCCACTGACGTGTAAATTCAAAGGATATTACCCTGGCTTTGAGAAATCTCAGCCTGGCCTAATCAGTAGGATTCTCATTAGCGGCTTCATTCATGTCTGTGTAGGTACTAATTGTGCAGTCTTTGTTTTGTACGTGGTGTATTTTCTATCAGTCAGAATGTCTGAACCTAGGAGTGCAAAATTAATTTTCTCATTTCAGACAACAATATTAATATTTCAATCAAATGCCTATTTTTGATTTGCAGTTTCTAACTACGCTGTCTTGAAAGGAGTGATGTGTGTGTTCACACAGGATTCCAGGATGAGGCTCTCTAGGCACATGGATCTCTCTGCATCATTTCATTTTTGACAGTCTTTAATGTGATGGTTGTACAGGTTGTTGTGAAGAGCCTGGTGTGTGCCCTATGCGTAGGCTTAGCTCTTTCACACAGAAACGTAAGATATTTTTCCCACAAAGAGTGATCTCTGGGGTGCGGCAGTAGCTGGATGCCTGACTGTGGGTCCTCTATTGAACATGATGTTTAGGAAGTGACCATTTCGCACTGTGACAACAGTGCTTTAAGAGCTCTTACATCAAACATTACGAAATTGAGGCTTTAGCCCTTTTGGCTTTAATCGTCAATACTGCTATGCCAAATTTGTCCATAGCAGAATGAGTTACCGAATCAGTGAGGTTTATCAATCTCTGTGTTTTTCCATGGTAGTAGTCCTATTACTTACTATAATACCATAACTCTTCCCTGGAAGGCATAAATATTTTCAGTTTACATTATCCATGCAGCCTATTGATTTAGGTCTTTGTCTGGGCTTCTTAATGGAAAACCCAGAGAAACAGTGATTCCTCTTTATTTCTTCTTTACTGTTCATTATCTTGTAAGATCGAATGGTGATACATGAAATACTATTTTCTAAGGTGATTCTTGTAAGGCATGGCAATACATTTTTCACAAATGGCTTGAGAGCAGCAATGAAGGGACAAAGTTAAGGATATCTAAACAGGCAATAGTTGGTATTTGTTTTTGGCAAAAGAGGAGAGCAGCACATAAATTGATTGATTAAACTGAAAGAAAAGACAGAAAGATTTAAAAACAATAAAGGTAAAACTAAATACTCTTGTAGGTAAGTCGCAATAAAGACAAATTGGAAGGACAGGACAGTCATCTGTACAGAGTGACCAGAGGTGAGTTTTAAAAGCCGTATCTCTGTTTTGATTTAAGTTGCAACCTCCTTTACTGTTCTTAGTCCACTGTTTCTTTGTGTACATAGTGTTCTCCAGAGGGCTGCAACCTGATCTTTTTTTCTACCTTGTCTGTAAATTCTCTTAATAAAAACATTACACCCTAAAGGGACCAATATATGGAGAGTATTTAAAGTTGGTCATGAGCAAAAGGAAACTGAATGTTTTAGGTCTGAATATTTTTAATTGGGTAGGGAAAGGACGAGAAACAACCTACCATTGTTGGGAGTCACAAATGACTCAGCATCAGAGGAGAAAGTCATTACAGAACAAAGCAGACTGTAAAGGACAAGGAAGGAGTTTTGAAATACATTTTGAGATATTTGTAGATAATGGAAATGCAGGATATTTTGGCAGGGATCTGACTCTACCTTCTGCTCAAGAAAGAAGCAAGAGCATACAAACTCTGGTTTTGGATACTCAATAGCTTATGTCCCCCCCACAAAAAAAATAAAGGTGGTTGTACTCTGAATTAGTAAAGTAAAGCATAAGTAAATATTTTTGCAGAGGACAGAATAAAAGAAAGAAAAGTACTTTTTGACAATGACTCAGGTATCACAGCAGGTAAACTTACAGGAGAGAGAGATGCGAATGCAGAAAGCAGGTGAAAAACCAAGAACACAGTTATCCTTTCAGACCTAAGAACATTACAACTGAAGCTCAGTGAAAAGAGACAAGTATACCTGAAAAGGTGCCTCATTCTTAATAACTGAATTTTCATAATTTTCCATAGTAGAAAAAAAAATAATCTTTTCAAGTTGTTTTCTATAGCCTTAAGTAGTCAGTTTTATTTTCCCTTTCACTTGTAATTTTAAAATTTGGTCTCTAAAATCAGTTCATCGCTATCTTCCATGATCTAAGAATCTCAGTACATTAGGAAACTTTTTTATAGTATCTCCTATCAAGCACATACTTTCTATTAATTCATGACTGTGCAAAAAATCGTTAAACTTTCAGGTAGAAATAGATAACAAATATAAATAAAATTCCAAATTCTAAATTACTTTAAGCCTTTGGTTTGAATCTAAACAGCACTTAAGAGGAACCCCTTTTTTCTCTTTTCTCAAGTATTTTGGAAATTTCAGAACATTTTTTCCTGCTATTTCAGAACACTAAGTTAAAATCTTACTCATAAAATGAAAAAAATCTAAATATAGTTCAGGTCAATTAAAACATTACTGTTTAGTAGCTTAAAATATTGTTTTTTTTAATTTTAACAATTCATAATCTCTGTAAACAAATTTTATAATGCATTTCATTTTGTAAATAAAACCAATGTCCCAATTTAAATACCCTTGAGCCTTTCTTGTATTTTCCCTAGTGAAAAGAGAAGAGAGGGAGATGGGAAGGGGAAGGAGAAAGGGAAGGGGAAGAGGAAAGGAAAGGATTGGATTCAAATTCTTTGTTTCTAATAGCTGTCAGGGAGAAAATACCATATTTATTGGATCACTAGTTTGTTCAATTGCAGTAATTTTTATGTTCCCTCATGTTAACTTTCCTAAGTGCTCTATAACAAATTATATCAGAAATGCCACTTATGTGTGTACATGTTCTGCTCACTGTGTGGCACTTATAACTCTCTCCCTTTGGTGGTTTGTATGAAATGACTTTCTCAGCTCTCTTTAGCATCAAAACACAAGTTGTTTGAAACACTGATGGGTAATAAAAGACCATTACAGGGCAGCAGGAAAGAAAGAATTGTCATTTAACACTGACTTTTTTTGTTCGGCCTGAATTGTCACAAAAATATCTGTGCTTTCGAATGTTCCATGTAAGAGAACAGGAGAAAAAAAAATAAAATAAAATTTTTAAACTACTTTACATGTTGTAAACACAAATATGCTTTCAAAATGTTAAATACATTCCTTCCTTTCCGTATACACAATATTTCTTAAGAATGTGCTCTTCCAACCCCCTTGCTGAAAAAACCCTGACAACTTTATGCAAATATGGCCTCATTTAATATAAAATGTCTGGCTTGTAGCCTAATACAGTGTGCAGAGAAATGGTAATCAAGTTGAATTATCATTTTTCAGACCTCAAGGTTAAAAAGAAATATTTCATCTGACCATATTTCATGTTTTAAATCTGCATTGAATATAAAATACATTACAGTGCTACTGCACATATCCATGGCTTTGCCATCCCCAAAGTTTAATTATTTTTATGGAACAGCAATACATTCTGTGCCCACTGTTTCTTACATTGCTCCTGGTGGATAGCCCACTTCCAACTTGCATGAAACATCTTGAATTGTGGTGTTTTTAAAGATTATTTTTATTTATGTGTTTTCTCCCTAAAATCCTGTGCACAGGTCTGGTTGAAAACTTTGAATCACAAATTTCCGTGAAAGAAATGCTTCTATTCAGCATGGCTTAAGTAAGGGCAAATCATGTCTGACAAATCTGGGGGCCCTCTATGATGGCGTCACATAAGTAAATGTCTCATAAGAATCTTGTCTGAACTAAGGGATGTGATCACAGAATAGTCAAAGCCCTTGATGACTTTTAGTTAAAATGCATAGTTAAAATTCACATACATATAATGGATTCTTAACTTTTAAACTTACTCCAGAACTTCTTTTCTTCAGGTACCTGGCAGTTTGGAGTAGGTGAAAGACAGACATCACCAGTTTTCTGCCCATCTATCTTGTATATGTAGATTTGGAAGAATACTATTTCCATGTATTAAATGGTAATCTGGATTGAGAACTATCAGAATCAGAATAGGAACTAAATGCTTTCGGTTTAGGCCCAGTAGATACCTTTTCAAAAAAATACCAGTGGGGTTTTTTTTGGCAGGGGAAGGAAGGGGGTTATGACTGAAAATATTGTTGGCCTCAGTTTGTTATTTTAAAGTAAATATTGAGAAGCTAAGAACTTTCAAAATTATTTACTTTATATACATATGTCAGTTTCAATTATTTTTTGAAACTCCAGTCTGAGAAAACAAAACAACATATGCCTACAGAAGGCTGTTTATTTCAACTTTCTTTGCAGGGAAAGTGTAAATGCTTCATGAGCCCTGACTTCCTAGTGAGCATTATTCCATTGTGACTGACAGCATAAATGGCAGCAATAGAAATAACTTTTAAAAAACATTTAAAACGAAAACAATGTCAGGGTACAGCTACAAACTAGTATCTGGGGACTGAATAGACAGGTTTTCCTTTGATCCATTAGAGTCTGAAGTTCATGTCCTTTTCTGTATGCATTTATCATTGTTGCAAATATAACAATTATGTGTTAAGTTTTTTGAGCTCTTAGTATAGACAGTGTATTTAGAAAACATTTCTGAGCATATGTGTATTTTTTTATACATTTCTTTCTGGAGGACATTTCAGTATAACATCTTTTGCTGCTAGACATGCCACATATGCTCTTGTAAGATAAGAGAAACAAGAATTAATTAACATCTAAATGATGCCTATATTTTAATGCTAATTATGCTTAATTAATGTATGAATATTTTATCATACATCACCCAGTAGTTTCAATAATCTGCCTTTTTATATTTTATTGATCTCTCTCTATATATATATAAAAATATTCCCCACCAGAGTTTTAAAAATATTATAATTTTACATTTAGATAATTTCCATGGTATTCTAGGAGGAACACTGCAGCTGTTCACAGAAATACTAACTACATTAACTGCATTTTTTTGATTGTTACTTTTTCTGGGTCTTTTAAGCATTCTCGTTTTATTTATTTATTAATTATGAGGCATACATTTTGCTGTGTTTTCAGGGCAAACAACCACTTCTGGACAGCTAGGTTGGATCATAGAAAACTGCCAGAATTAAAGGAGAAAAAATGAATGGCCATTAGGCAGGCCTCCGATGACAATATTGTCCTTTTATATGTGGTTAATACATGTTAATATTGGCTCAAAAACAACAGGCCAGAAGATAGGGCTCTTCCACCAGCCTTCAGCTTTCAGTTCCTTCCTTTATTCAGACTCCCCTGCCCTCAGGGTTCAGAGTTATACCTTGCTGCTGGCATTTATGTATCTTTTAAAGTGTTTGATCTATTGGTTTGGTCTGTGCTTCCCAAACACCTTTAAGAAAAAGCCCAAACCAAAACAGCCATCTTCTTTTTTTCCCATGTACCTGTTTTTAAATGGAAGTTCAGAATATGTTAACAGAATTACGTGGACTTAAATTCAATACATCCAAATGTAGTCTTTGGCTTTAAAGGAGATGTCTATGTAATAAATGTTTTAAATGTGGGATTGATTCTCCTCTCCTTTAGTGCTAGAATGACTCGCCACTTGTTGCATCACAAAAATAAGATAAATTTAACATCCTTTGAAAGAAAGGTCTAAATTATCTGAGGTACACACGTACATGTTGTAGCAAGAGACCCAAGACCTCTTTTTCTTGCTAAGGATAATATACAAATTTTCTTTGTCTTAAAAAAAACCCCATCCCTTCATGCACAAAGAAAATATATTGTCCTGTTGTAACCACATGGACAGAGGTGCTCAATTATAATTTTCTTCATCACCTTTCCATTTTCTGTTCTGCCTATCTTTTCTAAACACTCTATAGCATAGACCTCACTTTCAGCTCTGAAGTAGTCATATCCTCAAAGAAACTCATGAACCACTGTGTATTTATTATATTAACGGATTTGATGACACGCATAAGTTTGTTGCTGCTTTCTCTAGCATTTTTTTTATGCAAGTATTCTAACTCATAACTTCGACTAACATATGTATGTGGATATATACATATATACGACACAGAGTTCTTATAAACTCTTACCTTTTCTACATTAGCAATGACTTCTGAAATATTCTATAGTGATTTTATAACTGCAAATAGTCCCATTCATTCTGAGGAGACCTTTTCTATGAATATTTACTGCTCAAAGTAGAAACAACTTTATGGGAATATGGTAACTTATGTGATTTTAATGGTAAAGCATCAGAAAGAATTGGTTTCATTTTGATACTATCACAATATTAATTTCTTGGTATTAGATTAGATTAAATATAGGCTTACATGTTACATACTCCTGTAAAAGTGAGAGTGGTTTCTTCTGTATGAAAACATAGCAAGGACCTCTTCATTTTTACCCACGGAACTTTTCTCATCAGCAATTAAAATCTCATATTTATCGAAGAAGAGGTCCAAAGACCAAACCCGCCTGTGACACTTCCCTGCAGGACAATTTGATATCAGTTCCGTGACAATTTTTTCAGCCAGCTTTTTGATAGAGGGGAAAAAAACAACAATCTTATGTGTTCTTTGTATTGACAGATAACTTTCAGGTTCTTGCCTCCAGCAGAAATAATGCATCTCTGCCCTTTAAAATGATAACTACTATCCTGCAGTGAACTTGAGTCTGGTGCTATTTTCAATCTATTTACATTATCTGGATGGCATAATTTTCCATGTTCAAGCTGTGAAACCACTGTTATACTCTTGATTCACTGTATTCCATGGTTTATAATGCCTGCTGGTAGTAGTTTTCAGAGTTATGTTTAACAAGACTAAAAGAAGCACACAAGGGCAGACTGCACTAAATTTCATTTCCAAACAAAAATAATTCTATTTCTGGCTGAATAAATATTTTATTTCTGTTATTTCATTCTTCGAGGGAGGAAAAGCTAAAGTCCTTTCAGAAGTTAAACACCCTTAATGAAAAAATCATATTGCTGAGATCTTAATTTATCAGGCAAAAGCAATCCCTATGAATTACGATTTAAACATGTTTTAAAAAAATAGAACTGTGGTCTCATCTGGAGCTTAGTAGAGACTGCAGTCTTATGAGACACACCTTGGACATCCAGTAAAGAAACTAGGAAGTTCTTCAATATTACTGGTTTTGTTTTGTTTTTTTTCCCACGCTGCTTTATGATCACAGGCTGAGTAAATAATCACTCTGTCCTTTTAAACACTGATGCTTTGTAATGCAGAAGAAGAAAAAAAAACAGTTATTGCAACTCTAGGAATGAGACAAATATTACTAAAGTTAACACCGTACAGAATTTTAATAATTTTCATGCATTTGCCTATAGAATTTACAAATAGGCCATAAACTTTTCTATTTGCACAAAAAATATTTCATATGGATAAATTTCTGGGATATGTGTATTCTACTAAGATCTCACAAGCTGCAGTGTGTTATTAGGAACTACTGTATAACTAAGAGGTTTAAGTATGTGCTGTGTACAAATTAGGTGATGAAATAGGAAAACAAACAGCATTAAGGGAATGAAAAATTACATTCTGAGTTGGAGGAAGAATATGAAAAAGCATTTTAAGTGTTGATGGACATGAAGTCTGGTGAAAATAATATAAAACTACTATAAAGTTTGTGATATCAATGCAATCATAGGATTTATTACATTAATTTCTTCTCAGTCATTTATGTACAAAGACAGGTAACTTATGGCATCAGTAGTTTTGGGACGAACTAGGTGCTGACTTAGTGGGATTAACCACAGTTATACATTTTTTAAGAAAATGTTGGCTGCTATTCTTCCCATCATTCTTCTTTCTTGCACACATAATGCATATTAAAGATAATAATGTAAAAGATAGTTCATAGCACAAAGGGAAGCATGTATGTCATCAGCAAAGTTTTATAGTATATGACAACATAGCCATTGATTAGATTGGCTCAGCCATTGCTTTATAGAGAAAATACAATTTATTTTTTTTTACCCATCCAATTCAGAAAATATGTAATGAATGTGATGTTGGTGAACATAAAACATATTCTCATCTCAACATGCAGACTTTATTGGCTGCAAATTAGCATGCTATGGAGAAATAGCATGGAGACAGGAGAGAAAGGAGGGGCGGAGGTGTTGCCCTCTGTGTTAAGGAATGGATAGAGTCCATTATGTTAAGGAATGTTGAGACGTTAAGGAATGAAGAGATGTCCCTAAAGAATAGCCAAGAGCTTATGGGTAGGAATTAGAGATAGAGGCAAGAAGGGAAACCTTGTGGTTTGGTGTCTACTACAGGCCGCCTGATCAAGGGGAGCCTACTGATGAAGCCTTCTTCCTCCAGCTACAGGAGGCATCATGCTCAAAGGCTGTCATCCTGTTGTGGGATTTCAACCACCCTGACATCCGCTGGAAAAGTAACACGGCAAGATGTAGACAATCCAGGAGGTTCCTGGAGTGCCTCAATGATAACTTCCTGAGACAGGAAACAGACAGCTGTACCTGAGGGGATGTGATACTGGACATGATAGTCACCAATGCAAGTGAGCTCATCAGGGATGTCAAGACTGGAGGCAGCGTGGACTGCAGTGATCAGGCACTGGTGGAGTTCACAGTCCTAAGGGATGTGTGTCAGACAAGGAGCATAGTCAGGACCCTGAATTTTAGGAAAGTAAACCTCCAGCTCTTCAAGGAGTTAGTCAATACGACCCCCAGGGAAACGGTCCTCAGGGACAGGGGGGCAGAACAAAGCTGTCAGATCTTTAAGAACACTTTCCATAAAGCACAAGAGCTCTTGATCCCCAGGTGTAAGAAATCAAACAAGAAAGGGAAGAGACTAGCATGTCTGAGGTGGGACCTGCTGGTCAAGATAAAAGGCAAGAAGGAACTGCACAGGCAGTTCAAGCAGGATCAGGTATCCTGGGAAAAGTATAGGGACGCAGCCCGGTTATGTAGGGATGAGGTCAGGAAGGCCAGGGCGCTGGAGCTGAACTTGGCAAGGGATGCTAAGAATAACAAGAAGATATGTCAACCAGAAAAGGAGGGTTAAAGAAAGTGTACTCCTCCCTGATGAGCAAGAATGGCAAACTGGTAACAACAGACGAGGAGAAGGCTCGGTGTGGGTGCTGAGACACTGGAACAGGTTGCCCAGAGAGGTGGTGGAGGCCCCATTCCTGGAGACATTCAAGGCCAGGCTTGATGAGGCTCTGAGCAACCTGATCTAGTTGAAGATGTCCCTGCTTACTGCAGGGGGGTAGGACTAGATGACCTTTAAAGGTTCCTTCCAACCCAACACATTCTATGATTCCATGATTCTAAATGAGGTATACAGCTCACAATTGTGTAATATCTGTAATTCCAGACTGTAGATTTGTTGGGATTTGTGGTATGCCACTGCATTTCTGTCTTCATAGCTGGATCCAAACTAATGACAGACTGTCCCAGGATTTGCTTATCTTCCAACAGGAGTGGTATGGCTCCAAAGTATTAAAGACGGAAAAAACTGCCCGCATTTACTGATGATCTTTTCCCTTCTTTTTTTTTTCCCTTTTGTTACAGCAATATGTGTTTGCTTTTTGAAACAGCAACAGTGTTATAACTGCTTCATGCATTTGTAGTTAGAGTCTTAGAATCAGCTCGGAAGACTGAAGAAAATGGAAGACAGCAAAAAGCAGTTCACCTAGAATCTCCAGAGGCTTTGTTGAGAAAAAACCAAGATTCTGGCTTTCTTGGTGAAATTCCACAATATTCTTGGATAGGAATGGAAGGGAATTTGCTCCCCTGGGTAACATGGTGATCTTTTTAGAAACAAAACTCTGAAATGTAAAAAAAAAAAAAAAAAAAAAGTAGGGAAATTAAAGCTGTGAACATGTCTAATTGTCTTATGTTCAATAAATTTTTAATTTGGAAGAGTACGTAGGAAATTGTTTTATTTTGCAGATTAATTACTTCAGGGCACTCAGGCCATACAAGTTCTCTTTCTCTCTTTCTGGTTTATCATTCAAAAATGGAGGGGGAGGCAGAGGGAAATGTGGAAAGAGTAGGAAAAAGCACAAAGTACAGAATAAGGGTCCTGTAGCAGAAGTATTGGAAGGCAGGTGTTAACAAAGGCTTGGGCATGTGGCCTGGGATATTTTGTCATTTTGTCTGGGATATTTCAAAAGGTGATGTGGATCAGTCCTAACTATGGTTACGGGCATTGCAAGAAGAACAGACATGTTACCTATCCCTAGCCCTGGATTTGGCTGTGGTGATAAATAGTAAGAGGGCTGCCACTAAGGAACCATGGTGGGGTGATACTGCATTAGCCACAGGATTAGTTGATATCACTGGCAGGCATTTAAAAGCTTGCATTTGGGTTTGTGTTGCACACTTTTAACGTCTTCTGTGCAGAATAAGAGGAGTCTGTTCCCTGCTCATAACTCTAAAGCTTTATTAAAGATTTTAATTTGTATAATGAAAGAAATAACCTTTAATTTTGCATAAATTTAATCCTACTTGGAACCATCCCAAGAAGTTGTAGAGTTGTAGAGTTCTTTGAAATGAATTTTGGATAGCTCAGAGACTCAAATCATGATTATTTTTTTTAAGAACTTTTATGTAGAGAAGGAAAAGAAATCCAAAAAACTAGCAAATTGGGAAATGAAACAGATTTTTTTTTTTTAATTTTTGCCTCCACAATTTGAATTGAGTTTCTTCACCAGCTATTTATTTTTCAGTAATGATTTGCTTTTTGGTTATAGCTTGCTCTAGGAGGAAGCTTTTCTTTTGACATGGAAAGAGAAATAAAACGTAATCTGTGTTGTTGGACTTGTATGGCTCTGCCCCTCCCTTGGTCTCACAAGACTTTTTACTGTTCATGTTACCAGAAATCTAGAATAAAATCATAATGGTAACTATTACTCAGTGGGTGAAATATGACAATGTTGTTTCAGAGACATGGTTAAGAGTTATTGGATAATTGAGGTCTTTTGGGGGAGAAGTGTAGGCTGCTCTTGTAATTACTACAAAATAATATTTTTAACTGGTAATTGATTAATTTTTTAAAAAGAAATGTTTTAAAATGTTTTGGAAAGTCAGATGATCTCATGATGATAGTTGTGTAGCTGCACAAGAGAGATTTTTCCCCCATTTTGGAGGTTAGAAATTTGACATGCCATTATGCTGCAGAAGATTTCCCCAGTTTCTATGAAATGACGTATGATGAACTGCTATCACCCCAGTCATTACACCATACAGCTAGAACTGTTTTTTAAAGGCAATTACCAAATCCCTGATATATTTATTTGCAGTTTTGGAGAAAAAAGCAGATTCTTCCTGAAAATAATTTATCTGAAAGAGCTGGAGTGTCTTAGGAATGAATGAAAATGTTTAGGTTGTTGGAAGAACAATTTCCTAACATTTGATTTTTATTTTCATGAGCGACATACAATACTGTAAAGCTAAATATTTACATACACAAACATTTCAGGCCAAGATTAGTTAGGATGAAGGCAGGCTCCTCTATCTTCACTTTTAGGTCAAAGATCTGTCTTTGATTCTTATGTCAAAGACATTGTCTAATATATTACTGCTGTATAGTTCTCTAAGATTATGAAATATAAATTATTCATGGTAACACAAGTATAAATAGTGAATGTTTTGTCCTAAAAGGATATGCAAAAACACCTCGAAGAGACACAACCATTGAGTGAATAAACTGTTTAAAATGAAGTAATTTTCACAAGCAATGTACAGTTATTTGAGTCGGGATATTTGTGTCTGTCTATGACATTCAGATCCCATTGAAATGGTCAAAAATTGAAAGGTTTTGATTTGGGAAGAGGTTTAGAGAGAAGCTAAATATATATGAAATTTTGCAAAAATAACCAAAACTATAGAATTCTGATTTCTTTACCCTGTGGTGGTGTATTTGGAATTAAATTATTGACTAATCCAGCTGTACTGCGAAAGTCCTGTTTGCTTTTCTTAATGGTGCAGCTTGTCAAATTTATATGATAAATGGAAAGTTTCATTTTTCTTTAATGAAGTTCTGCTTGTCATGGTTACAATGAAGCGTGCATGACTACAAATCTCAATAAAACTGTAAGGGCAAAGAATCCTCTTTGTTCATATGTGGTTTTATTCTAGAGTTTCTAACTCTGTTTTACAATACTTTTTCCCTCCTCCTGATTCATGATTTTTTGGCTGAGCCTTACTAGAAATCATAATCAAAATCATTCCTGAGTGTGAGAAAAATTACCTTTATTGTATCTATGAAAGTGTGAGATGAAGTAGGAAAATTCATGTTGTTATAAAGTTTCAAATTTAGATCAGGGGTCCTAGGAAACTTATCTGTAAAAAACACAGTGAAGAAGCCCATCAAAGACATCTTTTTTTTAACAAAGTTGAAAGGAGAGACAAGAGTGAATGCTATTGCAGCTCAGTAATTTACACTCTTTTACTTGTGCAGGAAAAAAATATGACAGAGACAGTGATGTTGATACGCCATTCTCTTAACCACTTGTCCAGCTTTCTCCACCTCAAATAGAAAAAAAAAATTCTGTCTCTAAACAGAATGAAGGAATAAAAAAGGAAAAATGAGAGAAATGCAGAAATAGAATTTTACACTAAATATAGCTGATGAAGCCATTTATTATAATTTTGCATCTCATTTCAGAATGAAGAACGTATCACAGAATGGATGACAAGTTTACAAATTTGATGCATAGACACACAGGTTGCAGTGATTTGCTCTACAAAGGATTGCAGTGTGTTGAATAATAAGGGGTTTGCTCCTGCTTCTGGGTTGCTTTTTATTCAGTTGCTTTTACACAAAAACCTAAATGGCTTTTGAGTTCTCACAGAAGTGACTTTTATATGTAGAAATGTTGGTCCCCTAAGTTTGCTTAAACTTGGTCTTGTTGTTTAATTTCTAGTAATCTAAATAAATATCTAAATCTAAAAAATCTAAATAAAAATCTAAATAAAATACCAGCTGGTATTTTAAAATGGTAGTTATTCTTTTTCTAACAGAAAGAAACCTATTTTTTTATCTTTTTTCTTTCTTTTCTCCCCCTTTTCTTCTCTCTCTTTCCTCCTCTTTTGCTTTTCTTTTCTCTATAAACATAACCTCCTTGAGGGTCTCTCGCTAGTCCTTTCACTGCTACAGCAGTCTATGGTGATCAGGAAACAGTTCACTGCAGCTCATTTCCCCTGAATCGTGAGTAACGTGTATAATTCCTGGGTGCAAGTGTTTTTTTGAGAGCCAGCGAACATCTAAATACCCTTAATTGCTGACAGCAGCACAGTTCCTCCAAGAGATCTAGTCGAAATATCTATGCCTCCGACACTGGTTAACGTAAGAACTTTTTTACTTCCTTAGAGCCTTCCACAGCTCCCTTGTGACCACGATTTGAGAAAGAGCTGAGGTATTTCTCTCTGAAATCTTAGTTTTAGAAACATTTGTGTGGGAACTATAAGTATAGAAGCATACATACATTAATTCATGCAGATCTACAAGGACTGAGCAAAGGGAACTATTTTGCTTGGCAGATCCAGATGGCTTGCAGAGATAAAGCTTTTAAGCTCTGCCTAACTCAGGCAGAATGAGTTGGGACTAATGGATATTAGACTTCAGACATAAAGCCGTATCTTGTAACAGAATGTCTTGACATTCTTAAAGCAGAGTTTCTGACCAGGAAGCACAGACTGGCAGTGAAGTGCGCACACGTCCCCAGACAGGGTGCAAAGCACCTTTTAGGCTGTGAGTTTTGTGCTGTGATGAGGCGCTAATTGGTTCTCAGTGAGGTACAGATTGATCTGATTCAGCTATCCTCCTCCAGCGGACTCTAACCTAATCTGAAGAGATTCAAGAGTTCAGAAAGAAATGAAAGCAGAGAACTGTGTATTAGAATTTCATTAGTTTCTCTTTGCTAGTAGCTTTCCTTTATGATTTATGTTTGGGGACAGCTGCAGAAGGATCTTCTTAGAGTATATTTGTGTGCTGTTTCAACATACTCCCTTACAGAGATGTGATCTAGTTTTGTAGGAAGAAAGAACCTGTAAACAGAAGCTTAGTGAATTGCAGTTAAAGGCTGTGCATGGGTTCCTTTCCGTATAATGTCCCAATGTGAAGAAAATATTCTCACCCTTTTAGATAAAGTTTGGGGAAGAAAAATCAATTGATTATAGCCCAGTCTACTAGTTTGTTCATTTGGAGCTAGTGTGAGCATTGGTATGCTGTACTGTGTGCAGCCTTTCATTGAAAAAACAGACAAATAGGCCAGCTCTTTCTTTTCAGCCCTTTTTGGTTTTACATTTTGAAATGATATATCTTGAATTTTAAACCTTATTGTTCAATGGATTCCTTTTAATCCCAGGGGCCATGGCCTGATTGGAAATCTTATGACAGTTTAGGGAATGTTTTATGGTATGACTGCTAGTAATATCAATAATGTTATTTTTTTCTTTGTTAGCTACTAGTATTATTTACTAATATTATTGGAAATTTTTTTCCTTTTCCTTCTGTCTGTGCACCTCACGATATCTTTAGTTCTGTTTATTAAAACGTACTATTTTCATAAAGATATTTCACAGCAAGAATGTTTATATGATGTTTGGGAGCATCGTAGGCCTCTAGTATTGAACTGGATATATCACAGGAATAAGCTTTGCTGTGAAACTTTTGCCAGGGCAATTGGGAAATAGCATTAGAAAAAAATGTTTGTTTCAGGGCTGGATTTGCTTTTTTCTTATAATACTTCTAGGACTCTGACCCTGACTGTGCACTGTCCTTTCAGAAATGAAAAATGATGAAATCACAAAAAGCAAGAAACCTAGATACCTAGGAGTAGGAGTCCTTGTTATTTTAGCTACATTTGTTCACCTACCTCTAATGTAAATGTTTCAAATGCAAACTACAATCAGTTCCTGAAGAGAGACAAAAAGCTGATGATTATGCAGGAAATAGTACCATGAACTATCAGAGAAGGGAGGAAAAATCCCGAACATCCTCCTCTGAGATAAAAAAAAAAAATCTACACCACCCCTGAAAACTATTTCTTATAATAATCCATGCCAACATTTGAAGCTTATGTTGCTGCTGAATGAATATGATGGCACACATCATGTCTTGTGAAAAGTAGGCAATGTAGCATTTTATTAACTTTCTGTGACCCATCATTGCTTGATTTCAGTATGCAAAGGTGTAATGAAATATACACTAAGTGGACTAGAGAAGGCAAAGCTTCGAAAGACAAATGAGAAAAGACGGACTTAAAACTGCAGTGGTATTAGAAATCCTTTGTGGCAAAGGAAAACAGGAAAAAAAACCTACAGGAGATGAAGATCTTAAAGAAATTCCTGATGTTGGAAAGAAAGAGCCCTGCAAAGGGAGTGTAGGCAGGACTGCTTCCTGCACTTCTGCAGCAGCCTTTTGCTTACTGGTTTATGATGCTCATTAGGCTACACCATGTGGTCATAACCTCAGCTGGTGTGGAGAACAGTCCTCTCAAAAAGCTGAATTCAGAGTCTTTACGAGCCGATACAAAGATTCCTTGCTCTTGATTAATGTTCATTTCTGTTTGAGTATTTAGGCTGGATTTGGAAGACTTCCATTGTCTGATGAAGTTTAAGGACATCAAAATTTAACATTGCTTCATCTAATTAACTGTATAGAAGGCTGGAAAGAGCAAAGCACGGAAGACATGGATTTTTCACCCTAATCCTTATACAGGCTTCCCCATTGTGGCACAGAGCAAATCATTTAGCATGTGTCAAGTAATGATTATGGTATTACTTTCTTGTCTAATTCACAGGGCTGCTATGAACACTAATCAAATAGCCTTTTTAAGTGGTTTGGTGAAGTATGGTTCTTTATAAAAGAAAATAATGTATTATTCATTATTCTTCTGCATCTGACCTTCTCAGTGGGTGTAAAAGCCTTATGTCACAGATGGCCTCTGGTGACACAGAAAGGGACATGCGAAGAGCAGTTAGTTAGATATCTTCTTTTTTTTACAAATTCTTTTTTTTTTTTTTTTTTACAGATTCTTACACTGATTTTTCCTCTCTGGCCTCGACCAATTTCTAGGGTTCCTCCAGCTGCCATGTGTCTGAACCTGGTGCTTGAATCATGGCAGAGAAAGGTTAAACTCAGATACTCTCAACACATCTCAGAGCCAGGGCGTGCAACACTTGTGACTGTGTTTTGCCTTGGATCTGCAAACTTTCTGCTTGTATAATGAGTTCAAATGTTTTGGTGACATTCAGGATTTGTAATTTAATGGCCATTTTCCAAGGTAGCTGATTTTCTGTTGAATACCTGAACAAAGTTTGCTGGATTTTCAATGGCTCTGTCACCAACGCGCAACTCCCGCTGAGAGTTGTTGAAAATCTGCCCACACCATTAAGGTACATGCATGGGATCTCTAGTATCTTGAAATGCTAGAATTACAGACTATAAGAAAGATGCATCATTCCTTACAGAGCACTGTGTTACTCCCTTGGTGTTTTGGAATAATAATGTTAATAGCTGCTGCAGAACTCAGCCATGTGAAAGCTGTGGTTTCAGCATTAATTGTGGTTAAACAAAGAATTTTAGTGTAAACCATTGAGAGTTGTCTTCAGTAAATTATGCTCAGGAGCTATATATCTCTTTAGCTCTCCCTGGCTACTGGCAGCCAACTTACCTCCCATCTGCTGCTTTCCACGGATGAAGGCTGCTCTCAGTTTCTAGGAAGCTAAATAAGGCTTTTGGTGAAATTGTCTGCAAACTGCAGAAGAGGTCTTCTTAAATGGCTGCACAGGGAAGCTGCTAAAGTGTGATCAAAGTTTGGTAAAGAATAGGCAGAAAGTCCAGAAAGTTAGTATCATCAGCCATCCTTAAATCTGAATATTTATATGTAATGAATGAAAAAAAAACCCCAAACCAACCTGTCCAAGATTCATAAACACTGGGTCCCTACCTCAGAAAAATGTTGGATTATTTTTTTACTAAATTGTTTGGTGTTTAAAAAAATTTCAACAGAGCAAAACCCCTGGACATACATGGCAATTTAAATCAAAATTTACGCTAATTTCAAGAAATGCACTTATACTTATTTCTTTTTCTATGTTTCTTTCTATTTCTACAGGCCATGTTCCCTTGTAGATACATTTGAAGGAAGTGAGAAGTTAAGCTTTGCCTTAGAAGAAAAAAGTGTGTAAGTCCACAGATGAATATGCAGAGATTGTTGGGATTTTTTCTGTGTAACCAAGAAATTCTTTTTTTCATGGATATATATGAAAACAGTACTTTCAAGTATGCCAAATGATTACTCTTGGGAACTGTCCTTCTCCCACTGAACAAGATGGGGAGCCTTTCTTCCACAGACTCTGAAGATGTGTGAATTACTGAATTACATGCATATGTTGACATGGCTGCAGTAATAGTAAGGGCTTGACAAATTAGATTCCCATCCTTAGCCATTTCAGCATGTGCATAACTTGGCTCACAGGAGTAATTCCATTCAATGTTATAAAACATTTGCATCCCCAGGATTTCATTGGTTATTTGTTTATATTTCCTGCATGAAGAAACACTGTCACCTACTCCACATTTCCCCTAAAATCTGCCATGAAAATCTATTGTGTTTGAAGGTCGCTAGTAGAACTTGTACAAAATTCTGGAGTCTCAACAACAAGCACCATAAATACCCACAAAATGATTTATGCCATCTTAAGCTCCCATGGCATTGACCAATAAGCTACATAAAGGCACACAAAAATGATTTATGTCTCTTAAATTCCCCCGGTAAGAGAATAAGAAGGAAAAATGGAAAATTCAGGCACTTCCCCTTGAGTAGAAATGTTCACTAGAGCAGGAAGGAACATGGTCAACTCTGAAAATGTTTCTGTTTTAAATTGGTGAAAGAATTTCTTTTTCACTTTCTTACAGACACACGCTTTTCTAAGTAAAAGTCTTTAAGTTAACCCTGGTAAACAAACTGTTACTCACCTCCATAGCTATCAAAAACATCAGTGAAATTTTGCAGGTAAAAGAAAGTAAATGTATATCAGCAGTTCACAGAACTTAAAATTTCCTCCTCAGCTCCATCTAAAACACAGCAATAACCTTTCTTCAAGAAATATTTGTGCAGTCTTATATTTCTGGAAATGTCTCCAAGGTACTCACAATTTAGAACTGAATATAGCAAATTTGGGAATCTGTCCAGCATTTTGTTATGTTTTAATCTAGAGTCATATTAGAATACACGAGTCAAAAATAAAGCTAAGAATATAGCGAAGAACTTAAATACAGTCTTTTAGGAACTGAAACAATACTTTAAATTATCCATTTTTAGCTGTTTTATCAGTTTGTGACTATACATGCCATTCATTGAGTAATCTTTCTGCTTGCTGCTAACTTTTTTACTCTCTACATCGTTGTCATCTTTTTTTTTTCCTCAAAGACTTGCTCATTCCAAAATGTGGTATCCAAAGAATGGTGATTATTCTAGAAGTTCTGTATCTGCATCCAAGTTTCAGCTCTGTAATTCAGACTCATTCTCAGAATTAATGTTTTTTAAAGATATCTTTAACTATTGCTTGCGGAAATTCAAGTGTATTTTCAGAGACAGCTTTTCAATGATCAGAGATCAAAGAGTCAGCCTTAAAGGTCATCACTTTTTACTTGGATATTTAGACTCCTATGTGGGGTTATTGATGTCAGTAGAGCTATGCAAATGAGTACCAAATGTGGATCTGGCATTCACTCTTTCCTTTAATCAGTATTTCTAAGAGATGATCTGTTAACAGAATATTATTAAACATTAGTCTTTTCAAGTACTCATTACCTTTCTACCAGAAAGAGAACTTTTCATAGCACAATGAATAATACACCTGCTTTTAGCAGTAATTGCTTTGGTGCTGTGTGCATATGAGAATGAGGTGTACCAGCCTGCCAGAATACAAATGGGGTGAGATGCATGGGGCACCTGTTATATTGTAGAGATGTAATTAATTACCAGCAAACTATTGCTGAGCATTAGGTTGGGCAAGGTGAGCACTAAACTAGGTCCATGACTGATAGCAGACAACTACTAAAATGAATTATTAGCAGGACTGCCATTGAAAATGTATTCTGAAATTGAAATAGTCTGTGTTGTTTGATTAACCTAATTTTTACAGATTATAAATGACCTTACATTAGTTTGCGCAGTTTAGGTAAACTGAAAATAGGAGGCATCTTAACAGCAAGTGAAACTTGCAAACCATCACTCTGAATCTGACTGAATGTACATCATTGGCTAACGGATTGTGTCCTGAGATTATTTTTTTTTTTCTTTCTTCCCCTAGGAGTATTCTACAATGTACTAGTAACTACTTTGGGCAGGTTATAGAACAAGATGGATGAATTGCCAGATTTAGTTTGGAAAATCTTATATAGCAATCAGTCCCTCTTCCTTCTCAGTATCAACTGTCCTCCTTTTTAGCTTAGTTATTTAAGAATAAAAAGTCTGCTTACATTTTGAGAAACTATAAATCGTACAATTTTTATTTAAATTATTTTAAAAATTATTATAATATTGAATTGTTAAGTTTTCCAAGCAGGTGTGAACTTCTTCAGTAACTACTCACTAATACATAAACAGCATTCAGCTATTACATGTATCTTCAGTGTGTATTTTAATTCTATATCAGTGGGTTTATATTTTTCCTATGGTCATCTTAATCTGTGCAAATGTGATCCAGCAGATTTTAGCTTAAAACTGTTGTATTTTGCCTACCTGCAAGAAAAATTCAATTTCCACTATCAAAATACAAGGTGATTTAGTATTTTTTTCAGTATCAGAAATTGAGTATTCTCATCCTATACTGTTCAAAATGTTTTATAAGTAGTTAGTGAATAAATATATTAGGCTACCCAATAGGGTAGACCTCTTTATAACTTGATTATTAGATGTATTAGCATTGAAAAGCAGAAACTATGTACTATAATATAGTGAATGGAAATAATTCCCATAAAACCTGCAACTACTATCTGAAATTAATGGCCACAGACTATAATACTGTGTTACATATTGTAACTAAAAGAGACCAATTATGTATAGAATATATCTTCAAGTGTTTTTCAAAAACCAGGAGTTCCGTAAAGGAACTGAAGCTTCAAGTTTTAGAGCATGGATCGTAGTCTGACTAGTGAGTAGGAAGGAATGTCCTGCTCAGCTGTTCCAGATTACTTCCTGTGAAATAGCCATGTTCATTTTCAAGCACAGTTCCTGTAAAAAATGAATCTTTAGTTGATAAGAAACACCAATACCCTTGGTCTTAAAAATACAGAAATGGGAGTGACATTTGGAGTTACTGAGTCCAGTCTCCTCAGTTTTGTTGGCAACCTGTGTATATGTTTTCCTTCATAACTTTTTTGTTTAGATTAAGCAAATTTTACTGTTCTCCTGTCATTAAATCTTGAAATCTCTTGACAACATCTGAGTAAAATAAATATATGCACCAGTAAGAGAAGGACTACGTAGGCTTACATTGGAGGTCACTTAGAGCTATATTCATAATAAACCTCAGCTAGCTAGTTGTCTGACAGCTGTTAGCAATTAGCAAATACTACCAGAAAAAAGTCCTATAATTACTGTCTATTTCACACAGTATTTATACTCACAAATTGCTAACCAGGCAATACTCAAACATGGCACAATTCCCTGTTGTGAGACATCACAATCCGTTCCTTCTTACTAGAGATTTTCCTCTACCCCTCAACCTGCTAAAGGTGAAGGCTTTGCCTGTATTGCATCACCAGTGTTATATATCTAATTGACCCTACTGTATACTTCAAATACTCTATCCTCTGGCTTTTTCACAAGCAAATTGAAGGTGAAAGGTATGGTTTTATTCCAATAATGGCTATTATTGGTGGGTGAAGTTAGATGAGCCAGTTTTAAACTGCCTAACAGCTGGGTGCTACACTCGAGTATCCCACATTTGCTTCTCCTCTCCCAGTTATATCCTCCACCACTATTTTCCTATTGGCTTAATGACATTAACTCACTAGCCTAGGAAAAAAAAATAAAATTGTTTTTTAAGTTCCAATGGGTTGGGAGGTTTTATCACCCTTTCTCAGATGGGTGTGGTGAATGGTGACACCTGATATGTGTACAGAAAACAGGGTTGAAATTGCTGGCCAAGATGTAGATGAAGTCTAAAGAAAATGTGGGGACCTGCTCCTGAATTGTTAGATTTGCCCAGCAGCCTCCCACAATTTCACTTTGAAGGGAGGCAGCCTCAAATTTCTGCTGTGGTATGTGACAGAAAAAAATATTCAGGGAGATTTGGGCAAGCTTTGAGCTTGCTACCCTTTGACCATATACATAATGGAGCTGAAAACCAGCATCAGTCTCAAAATGGTGAACGTAGCTGCTACAGTATCTCTTGGCTACACAGAGGTGTTAGTCTACCTTGCTAATCAGATCGTATCAGAAGAGTATTTTTTCTCCATTACACAGTAAAAGGAATATATACTTAGAAAAAGAAAATCCAGCCTTCACTGGATTTGTCTTTTTTTAAATCGAAATTTTGGAAGTTTACATAAAATGCACACAATTTTTATACAAATTTAAATATATTTCCTCACTAATTTTCTCTCACCTGTCTTTCTGGGCTATTAAGAGAATACTTCGAGACTGAAACGAAATTCCTTTTGATTTGATTCCTTAGAAAAATGTTATTTCCTGTTTAGCTGAAATTCTAAATTTGGAACCCATGACATTATGCAATTGTGTAGACAATACATTGAGCAAGCAGTTTGCTCAGTTAGGAACTCCTCTTCTTTTATGCACCTTTCTTTCCATTGTCTGTCACGGGATCCTAGATTCCTCCCTTGGGCACTTCACTTACATGCCTAACACTAGGTGAGATACAGGTAGACCTTTGTATTCAACCTATGCTTTGACTACCAATTATGGTTATTAAGATTATATAGTTGAGATACATCTGTCACTTTTCCCTTGATTACATCCTCTGGCAATCATTTAAAACAGTTTTATTAAAGCTGTATTCATATATACATATACCCATGGATAAATTGGCTTGAACACTCTTACAATATAATTTTTATAATCCTGCTGTTACAAAGTGTAGAAGAGCTATTAAACTCTGCTGTGGACTGTAATGTACATTGCGGTTTGAAAGGAAATTTATTTAGTTTTACAATACAAGTAAAATGCAGCGTTTGGAAACAAAAGATAGAAAGGTAGACACAGTCCAGCTTCCTGGGCATATAAAAAAGAGTTGCAAAGATCTAAAACATTTAAACCTTGCAGTATGTTGACAGAGCCTGGATCTGACCTTGGCAAACAACAGGAGACAAAACCAGATATCCAATATTTAACTAGGATCACAGGTGGTTTCTGAGATTTGCTAGATCCTTGCATAATTCTTGTATCTTCTGCTTGGTCCTTTCAGTAGAATCAGGCCTGGAGGTAAGTTCCTATGGTCACCAAACAGTGCAGATGGGAGGTTAGGGAGCTCAAAAAGGAAGTCACAGCAGGCAACCGCTATATGATAAACAGAAAGAAGTACTGAAAATAAAGATATGCATTAAATGTCAACTTCTTTTCCAGATTTAGGGACCTCTCAGTGACATGGACATGAACACTCTTTGAAATTAATTTACTGAACCATTTCAAAACATGTAGGTAAATAAAATGAGGAAACATGGAATAAAGCAACATATTGCATATGGCATCATATGACATATGGTGTTGCCTTCCTCTCCCTTTTATACAAGAGCACAGTATGAATCCTCTGCCCAGCCTGAAGGAATTCCAGCGCATTTCTTCCAGCAATGAACTCTGGTAAAACAGCTGAATTAAGTTCTCCTTTGTGCAAAATAATTAAATATTCATTAAGGCCAAAAGAGCAAGAGTCAGTGCAGTGCACTGAGTCTGGGCACTGCCTTAGGAAGGGAAAAGCTCCTAAAGACAAGGATTACATAAATTGTTGGTCTGTCATTATTAAGTGAATGTCTCAGTTCTTGGGCTAGTCAAGTGTGCTTGTGTTTGCTTGATCCCTCTGACCCTGTTAATATTTAAGTCTTCCGTAAAATATTGTGACACTACCACACTCTTCCCCCGATTTTTTTTTTCCTAAGTAGCCCACATACTGCTGGCTAGGCCATTTGCCTGGCTGTTATGCTCTTGCATCTCCTAGGTAGCTGCTTCCCACCGTCAAACACTCTATAATTAGCCTAGGGTTACTACATCAGCTACCCAGAAAATTGCATTTTATGTCATCTTTGGGCTGATGAAATTCAAATTCTGTGTTTCCCTCCTAAAAGTGTCCTAACCACAAATGTATAAGCTAAATTAGTGTAGGAATATTTCTCCCTTTCACTGGTAAATTTTGCCACTGTACTGAAAGAAGTAGTACATTGCATCATGCTGAAAAAGTGTAGGATAAGAAAATTATAGTTCATTTCGTTTTGGACACAAAATCAGGAGTAGTTAGGTACTCAACACCAAGGTTTTCATTTCAGATTATCGTTGAGTATAGTTTAAATAGAAGAGAGTAAATCTTTACTAATTCCTTTACCATTCAGATTTTATGACTTCTCATCATGAAAACCTCTTCTGTTGTTAATGTTTTTGTGATGAATGTATCCATGGAAAAATGATAGTAACTTAGCATTCAGAAATGTCCAGTTATTTATTTTTCATGATGAAGTTCTTTTTATTTTAGAAACGCAGACCAAAAAAAAGAAAGCTAGAAGGTAAGGACAAACCTGGATGAGAAAAAGATGAGCAGAAGCTAGTTAAGAAGAAATTATAATAATTGCATCGAACAAAATCTAATTAAGAGCGCAAGTAAAGATGCTGTTCACTGATTCATGTGATGATAATGTAATAACAATCTACTTGTGATATGTAGCCTTGTTACTTTACAAAATCTGAATGAAGTTCACAGAAGCTGTTTAAGCCAGTGCAATATTAGCTGAGTCCACTATTTAATTAATTGTTTCATAATAAATGGGCCCCTTGTTTACAGTAATATTTTAATTCTAATTTATCTTCACAATCTAAAAAAGTGTTTAATTGCTTTAATGATATTAGCTGTCTCAGCCTTTATTGCAACACTGGACATAATTACCCTCTTTTAAGGTAATTTATAGACCTCATTAACACTCTTGCCTCTCTGCTGTGATTAAAAATCTCCTAAGAATTAAAATCTCTCTGAACAGTAAGAGAATTATTGTGATTTATTGTTCGCCATTGCCGAAGTGAGCACAAAGCTGATTTATTATGGCTGATCCCTGCTGAGGTGACTAGAATTGGACTGGGGAAGGGGACGGCAGGAGCTCTTGGTGAAGCAGTTTACTCCTCTCCGTCACAGAGTTGCAGTTTAATATGGATCCTGTCATTTGCTTCCACAGGAGCATGAAGAAGTCTCTGGTGAATAAAACCTACAGCAATAACCAGCTCGAAAAATCTCACCTTTGCCAAATAGAAAGCAATTATATTCCTTTAGTGGAAATTAACCCCCCTGACAAACCAGCTTAGAGGTCTCAACAAGGTGGTATTAGTATGGTTTTTACACACAAAATATTTGCAGTCATAGGAAACCTTGGAGTTACTGGTTGGATAGAAAAAGTTATTTACATCCCATTTACATTTTGCCTGTTTGTAGAAGGGAATTTATAGATTTCATTCAGTTAAAAATGCAAATAAAACACTACAAAGAAAGTGGCTGAATAGGTCAAAACCACAGCCTTGTAAAATCTAGTGCCATCTATACCTTATCCTCTCAACAACTACGTAATTCTGAACGCTTTACAGAGTAATCTATTCCCAAACGCAAACAAAAATAAAATTGGGGAAGTTACTATTAATCTACTGACATTTGCACACCTGAGGAAACTCCTATCCTGGCTGTTCAGTATACATCAAGTTTATGAAGTAACCAGCAGAGTAGGGCCACCAGCTTACTCCACTGATGGATGGAGATGAATACGCTCTGCTTGGGGCCAATACGGAGATTTCTTCCACAAAATGCAGAGCATCCAGAATAAGAGAAATATAGCCACTGTTTGGCATACGGGTCTTTTCACAGGCCTGAACGCTGCCAATCTGCTGTTGCATGCAAAATATACACATTGCATCCCCTGAAAAAACTCGGGTATTCTGCTCTTCGCAGCTGTGCAAAATCATGGTTTTAGGAGAGGCTGTTAACTTTCAGGAGGAATCATATTCCTGAAAATGTCTTCTCTTTTTCTGTTTTTCTCAACTGACTTCATAAAGGCAGATTATTTCTGCCTAGAAACTGTGTTATTCCTACACAGGTAGCCCGTCAGAACCTCTGCTTCTCCCCTGTCATGGTGGTCGTAGAGGGAAGGTCTTATGGCCCTTTGGGAAATACAGGCAAGCACTGAATGGGAGACCTTGCTCCCCACAGGGTATCCACTGCTTTCCATACTTCACAGAATTTAGCTCTATGTCATAACAAACTCAAAGACTAATTACTCATAAATAACTTCAATTGAATCTTTAGCTGTTCAGACAAATAAGTACTATTCAGCTATATTTTTTAATATGGTATTGCATTGATCTTCTTTATGAAAAATAAGTGTTTGATGTAGTTCTCTGGAGCTGTTTGTGAGACTAAACTAATCATTTAAAAATTGCTTTTGAGCACATTGCCTGGTTTTCCTCACTCTTACTATGAATATGGATATATTTACTTCGCAAAGCAGTATACATTGCAAATGAATTATCCAATGGAAAACAGAATTCCAAGGAGGGTAAAAATTAAAATCTCATGATTGCTGATGAAGTACTAATTTTTTGTTGTTGATTAAACTGTCAGCCAATTTATAGTGAGTTCCTATTTTTATGGCACTGATAATTTTAATGTAATGTAAATACTGATATGGTAGAGCATTGCATATCTGTGGATTGCATATATATTTCTAAATAAAACAAGTTTCCAAGTAAGAGAAAGCACGGTTATGGTTCCACTCTGTTAAAGCTGTACCAACCCAGCTATAATAATTTTGTATTATTTTAATAGGATTATAGTAAGTTTAGATGTGTTCTAAATGGTAGTATAAGGAGTAATTCCTTTTGATTTACACTTAACAGAAACAATATTAATGTAATAAACTTTCAGCACAAAGTTGAAGAAACGTAGGAAGAGTAAGCATCAAAAGCAACACTGATTTGGTCAAATTTACGGATACTGAAATGTATATGAAATTCTGGGACAAGCACCATGTACAATGGGAAAAAAAATAATACATAGATATACACATTCCGTTAAAAAAATCAAAAGGAAAACAGAAAACTGTGTAGTTGTGTTTACAAAATTCTAGAATACTATTTTTTCAATGACCTTACTACTTTCTCTTTTAATAATGCAGTCTATATACACTAAGATATTATATATATACTTATAAACTATAAATATATATACTTAAATACTATAAGTCTATATACACTAAGTCTATATACATTAAGACTTTTTTTTATATTGGTAGCATCAGTTTACAGTGAACCTTAGTTTTTACATTATAATTTTTGAACGAAATATGTATCTTATAGGCTGCAAAATGTAGTTTACTTCTCCGTACTTTTAAGGAAAGAAAAATAATGACAGGTGTTTTTTACTTTCATCCTTTAATAGTCACCTTTAGTCTGTGAGATTTTCAGGTCAGTGAAGCATATTGGAGGACAGAGAGTTTAAACTTAACAGCTGCTAGAGACTGAAAAGTGTTTTATGAAAAATTCAGTTGTTCGGATGTCAAGTATTTACTTTTGTTGTGATATAAAATATTATTTATTGATTCTTCTTTTCCCTCTAAACTTTTCTCCCTGTTTTCCTGTATTTGGAAGAATACCATTTTCCCTTGAAATCATTTTTGAAGGCAATAGCATACACACATAAGGTGTTTGCCCATGCAAGGACCCAATTTATTAATGATACCAGATAGGTGAGATAGTGATATAGTAAAAAGATTACAGTTAGCAGAGGATTTGTGTGGCTAGCTAGAGGGACAGCAGCAGAGGGTAAGCTTTCTTTAGGAGTATGGCAGAAGAATAACCCAGGTGGCAATGGCGTACATGGTGAATTTTGTAAAGCTTTTGCCTAGGGAACTAATGAAGGGGAATGTGGGAAAAGAACTGGAAGACAGGTGTAGGCCTACTTAAAACGACCTCTGGTATGTAATGGCAGTAATTTTATAAAATCCAAATCTGGCTTGGTTAGGGGTGTGGATCTCATAATTGAACTGTGCAACTTAACTGGATTTGTATATAAACCAGCTCCAGATGAGGTATTCGTCACAATCTTATTTATAACAGCAGATACTTTTTTGCTTATGCATGATTTGTATTTATTCCACATGAAGTTTTATCAATTTACTGGTGTCATTTCTGTTACATTTAGACGTACATTTTCTATTTCATCAACATGAAACCCTTTCAACACCACGAAAGATGCTTCATTTACATGTTATTAAAAGTATAGTGTTTGTTGAATGATTAAATACTTGCTTTGTGACATCTTTTATCTTTTGCTGTAGATATAATATCAACATATATCTATACCTATATATAATATTTGTGACATCAGAGAGAACAGTTTAATGTGTATGGAAATTTTTTTAATGAAATAAAAATACTTAAAGTAAAAAGAGGGAAAAAAGTATGAGTTACTTAAACCAAGATGGTTTGGGACACCAATAGGGACTGTGTGGGAGAAGACTGTAATAACTATTCTGATTATCACAATCTAATCTTTCAAAAGATGAAAATTGAAGTACTCAGGACACTGATTACACTGTTTCTTCCAGTAGAAATCTAATTAATTATTTGTTTTACAACAATACATAGGCAATGCACAAACTTAGTGTTACACCTGGATTCTGCCCTGAAGAGTTTGCAGTCTGAAGAAGGTAACTACTGGGAATAGAAAGCATTGATATTCTTGTATTACAGGGGGGAATTGAAATTCTCTTTCCTTGATGCAGCTAAGGTCAGCAATGTCAGCGCAGAAATCAGAAACTGAAATGTGTTTTCCCAAATTCTCTTTCAGATCTTCTAAGCACAGAAAATATCTTTATTCTTTATTCACAGTCCAGACTAACAATTTCAAGTTTAGGATACTTCTCTTCAACCACTAAATCCTAATTCCTTTCTTGAACCCCTATGGATAAATAGTGCTGCTGAACAGTCCCATTTTCTGCTGAAGTTAATAGGGGTAACAGTGTTCACTCCAACAGAAAACTCATGAAGTGTAAAATTCTCAATCTAATTTCAAAAGACCTTTGGAAGGTACACATAGTCTAGAAAAAACGCCACACCTGTGGATGATTATTCAAGTTCTGTCTGCTACCTGATGAAGTCCTACTTATTCCTGGTCATTAATGCAATGCCCAGAATGTGATTTACTGGAAAGACAAGTCATTTAGGAAAGGAGATAAAAAGAGACAGATAATTAAAGATTTTTGCAACATTTATACAAAGACTACTTTTGCTGAGACCAGCGTATTTTTTCTAGGTTTAGATGAATCTAAGAAAATTAAACTATTCTAATATAACTGATATCTTTCTGAACTCCTCTCTTGATCTTAATTCTGACATTAGGCTCATATTCCCTAGTTTATCTTAAAACATCCAACACTGTCACAAACTGAAAATTATAAATTCTTTAAAGGTCATTTTACACCAACAGAAAAAAAATTGTAAAAAATGGAAGAAAAACATGACTTTGAACTTGTTTAAAATACTTAGCTTCAGCAGATAGAAGACCATGTCAAGCCATGTCCAGAAGCCAGTTTCCAAGAGGAACACTTTTGTGAAAAGCTCTGATACACTCTTTTTTGCAGTTGGCTTTGTCAGACTACTTCAAACTATCTCAGATAACTGAGGAATATTTTATTCTCTAAGCATATCATAGTATTGTAAACTTCGCCTAATTCTTCAAATCTATGTTTAATTTATCTTCTAAGTAGACAGATTGACAGCAAATAAGTAAGTGTTAATATGAGCATAAATGTCATCAGCACTGGGAACAGGGAAAGAAAAGGAGCAGGGACAACAGAGTACATGATCTCCCAAAGAAAATAGTGCTTGCTGATAATTTTTTTTCTGGTCAAGAATGCTTTTCAATCTTTTTTTTTTTAAAGGGTATTTTTTAGTTGAAAAGTTTGCTTTCTCTAGATTTGTGTTGGCAAAAGAACTGAGTACACAATAGCACACAAAAATACCACTCTGATGAAAGACATTTTTTGTGTCACATCAGCATCTGAGCATAAAGTAGCATTCCATTAAAAGTTCTAGTGCACTTTTGAATAAGAATGAACTCATACAACCTGCATACTTCAAAACACACAAAGTTATATATAGGGGAAAAAAAAAAGAGTGATTTAATCAGAGAAATGGTAAATGAAGAGCCTTATTCTGGCCATTTTCATAAGTATGTAGCCTTACAACTACCTGTTTCAGCTTTCAGAGTGGGTGTTTTTTATTTGCAACACAATGAGCACTTTCTAACTGCTGTATGTTTCTGACAGAAGCAGTGCAGATGACATAAGTGGCAGTTTACATGGGAAGAACAGCTTTAAAAACCGTCACCATTCTCTTGTCTCTCTGCTTATTGTTTTTGCAGCCTTTGTACAAGCTCTTGGCTTGAAGCCTACATTTTAACATGCGTTAACAAGCTTGGGGATCTTTTTATTTTTTCTGCTCAGCGGAAAAAGAAGTGAAAGTGCTGATTTTGGTCAAAACAGAAATCACTGAATAGGCACATTTGAAGTAGAAGAAAAAATATCTGTTGAAGAAATAAAGTTGGAACGGTGGAAAGAAATTAACCTGGATATCTTGAACCTTAACATTGGTCTTTATCTTCTCATTTAATAGGAATATGCTAAGAACTTACTTTTCCTGTTTGCATTGGAGAAACAGGTAGAGATCAAAAAGACAAAGGCTCACAAAGTAAAGGTACGTGGAGAGAAGGTAATCACTCAATGCATAAGACTGCTTGAAACTGGGAAATCTAAAGAATACATAAAGATCTTCTGGTTTGAGAATGATTTTACATAGTAATCTTAATTTCTCTATATCTCAGTTTTCTGAAAAACGAACAATTTTGTTCTAATATATTCATATAGTATGCTACCCAGTGAGGCCCTGATTGTGTGTTTGTGTTATAGTAATTTGTGTAAAAAATCTTAAAAAAAATAACAGCTAGGTATGTAGTGATGTTGAATCGCTGAAGATAGAAAATACTTTGGAAAGCACTAAAAAGTGTTAAATCCCAGAAGTGGGGTTCCAAATCTTCATTCTATGAGCTATAAATGGTACAGAAGACATAAGGAAAGACAATTGTCTCCTTGAAAATTGTTTAATAAACTAATTATTTGCTATAAACTTGCACACTGAACTGATTCCAGATAACTTTTAAGATTTTTTTCTTCACAATTTTTTTTCAAGATTTAAGAACTGTTTTCGAGAAACATAAAGGAAAAAAACCCCTCAAACCAAAACTAAAAAACCTTACTGAGAAGATACCAGAGCACAATTCAAAATTTTGAAAAATTACTTACACCTACCAGTCTACAAGCTGAACATTTTTTAACAAAAAGTCAGTGAAGGTTGTGGGGCGTTCGATGTTTTTCAGGTTGTATGGCAATGGTTCCCTAGTGTTTTGAGTGGTAAGATATCAAGCGAATATTGCTGGCCTCACTTCAGATAATTACAGTGGCATCTTCTGCCATTTAGGTGGGAAAGCATTCTCCATTTCAAGTCACAGCAGCCAGGCAGTACCATTCTCAGTTTCCAAAGATCCTACAAGTACAGGAAATGTCTGCCTGCTTCAGAGTGAAATTTTCATTGTTTCATTATACAGACTTTAATTTGCTTTCAGACTTACACAGGGATATACAGACTTGTATGAAAAATATGTTCTTTTTGACAGTAAGTGGATAGTAAATTGCAATGCCATCAGTGTTGCTGAATAGCCCATACAGTTTCACTCCTACTCTACCTTTCAAATTCATTGTCAGGCATGCTTAGGAGTGTGTCCTATTCCATGCAATGTTTTATAGCTGTCATGAACTTATTCTGACTTTTTTACATTATTGAGGGAATTGGAACATCTATGGTCCTCTGATGAGGCACAACCACTTCCGAGTGATGTGCGGAGAGGAAAGCACAATAAATTCTCATTATAGAAAAATGCCCTATAACACACACGAGCAAAAATAAACTGGAACATAGTTCTACAACAGAAATTGACATTCTCTATTGGTTTCAATGAGCTTTGAATCAGATGCAAAGATAAAATCTACAGCATAATTGCAAGTGGAGTTAGGACTTCATCAAATGTGCCTCTGCTATTGCTGTGAGTTGTGAGCATGCCCTGATATCATAAAGTATTTATGGTAAGCAGTGTAAAAGAAGGAAATTTAAGGTGGGAAGAAATCTAATATAGAAAGAAAATTAGAAATAATAACAAAATGCCATGAAGGTTTCCTGCTGCTAACTTTGAGTCTTGAAAGAGGAGGGACCAGGGATACATATTATTTTGTGACATGACTGGACTGATAATATATGAAATATCTAAGCTCTAATTTGCCACTTAGATGCTGAAAGATGGCAACATTTGCTAATACAAACAGTGAACACATGGGTATGAAACTGCTTCAAATGGCTTAAGAATAGATACAGCCTAGCTAGTTTCTTTGCTGTAAAAAATTAAACGGCTATTAGGAATCAGTCTGTTAGGTAACTCTCTGCGTATTGAAATGTATATGAGTTCCATGACCAAGAAAAGAACAAGGGTCAGAGAGACCCAAAGTAAATTACAAACTAGGGAAGACTGCTGAAAGTGCTCTTCATGAAAATGTTCTTTGTGGTGGAAGAACTTCAAAGGTGAGAATAAAGGCCTTCTGAGGTGAGTAAAGGATGACGCTCTGGAAGGGAGGAGGCCATAATCATAGAATCATAGAA